>QEPC01006340.1:1081432-1122302 GCA_003113815.1 Sphenodon punctatus
GCGGGAGATGACCCTGGCAGCAGAGTTTTGGATGGAGACTAGGAGCTTGTGCAGGATTCATTCAGGAAGGGGAAGCCAGTGAAGTGAAGAGAGGAGGGGCTGCACATGGTCGAAGCGACGGTAGATGACCCTGGCAGCAGAGTTTTGGACAGAGATGAGGGGAGAAAGGTGAGACCGGGGAAGGCCATTCTTGTCTGTTGTGTTTAAGGAGTACTAGCGTAGTGCGTTGTGTGAGTGAACCCCAGTCCCCTTGTGCATATTTGAGTCCTGTGTGCCCCCCTGGCTACATGTTGTGAGACTGGGACTTGTGCTCCCTGTCTTCCTCCTACGTGTTCTCCATAAGGTGAGTGTTTGCCCTGCCCCTTCTTTTGGCCTTGCGTTTGGGTCTTGGCTACTCCCCTCCCCATGCTTGCCTGTCCCCCTTGTCTTGTGTGTGTCCCATGCTTGAAGTTTCCCCCTTGCGCTGTGTGAGTCTATGCATAGTCCCCCTTGCTTCTGGGGTACTGGTTAACCCGCCAGCTTCCCTGCTTTGGGATCCTATCTCACTTCCCTGTGGTGGGTTCCCACTCTGGCTCCAGACCCCTGACCTCGATGATGAGTCGCGTACCTTCTCAGACCAGCATTCCTGGTAGCGATGCTGAGTACATAATCTCTCGGGTACGAGAGAGCGACTGAGAGATTTCAGAGGGTCGCCTTGAGGACACCCCTCTCTCCCTGTACTCTGGCCTTGCTTCCTCCCTCCTTGTTTCCCCCTTCCTGGCTCCGTTCCCCGGAGTCTGATAGTCCTGGACTGCCTTCTCTCTCCTTGGTTCCCCCTCCCCGGCTCCGTACCCCGGAGCCTGACAGAAAGTGTCAAGATCTGGGATTTTCTCAGTCATTGATTCTTGCAAAACACAAGTCAGAACAGTGATTCTCAGTGAGAATCGAACAAAAATTGAGATTGGGTTTCAACCCTACTTCTGAGGTAAACATTTTCAGCTGACTGAATCTCCCAGAAGCTGAAGAAATTGTTGGGAATGACCATAGGCCTGAAATGACAAATCACAGCAAATGCTGTTACCATCAGAAACAGGTTATTCGCTTTCTTTCATGCAACATGGAAGCTTACTGGGTTTTCCGCTGTTTCCACCATTTGTTGTTATTTTTTGCTAGTTGAAAAGAACTGCTACGGGGCCGATTCCAAGCCCCATGTGTGCCCTGTGAGCACCCCCGGGGGCTGTGCAGATGCAAACGTGATGGCTGAGTGCCAGGGAAGTGCTGGAAATTGTTGAAGTAGTGCTGTAATATTGTCATTAAAAGTCTTGGTAGGTGCCAAAAAATGACCAAAAAAATACAGAAAATGATGAAAAATGACCAAAAATGCTAGAAAGTGACAAAATCGATGGGAGATGATGAAAAATCACAGGCACTGATAACCACTATGGTGGAAGCATGGAATCACCAGAGACTGATGAAGTACTAACAAACATTTTCAAGCGCTCCTGAAAGGTCGGTATTTCTCTATGGAATGAGAATAATTGATCTCGTATTTGTCCTAATGTGGTTTGTGAGTTTAACAGGGACACACCCTGGCCCCATCACTGAGCTTGCTGTTACTAGTCCCAGTCCCAAGTACCTTAAGTTTAAGTCCTTGTCAGGCAAGCCCACAACTCCCAGCCTGAGACTCTCATGGCCTCTCCATACTTGTCTCGCAGGGTCCAGGGCTAGCATCTCCACTGCCAGCCCTCCTGAGTGAATGTGCCATTTTACTCCCACTGTTGTGCCATTTTACTTTTCTTCCTTACCGCCTCTCCACTGTGGGTTGTCAATTTCACAGCTGGGCTGCCCCGCATCTAGCCAATACAGCCTAGCTGTAGCCAAGCTGCTTCCTGGCCAGTCGAGGGCCCAGTTGCTACCCCACAGGTGTCTACCTTTCGCACTGATACCTGTGCCCTCAGATCTATTGTGTCCCTCTCATTCATCTGCACCGCCACTCTCTTAAAGGGCCAGCCACTCCGTCGCCTAATCTCTTAAAGGGACAGGGACCCGTCTACTGGCTCCCTGTCACAGGCAGATAGGGAGGGACTCCTTGGATAGGGTGGGAGCTTTGCTTTCCGCATCACTTTCAGGTGAGAATGCTGCATCAAACCATAGCATTTATATTCTGAAAGGTAATTCCTGCAGTGGGCAGAGTTCCCAACAACTTGGGAACACTTCAAGCACACTTCAATGGAAAATTGGTGCAAAGAGGGGGAGCTTTCACAACTGAGCTGCAAGCATCCCAACTGTCTTTTGCAATAAATAAAGTTGTTTGGGTTTGTTGCTGTTTTTTAGCAAGTAAAAAGCCCTCTGGAGGAATAAATTGTGCTTTAATTGTAGGTGGCAAGCTGTTCAGAATCCACTCAATCATTTGTCTTTTTTATTGTGTTTTAATGTGTAATTGCTGTTCGGCAATTGAGATACAGACTGTTACTCTTGTCTATATGTACGGGTGTAGATCGACTCGAGATGGTTAGAGGAACATAACTCTTGGCAAGATGATAGGTCCTTATTTATTTCATTCACAAATGGTTACAGGGAAGGAAGAGAAGGGTGTGGAATTGAGAAACATCATGCAAACTTTCAGTGTCTGTAAGGTTTGTTGTTATTAAAGACATGGGGGGAAGAAGAGCTTGCTGGGGAAAGGCCCACTGCAATGGGTCGAGTACACTGGAGCTCATGAGTAGGCTCACTGCAGTGCTTTGCCTACTGGGCTCTTCCATGTGTGCCCCACACTGGTCTGTGGAACTCCCCACAGACTGGCTAAAAGGGTGGGGGTGATAGGGTTATGGGTGTGGATCACAGGACAGGGTTTCATTTCCTCTTTGCAGGTAGAGCTGAATTGGGGAGCAGAAAAATTATTCATGCTTTTTAAAAAAAAACAAAAAAAACAACCCACTTTCAAGCTTGCTATAGTTGACTTAAACAACATTCTTTGTTTCGTTCAAGTGCCTGATTCTTTGACAGTTCATTTTTTTTCCAGCGCATTTGGTTCATTTGCTTCTGGCACATCAAGTTCATTAGCTTCTGGTGCATTCATGGTAGGGCTGCACTGAATAGGCCTTCCAGCTACTCGGACCAGGTCCAGGTACTTAGCTGAACTTCGAAACTCTTTCTGAGGACCCAGAATTTGGAACTCAGAACTCCATACCTCAGAAATCCCAGGAACTCTAAACTTCAGAACTCTTTCCTTTAATGGTTTTAAGTGCACCCACTTTAAAATTATTATGCCAAGCAGTGCCCAGAAAAGCAGGCTAGCAAGAGTGAGACAATCACTCAAGAAGACAAACCCAAACAGTGCAACTGTGTGCAGAAATCCAAGAAAAAAAACCCAGCAGTACCCATAGCATGGCCCACCATCAGCAGTACACCCACTTTAAAATCATGATGCCAGCCAAGTAGTGCCCAGAAAAGCAGGCCAACAGGAGTGGGACAATCGCTCAAGAAGACAAACCCACAAAAGTGCAACTGCGGGCAGAAATTCCAAAAAAGCCAGCCCAGCAGACATATAACAAAACGCACAAGAAAGAAACTAGACATTCAAACACACCTCTCTCGCGCGCGCGTGCACACACACGCACACACAGCTGAAAGCCTCCATTGTGCCTGCCCAGTATCCATCTATGCAAGGTGGCAAGCCCCCTCCCCGCACACCATATTTTAATCAGAAAGAACGTATATCTCCCCTGTGCCCCAGTGGTCAGTCACATCTTGGCAAAGTTGAACCCACAGGCAAAGTACAGTCACAGTTTCCACAAAAACCACAGCAAAAGTGATCCCTCTCTGGCCTCTAGGGCGCTGCCAACTTGCCAACAGGCCGTGCAAGCAGCAGCACCCAAACCTTAAGTATATTTGAGACTGGTGGCAACCCCCGGCACTGCCCCCAGTATATGGACAGCCCAGGTCAGGCAAAGTGGAGCTATGCAAATCCCTCTGGCCACTATGGTGTCAAGCAAGCAGTGCAGGAGGAAGTGGCACCTGCTTATTTTTTAAAAAAAGCATGGCATTGGTGTGGCACTGGTAACTTGGACAGCCTGGGCCAGGAGATGTGAAGCAAGGCAGAGATTCCTCTGGCCTCCATGGTTCCAAGCAGCAGTGTGGCACCCACTTATATTATTTTATTTTATTTTATTTTATTTAAAACAACATGGCATGGTGGAAACACCTAGCCCTTGTCCCCCAGCTTTGCCCCTGTGGCCAGGCCAGACACACACACAGCTCAAGCCAATTACTTAATACTTACAGATCAGCAGAGTAGCACACACCGTCAAATTCAGTAGAGAATGGGAAATGGCTGTATGTAGAGCCACTTTTATTTTGCCTCTGCCAGCCAATCAAAATTTGCCATCTGGCTTGTCCATCACTCATCTGTCCCTTCCCATATTCCTCACCTACCCAATATGGCACTAAGGTGTTTGTTTTCTAGTTCTGAGAAGCTTAGGGGGTCAACCGTCTGGATCATTCCAGTCAGCGCGCAATGGCGCCAACACTCAATTGAGGCTTCCAACGTTTTCCGAGGACCGGCCTTGGTACTTGGAACGTAGGACTTTGGAAATTCGGAACTGAGTACCGAAATCCCCGATGTATTCTGAAGTTTTCTGAGGACCGATTTTCAGCTCTAATTCGCATCTGCATCACTCAAACATCATAATTGTGCCTTTCCTTTCTTTTTCCAGAAGCAGGGCAACCAATCAGAAAATGAACAGGCCGGAAACTGCAAATCTCAGCATATGCTGTTTGTCAGAAATTGATCATTCGCCTTCATTCACGAGATGCAGAAACTTAGCGGCTTTTCCATTATTTTTGCCATTTGTTGTTGTTTTTTCTTTTTTGCAAGTTGAACAGAGCTGCTACAGGACCGATCTCAAGCCCTATGTGTGCCCCATGCAAACCCCAGGGGCTGCGGAGCTGCAAAAGTGCCCACAAAGTGCTGGCAAAGTGCTCAAAATTGCCATAAAAGTGCTGTAAAGCTGTCATAAAAGTCCCAGAAAGTGATGAAAACAACAAAAATGATGAAAAATAACACAAAAATGCTAGAAACTCACAAAAATGCCAGAAAGTGACAAACTGATGTGAAATGACGAAAATCCCAGGTGCTGTTATTGGCAATGGTGGAATCACCAGAGACTTTATCTTGTAAGCTGCCCTGAGCCTTTTTGAGGGAAGGGTGGGATAAGTGCTCCCAGAAGGTTGGTATTTCCCTGTGGAAGGGGAATGCTTGCTTGGCCCCTCTCAGCCCTAAAAATAAGTAAAAATCACTGTCTGACCAATAAAATCACTAACTTGCAGGTGAACAAAACAAAGGGAATCAAATAAAGGAACAAACAAACTGAATTGATAAAATGACATGGAAATTAATTTGGGTATTTAAATGAACCAAGGTTAGAGATTGTCTGATACCCGCTTCATTCATTTCGATTCACAACATTCAAATTCAACAGGTTTTCAACAGGAGTTGGCAGAGTACTCCTTTTCACTCTAGTTGTAAGGAATGATTCTCCAGCCATTTAGAAGCATGGTTAGCCCTTAGCACCAGCAAAACTCCCATTGAGGTGAATGATCCTGACACCAGTGCTAGGGACGAACTGCTTAAGCAACCAGAGAATTTTGTTGATATGAGTTAAAGAGAGTGGGAGAAACAATGTTGTTCCTTGTCCTGTTACTGTTTCCAGTGGAAATAGCTTTCACTGCGTGTGGCAGGGAAGAGCCGCAATGGACTCATTTAAGAGAGGCCACTGACTAAACTCAAAATGGCTGCCACAGGAAGTTGGAATGTTTGGGGTGTGGTTCCAGCTATATAAGAGAGCAGCCAAGCCAGTGTAAGTGGGGAAAGCAAGGGAGAAGCAAGCCAGTACTGGGGATAAGCCAGAGCACTAGAAAGCACCTGGGAACTAAGGGGAGCCATCCTTGGCTCCAGAGATGAGGGTCAATATTCAGTAGCCAGGCTATAGGCTACCTGAGAGGACTAGGTAACTCAAGAGTGTGTGACTAAGAGAACCAGCCTGGAACTTTGGTAAGGCTGAGCTTTATACATAAGATGTGGTGACTGTAAATAATGTGTATATATTAGAAATAAAGGCAAGCAAGTTAATTCCTTGTCTGAGATGGATGATTGGGCCCATAATCCTGCCTCAACTTACCCCCAGCAGCCCTGCCCGGTGACAATGTGATGTGCGATTCAGCACTAGGATTAGCACCATGTCTCCTTGCAATTCTGACTATGGGTGAAAACTAATATGAGGGTGCCTGAGCACCGCTGCAGACTGACCCAGTTTGGCGTTAGACTGGCACCATGGTCAGGATTCAGTCAGGCCCCAAAACTAACGTGACGGGGGCCTGGTCGCCGGAGAAGACACGGAGTGGGACGGACATGCGTCTGCATGACCCTTCCCCCGCACTGTGTGCAGCGGCCCACCCCCCTTCCTGATGAGCGGCCATTGCAGCTGCTGTGGTGCCTGCCCCCCCCCCGCCATGCCAGAGCATGGTGAGTAAAGCAGACTTTCAGACATGAAAGCCCGCTTTACTCTGGGTCCAGCGGCCAGATCCTGACATGGTGGAGGCTAGCTTGGACTGTGACTCAAGGATTTCCCCCGCCACAGTTGGGAGCCAAACTAGGGAAATCTCTGGCAGGCATTTTTACACGTGATGGTGGCCTCCAGTTTAACCTGCGCTAAAGCAGGTTAAACCATGCCACCATCACATTTGGAAACAACCATTATGGAACCAAACCACAGTTCAGCATGCATTTCTATAAATACTTAGCTGTTATTTCAGTGGGTAGACTCTCTACAGCAATGTTGCTAGATTAAATTAGGCATATTTAAAATAGTGCTGAAATGAGAACACTGTGTGTGTTCTCACAAAAATCTTGCGAGATTTGGAACCCAAGCGAGATCTCATGAGGGTTTCTGAGAATTTCACAAGATACTTGAAATTCCCCCCCAAAATGCTCTGCAAAATGACTGTGCGGCCATTTGCACATGCACAGAATGTTTCTTGAGGTTTCCTGAAAATGTCACAAGATTTTCAAAAAAACCCAAACACTCTGCGAATGTGCTAAATAGTCACTGCAGCCATTCTGCACATCCGCGGGCCCTGGTGGCCATTTTGCACATTGCTCAGAACATTCTGGGGGTTGGTTTTTTGGTGCTCAAGAATCTCACCAGAATGATGGCAAGACATCCAATTCTCGCAAGAGTCTCAACCTGTAAATTCTTGCCGAGAAGCCAATTCTCAGCAAGATTTTCGATCGGGTCGATAGGGATGGGCGAATGCGGTTCAGATGTTCGGAGTTCGGACTGAACTCGGTCTGTTTGAACGTCTGAACCGAACGTCCGAACTGAACTCTCGAATGACCGAACAGTTCGTTCACGTTTGGATGAGTTTGGGGTCAGGAAAAACGTCTTTTCAGGGTCAAAAATTAAGTTGCGTTTTTGTTTCGGTTTTGATAGCGCTATTTTTTACTGTTCGGCCAACCCGAGCTCGGCTGAACCGAACCATCAAACCAGAACTCGGGTTTCGAACTGAACGTCCGAACTGCGTTCTTTTCGCCCATCCCTACGGGTCGAAATATCATTTCACCCCTAATTTAAAACAAATAAAAGAAAGTTGTTGTTTTTTTCCATTCAACATATCATTAACTTGTGGAACGTTTTCTCAGAGGATGTTGTGAAGGTTAGTAGCATAACTGGGTTTAAACCAGGATTGGATAGTACTTAGAGGATCGGTCTGTAAATTGCTATAAGCCAATTAGGTTGGGGGACACTACTTCGAGCTGGGACTGAACCGCAGGATATGGATCACTCCATTATGACCTATAGTATACTTCTCTAAAGTGAATGAGGGCAGCTACTGACGTAGACAGGATGCTGGGCTTGATGGGGGCCTCACCCAGTATGGTACTATTTATGTTCTATTTAAGACATCAAAAAGACTATTCTGGCAGGGTTCTCACTCAGATTCTGCTGTGTCCATGTGAACTGCATTTTGAGGGGGTGGGGGGAGGAATTCCCTCCCAATGCAGTAGGAAATGTTGACTGAATAATGAGAGTCCATTTGCTGCTGATTGTCTTCCATGCTCCAGTTACCAAATTAGGGAGGATGTCAAACCATCTGTCTCACTGGACTGTCTCTTCTAACAATCCCATGCCGTGGGATTGTTAGAAGAGAAGCTGGAATCTTTGCTGAACTTGTAAACTCTATTAACAGTTGTTTTGTTGTAGTGGATAGTGAGCCCCAGGGACCTTGCTGGTTTAAAACTCTAGGGAAACAAGAAGATCCCAGCCTATGGTAAAGTGCTAGTAAATATTTTCTTCCCCACACTGAGGATTTGTTGTGTTCTGAACTATCCAGTTACTTGAGGTTTCCTTCCTTTCCTCCCTCCCGTCCCAGGTCAGTTCATCCAAATATTCGTAGTCTCCAAGGGGACTCTGAAAAGCATTCCCACAAAAATTTAAAATGTCTGACAAAAGCACACAGTGCAGCTCCTAACCAGGTTTGCTTTTCCATGGATTAATTTCATAAACGTCTTGTGACAGCTATAGCAAAGTGTAAAACCCTGCCTCCCTCCCTTTATGCATGTTCCTTTCTACTTCTGGAGAGCTTTCCAGGATTAAAATACAAGGGCTCAATTGTCTCATCACAGGGGCAGCTTGCAACTAAGGCCGCTTTTAGATGAGCGGCGGTCCGTTTCGCATTGGCGGCGCGCATATTTTGAAACTTCCGCCTGGTCTAATTAGACGAGACGGAAGTGACTTAATATGCGCATATTACGGCGGAGGCGTATTTTTTAAGTGCGCGAATTAAATACCTTGATTATGAGGTATTTAATTCGCGCACTTAAAAAATGCACATATTAAGCGCATATTATGTGCATATTAAGCCACTTCCGTCTCGTCTAATTAGACCAGGCGGAAGTTTCAAAATATGCGCTCCGCCAATGCGAAACGAACCGCTGCTCATCTAAAAGCGGCCTCAGAGGGAGGGCCCAGTTATGCAGTCTCTTTGATGTTGGTGGTGGGAGCTACTAGTATGCAACAGCTCTGCCTGGGACTTGAGACAGATTAGTAGCCAGAAGTTGAGGCAAAGTCAGAGCTGAGAGAATTAGAATTGAGACTGGTGCCACTGGAGTTGTGCTAGGTCACAGCTACAAGGACAGCGGTGCACCAAATCCAGGGGTCAGAACCAAAGGGGAGCTGAAACTAGTACCCACAAAAATGGGAATACCTGGGGAAATTGTGGTACTTAACCTGGTAACGTAGGGTACCCATTAGTGCCTAGCAGGCTACTCCGCTTACCAAGTTACCATTTTTCATCCTGATTTTTTGACTTCAAATACCATTTTTCTCATTTTTCTGTCCTGATTTTTACTTTATATATTTATTTATTTAAAACTCTTATACCTCGCCCTCTCCGACCACAGATGGCTCGGGGCGGCTTACAATAATAACAATTATTATTATTATTATTATTATTATTATTAATACTAAAGAAAAATCACTGTGTACATGCAAAGTGGCCACCGGACCATTCTCCACATGCACAGCCCTTTCCCAAAATTGTGCCATTTTGGGAAAAGGTGCACATGCACAGAATAGTGCGGCTGCCATTTTGCACGCACGCAGTGTTTTTTGTTAGTTTTAAAATTTAAAATTAAAAAAATAAAATCGCTGCACACACACACACAAAACGGCTGCTGGGGCTGTTCCGCGCATGCACCGCATTTCCTAAAATGGCACCGGAGGCATCAACGCCATTTACTGTTTACTAATTGTGCAAAAAAATCTGCTAAAGCTAAGATTGAGTGATATCTCTAGAGAAGATGACCTGGCCGTATTGGCTTCCTGGAGGGCTGCTCCCTGGCTAGGTTCTTTTAAAAAGCTTCATAAGTTTGAGATATATCTTGATGCCCTAAATGATTCTAAGCTGCGCAGAACATTTATACACGGTTTTCTTCAGTCATCATGCATGGGCGTTCTAATAAAATACCTTACAGAGAGCGGCTTTGCCCCTGTATGAATTATGAAGTAGAAGATTTACTGCACTTCCTTTTTAAATGTTCTCGATTTGAGAGCCTGAGACAGTCCTGGCTTGGCCCATTGTGGGTAGGAAGGGAGTATCTACCGACAGACTATAAAATAGACATGTTATAATCAACAAACAATGTGAATGTCATGAAGGCAGTTGCCTTATTCTCCCTTTAAGCGGATGGACAGCGGGATAAAAGGCAGATCTGAGTCATAATTGGGCAATGCATAATTACTGTTTGTTAAATGTTGTATTTTGCTAATCTTGCTTTGCCTGGTGCAAAGCAACAAATGTTGTTCAAATCTTTTAATTTCATTTATTTGGCCATGGCGTAAGCTAGTGCCACTTAATAAACTAACTAACTACTAATCAGTAAAAATGGTAACTCAGTAATCTGGTAATGAGAATACCTGATATTTTGGAGTAATCTACTGCCCAACACAGTACGTGGGTACCAATCAGGCACCCAATACAATGCTTGAAAATGTAGGTATTACCTGTGAATATTAAATGGGCTAACAATTTCAGCTCTAAACTGAACTCAAAGCCAGGATATCAAGCCAAAATCCAGGCAATCTTAGGGGGGTGGAGCAGGTACAAGGACATAATTCATTTCCATTTCCACACACACACCCCTTCATTTTCAGGGGTTTTCATAAACGACCCCTACCATTTTCATTTTTTTCCACTGTTGTTTTTTTCCCATTTTATTTTATTAAAAATAATAATAATAAAGAAAAATCACTGTGTACATGCAAAATGGCCAGTGGACTGTTCTCCACATGCACAGCCCTTTTCCAAAATGGCACCCTTTTGGGAAAGGATGTGCATGCATCAGAATGGTGTGGCTGCCATTTTGCACACATGCAGTGATTTTTTATTATTTTTAAAATTTAAAATAAAAGAAATTAAACTGCTGCACACAAACACACAAAATGGCTGCTGGGGCCGTTCTGCACATGCACCACCTTTCCCTAAATGGCATTGGTGGCATCAGCACCATTTTGGCAAAGGGGGTGCACACGCACAACGGCCCTGGTGGCTGGTGGTTTGTTTGGGGAGTTTTAATCTTTATTTTTCTAACAAAAATTGATGCTTTTTTGTTTGTTTTCCATCCATTTTTATTACCTCTTGTCGTTGTTTTAGTATTTTAATTACTGAAATGAATGAGGCTTTGTTTGTTCTAGTAATTAAAATAACAAAAATGAAGTGCACAGCCCTAGGACATCAAAGGAAAGGCAGGGTAGGGTCTGGAGCAGGAGCAGAACCCAAGACTGGTAGTTGAGAATGCAAGCAAGACCGGGACAACGGCCCTTTTTACATGGATAGAGGTGGAAGTGTGGCTAAATGCAGCAAGGGGGCACTATACAGCTGAGCCACCCACCTCATTGTGTTCATTCAATGCCACAGCTGGCAAACCCCAGAAAAACCTAGTTTTCGCTGCCACCACCTGGGTTCCAGAAATCAGAGGGGATCCACATAAACCCAGAATATGTGAACCCCAGAAATGTATACGGCCACAGTTTTCCCAAGACACCCTAGTTCCCTTTATCAGGTGTTCTCCCCCTTCCAGGAGGCAGAAACCTTGGAGCTACTCAGAGGTGCTTAGCTTGGTCAAAAGCTGCCTGGGCTAAAAAAGCCAGAGGGGAATTCCTTTCTCCCTCTTTGGTAACTATGCCTTCCAGGCAAAGGGAGGTGTTCTTTGCAAGAAAACACACACACACAGAGTGGAGTTAAGAATAGAAAAAGCTTAGGCTTTACTTATAGGATTAAAAAGGTTGAAAAAGGCACAAAAGGGTAAGAAGCAAGATAAATAATTGAGCAAGCCTGAGAGTCCAGTTTGAGGGGTACAGGGACCCTTTTTGAATCTGTAATTGCCTAAACTGTACTGGTTCAGGCAGACAATCGGGTGGCATATAACTCCATGTACAGATAACTTACATAGAGCTCAGTCCTTAGTTCTGATCTGGCAGAAGCCCAGATCTTGCAGATGTCAGAGCAGGCAGGAAGAGGCAAGAGGGCAAAGAAGGGTCAGTCTGTCCCTTTTAAGGTGCTATCCTCTTCTGCTGAGATTGGTTCATTTTATTGGTGGAATTTTATTGATGGAATTTTATTTTGTGAAAGTCTGCAAGTGATTGGGTATATACTTTTTTCTTTGGCTTGAGGAAGTCGACTTTTGGCCTTAATATGTAATGGCAATGTGTATGTATGAACATCTGTTTAATAGTGTAAACTGACTGTTTGTCGACGCACCCTTGTTCCCAAAATGAGACACGACACAGTATAGTTGGAATTCAAAATGGCCGCACTCTTTATTTACAACAGATTGTTTGTCCGAATTGTAATGGTGGGGGGCAATTCGCTCAGGTGAATTGGGTCCAGCACCCATATTAAACACATGAACACAACACGGGGGTTGGCCCGATATCCCATCGGGTACCAATCCCTCTTTAACTGTTCTGAACGTCTCCCCCTCCCGAAACCGCAGTCGTGGGGAGGGGGACCATGGCCCGTATAGGCCGTAGGAAGGAGGATAGTGCCATTAAGCCGGGAACAGTACGTGTCCCTACAGCCCTCGCGGCACTTCTCCCAAGGGGTTGACTCCGCCGCTAGCCATACCCGACATTTGCGGCTGGTATCACTCCCTCATCTCTTAAGGAGATGCCCAATTAATCTCCTAACCTACCTAACTCAGGTGCTGGACCCCTGCAGAGTGCGACAAAGGTCAACAAGATAGCAGCAACAACAAATTCTACGGGACAAATTCAAATCAGCCAAATATCCCCAAACACTATGAGGAAGGCGAAAAAGACGAACCACCAATATGCCCAATAATGTGGTTCGCCAAAAAATTCCTTCCTGGCCCTACTAAGCGACCGCGAAGCCACAGTGTTTCATGGGGCGGGTGGGAGGGTGCTGCTCGGCTTCCCGCTGCCTCCTGACTGACGAGGCGAGCGGGGGAGTTCATTCTGTGCACCGCCCCTTTCAGGCAGTGCACCAATCAACCGCGCGTTCTTCGTGCTCTCCCAAGCGAGGGTCACCTAGCAACCCTCACTGGAACCACATCTTCCCGCCATGCGGGCTTGCTGACTTTCACCCCGCGGCGCACACACTGCCGCGGGGTTTGCAATGAATGGAAAAAACCGGGGATGGAACGAGACAGTGCTCACGGAGAGCACCTCCCCCGGTAAGGGCAGTGCTATTTGCGTCCCTGCTGGGGCGCGACAACTCGGTCTTCGCCGCCAACGGGTGGCTGCGAAGAGGGAATTTGCTATATGTTGATGTGTTTTGCGATATTCTGATATGGTGTTATGCTGCTATGTTATGTCTTATGATTTTATGTTGGGTCATGGCGGAAGTGGCTTCATTGGGCTACCCACTCAGAGCACAACACCCATAGACTCCTATGTAATTTAGACACTTTTGGAAATTTACTCCTTATGATTTATGTATGGACTGGGTGTCCTTCTGAAAGTAGCATGCAGTGGATAGGGATGGGTGAACAGAACAGAGTTCAGAAATTCGGTTCGGTTCGGAAGCTCGGTTCGGTTGACTGAACTGGTCGAGTTCAGTCCGAACTCCAAACTTCCAAACCACGCTCACCCATCCCTAGCAGTGGACTTAGGCCTTTTTTTACACAAGACATACCCACTAATTCTCATGCAGTGGATATGGGTGGGTGCATTTCATTTGAAAGCAGAGGCACATGGGTGGACATGTGGGAACGCGCCCGCAAAACATGCACCTCCATCCACCACCCCATCATGGAGCAACTGGCCAAAGCGCAGGTTGCTCCATGCAGGGGCATGGGTGGGGGATGGGTATGTGTCTGTCTGCACCCACCCACACTGCCCAGCGGCACAACCGTGGACCGCCGCTAGCGGAGGGGCAGTCCGTTTAAAAATGGCCATAGACTTAACAGGAATATGAGCTATTTTGTGGTCAGATTTGTGTGTGTGTGTGCATGTGTGTGTGAGTACACCCACGGACACTGTGCCCAAAGCACATCCACATCATTGTCGTTTGCCATCCAGTTCAGTATAGTTATCTTTCAAACAAATCAGATAAGTGCTAGTCGCGTCTCACTTTATTTAATTAACTGAATATAATTGGGGGGTTTATCTAGTTAATTTTGTTAACTTTGTTGTTTTGGTCATTTCAGATATTTGATTTTCTGCTATTGGCTATTTTATTAACTTCAGTAACACTATTTATCGTGGAACGAAAATAACAAAGATAGGAAAATACAAAATAACCAAAATGAAATTAAGGAACTAATGAATGAATAAATTTCACATACATAGTGAAGCTAATTTGGATATTCAGTTCATCCAAATATGTTAATTATGTTTGCAAATATGGAATTGCATATCTGTTTTTGTGCTACTTTTATGGATATTGGTTAATTTTTTTAAAGTACCTGAGCCACTTCCCAAGTTTCCCTCCCCCCCCCATTGTCCTTGTTTCCACGATGCCTTTCAGTCCTTGTAATTGAATATACTGAGTTTCCAACAATGTACATCAATGAAGAAATTGTTCCACAGCTGATGGACATGTGCAACCATCCTTAGGCTTTGTAGTATTAAAACATACATGCCCATAGGCGTACCTTTCTTCTCCTGCCTCCTCTGAATTACCATTTTGCTAGGTGATTGCCTATTTGATCTCTAAGAGGCATGAACAAGGGCATGGTTGATGCTGCCTTATCTTTATAAAGAATATCTGCCTTCCAAAATTTGTTACTTACATGGTAACAAATACAATGAGACACTAGGCACAGATCTGATGAGATGCTACGATGACCTTATTGGCAATCTGGTCAGCCATTGGAGAAGTGGGACACTTGTCCAGGGCAGTGGCCTTCTAGGCAAGTTCACTGCTGTTCCTTCCAGCTGCATGGTGCTGAAATGCTACTACCCTGCCTCCGATAACTGGTGTGCAAGGTTGCTGCTGTGCTGGCCTCTGGTTCCAGCTCCTTCAGTTCAACAGCACCCTACCCAGGCTTGCTGGGGACTTGACATGAGACAGGCTGTGGCCCCTTTAAGGCCAACCCATTAATCACTTTGGCCCTGCCCCTTTAGAGGGGTATATGAGAGGAAGACTGTAGAGTTATGTCAGTCTTCTGTTTGCTGCTCCAAAAGGAGCTCAAAGGAATGCAGGCTGCAGCATGAGAACTGGACTGCTTTTAGACGAGCAGGTTGCAGTTGCGCAACCTGCTCACGTGATTTTTCAAAATCACACAAGGTGGGATTTAGACCTGATGCGTCATGCGTTCACACACGTTCAAGGTGGTCACTTAAATGTTTAAAGACTGCGAATTAAATACCTCCATGTGTGAGGCATATAGTTTGTGGTCTTTAAACAACATGCAACTGCCTTGAACCTGAGATGCATCACATCTAAACTCATCTCGCAGGATTTTGAAAAATCACATGAGTGGGTCGCACGACTGCGACCTGCTCGTCTAAAAGCGGCCCTGGTCTGGGTCCTGAAGTCCCAGAGTGGGCAGGAGTAGAGTACTGGCCTGACTGAATCTTTCAAAAGTCCTTCCTGGTAGGGTTGTTGCCACCACTTGCTGGAAGCCACACTACCAACACCACAAGCTTTTGTGGGGGCAAGACAGCGTTTAAAATTCAGTCAGGCCAGTACTCTACTCCTGCCCACTCTGAATGTTTCCTTCTTGGTGGGGCACTTTGCAAGTCACTTGAGCGCTGCTAGAAAACGTTTAGAGTGGGTGACGGCAGAGGGTTGACTGTGCTCGCTCCCATGCACACTGAATATTTCATAGTAGTGCTTAGGCTATGGGGTATGGGAGGAGGAGCACTAGAAGCCTATGGAAGGGGCTCACGCCATTGTATTTTCAAACCGTGACTGGAATAAAGTGGTGGTTGACTCAAATTTGGTCCCAGTGAGTTATTAGGAAATGATCCTGTAAGGACTTATTCTACCTGGGCGGGCTGTTCATCACTGCTGTAGAGAGCGGTCGACTCTTCCCAGATAGGCTGAGAACAGTAATAGGCTGGGGGTTCCAGGGGTCCCATCAACATGCAGGCACAGTCTGAGCTGTAGCTAGGGTCACCCCACCCTCCAGGCTTGACCTAGAGTCTCTAGGGGTGCAGCTATATGAGATGCCTTGGGCAGCCTTAGCCCACATCATGCAATGCAGTGCATCATATGGTCGCCAACTGCCAGATGTTTCCCTCCACCATGTGGTTGGGGGACGTGATACATCCTCTGGAAAATACAGACGACATGCCACATAACAACCTAACCCAAAATGGGGGCAAGGCTGCTCAAGGCATGGTAGTTTGTGTGTCCAGGCTCCTTCTGCCTGACTGCATGGCGAGCTTTGCAGTGGGGCTTAGAGTGTCCCACGCAGCCACATCACAGCCGGGGGAGGGATTTTGGTCAGGCCAAAGGAAGGAGGCGGGTCAGAGCTGGGCGCCCACTCGTGTGGGCCAGCATCTTGGCCCCACCTTCACCATGGCGGGAGATCAGACAATGGCCCAGTCACCCAGCTTCCTCACTGGGGAACAGAGGGGGCAACCGTCTTCCATGCTGGCCCCTCAGTGTGGCAGTCATGCTTACTAGGGATGGGCGAACAGAACGGAGTTCGGAAATTCAGTTCGGTTTGTAATTCATGTTTGGAAATTCGGTTCGGTATGGTTTCAAATTCAAGTTCGGTTCGGAAGTTCGGTTCGGTCGACTGAACAGTCCAAGTTCGGTCGAGTTCCGAACCAAGTTTGGCCATTCAAAACTAGGGTTTTTGGTGTGTGTTGTCTAGGGATGGGCGAACAGAACAGAGTTTGGAAATTCAGCTCGGTTTGAAATTCAAGTTCGGTTCAGTCGACTGAACAGACCGAGTTCGGTCTGAACTCCGAACTTCCGAACCGCGTTCGCCCATCCCTAGTGTTTACCTGCCACAGGGCCATGCAGGGACCAGGCCTTCTGTAGTTCATGTGGCTGCATCAGCTCTGGGTGAATCTCTTATTTCCCTGGATTATCCTGGATAAACTGTAGAGTCTCTTGTAGGGGATGAGTGTGGGGCCACATTGGAAAGGGGTGGGGTGAAAAAGTTCCCCTGCCCTCCCACCCCATTATCTCTCTTTCCAATGTCCCCCTCCCCATTGCAGAGCATGATGATGGCCTGATGCTCTAAAGAGCAGGGAGGGGAGCAGATCAGAAAGGAGGTGTTCCAAAGGGACTCTTTTTCGAGTCATTGCTTCTGTGGCGGTGGGAGTTCTTGACATAGTCACAGCATTTACTGACAGGGTGGCATAGGAAGGCTGTGGTGCCCCCCCCAATGGAAGGTTCATGTACCAGTTATGGGCCCCCCCTAATGGAAAGAGGGCATGGTCTTCCTAAATGGACGCCCTCCCAAGGCTAGCGGTCAGCCTTCCAGCAAGTGGCAGCAACCCCACCAGGATGGACGTCATGCAATTCAGTCAGGCCAGTACTCTACTCTTGCCCACTGTGAACATTTCTTTCTTGGTGGACCACTTTGAAAATGGCTTGAGCGCTGCTAGAAAATGTTCAGAGTGTGTGAGAGCAGAGGGTTTTCCGCGCTTCCTCCCTTGCCCACTCTGAATACTTCGTAGCACTGCTCAGGCTGTTAGCAGAGGGCACCCCTAGAGGTCAGGGCTCTAGCTCAACTTGAGCCCCCTCAGTCCACGGTAGCTATGCCCCTGCTTACCGACCCCCAGAACCCCACTGCAGCAGTCTTTTTCTGAAGAGCAACACATTCCTGAGGCATAGGGAAACAGCAGCGGCAGCTTCAGAAGAGCTTCCGGGGTTACTTGTAGGGATGTGCGAACGCGGTTCAGATGTTCGGAGTTCGGACCAAAATCGGTCTGTTCGGACATCCGAACTGAACGTCCGAACCGAACTCGAAAATGGCCGAACAGTTCGGTCATGTTCGGGTGAGTTCAGATGAGTTCAGGAGCGGGAAAAACGTGACTTCGGGTGGGAAAAACATGACTGGAAGGGGGAGGCAGCTGAGGAGCAGACTTCCTGGCACCAGGGGTGGAGACCAGGAGTTGTTTCAGGGCCAAATTATACTGATACTGAAAAAAATCTTCGAATTTGTTATTGGTATCAATAGCGCTGTTTTTGAATGTTCGGCCGAGTTTGGCCGAACCGAACTCCACCAAACCGAACAACTGAACCCGAACTCAGGTTTCGAATGGAACATCCGAACTGCATTCTGTTCGCACATCCCTAGTTACTTGGATGGACTGACTTGGCAGTTTTGTGGAGGGGGACATGGGTTCTGCCTCACTGGGTTTTACCTGGAGACTCTAGGTTTTAACCCAGAGTTTCCAGACTCTGCGGGAAGTCCTGACCCCTCTGGATAAGCACATCAGAGAAGAGGCAGGTCACAGGAACTTCTCTGCCCTTCTGGAGCATCATGAGGTCATGATGCTCCAGAGGTTTGAGCCCAAGCTGGTGTGTCTTGCTGGGGCTGTGTAAGACCTTCCTGTTTGTAAAGGTATTTTGGCGGGCAGGGATAGGAGTTGGGGGGCTTGGGGTAGGGGTGTGAGGGGGGATTGGATGTAGGGAATGGGGAGACGGTATTGGGTGGATTTGGGGAGGGTTGTGGGCAGTTTTAGGGAGATATTTTTATATTTTACTGTTCTTTTATGGTTTGTGAGCTGCCCTAAGCTTATGGGAAGGGCAGCCTAGGAATTTGATTGATTAAATAAATAAATAAATAAAATGATGCTTTGTAAGAGGTGGGGTTACATCAGTCAGGGGTGCAACAACCTGTTTGCCTCTCCCTCCCCCCATGTGGAAGCTCAGAGTGAGATGGTAACTGTAGCTGAGGAAGGGTGTCAAATTACTTTGTCCAGGGTGACAAAAGAACTAGGGAAAAAAGAAAGTTATTCCCTGTCTGGAATAACTAGGGGGAGAGAGTGAGCAGGAAGGAGGGAGACTTATATAAATTTAAAATAATTCATACTTATAGAAATCTGTTCTCCCAAAATGCAATAAAACTTCCTCAGCATTTAAAAACCTTAGTCTCATTGAAAATTAGTTTCTAATAAGATCACAGTTAAGAATGGCTTTATTTTCCTTTTGAATGAGTCTCGTTTCCTCTGCTGGGTTTTAACTCTCTCCCGTTTTATAATTATTTTCTAATTGGTCGAGGCCCCCTTTGTGAGCTTTTAGCTTGATTAAATACTTGCAGCCGAGGTGTTTCAGTAGCTGCCACATTACTGCGAGGCTGTATTGTCACAAGAGTTGAACGTAGCCCAGCTTAAATGTTCCAATGGAAATCAATTTTCTGCATCATATTTTTCAGATGAATATAAATGGACAGGTCCAGCATCTCAGAAGAAAGGCTTAAAGGAGATTGAGAAACTTAAGGACCTTGTAAAACAGTTTTGAAACTCCATGCAATGCAGCTAGAGCTGTAAATAATACAATAACCATCAAAGACCTGTTACAAGGCTAAACACACACCAGTTATCAGTAACAGCCCCCACACTATAGGGAGGTTGTACTGCATCTCAACAAGATTTCATTCACTACGCAGGTACAGCAGATACACCCACTACAACCCCATTGTTCTCCCTAGGTTCTAATTCAGAGCTTTCTAAATTGTGCTTTGGGACCTCACTCAGGGTTATAGCTGGAAGGATTACAATTCCAATTGATATTTTCATGTTTCTCTGCAGGTTCTTGATGCTGATTGGAGGGGGTCATGGAATTATATTTCAGTTTCCAAGTGGGGTCATACAGACAAAAAAAATAAAAATGGCAATCATGGTTCTAATTTAAGATCAAGCATTCACAGCAGAGTCTCATGAATTCTGCTCTGCTGCAACTGCAGCTGTTTTTGCAGAATTTTGCAATTGCCTCTGGTGCCACAGAATTACAGTCTCTGAGGGGAGCAATGGGATCTGGCCAAAGGGGTGCTGGCACACTGAACTCACATGGTTATCTGCTGCTATTCCGTATCCAGACGGATCTGAGGTATCCTACCTGCTCTAGCAAAGACCGGATACCAAATGGTATATATTTATTGTTCAGCAGATTAACTGGCTAATCATTTTGCTGACTTACTGTGTTACTGAATAATACCACAGTGCGCCATTTCCTTTATTGCAGTTCACCATTTTGCCGTTTGCTATTTACCCATACTTTCTTTCTTGTTTACTGCCTCCCCTGCCTCTGGATCTGGTTTCAGAATAGTAATGGTAACATTTGGTTACACGGTAACATGGTAATACCATAATGTGATATCAGTAAAACAGTAAACCAATTTACTGTTGTGGAATTATCCAATTATTTGCCTTGCCGGTTAACTATTATGGTAATCGGTTAAACTATCCGTCAAACTATCTGGAATTAGAGTTGCCATACCTCCCCTTTAATCCAGGCGGTTTATGAAAAATACATGGTGCAGGACTGCATTGGTACCATGGCAAATACTAACTGGAATGGCAAATACTAACTGTGCATAAAAATGTACTATTCGGTTTGGGTTTAAAGGAGATTGGGAAATTTAAGGACCTTATAAAACAGTTTTAAAACTCTGTTCCATGCAGCTAGAGCTACAGCACAGGGAACAATGGGGTCCTGTACTGTGGCTGCTGAAATGGAGAGACGCCCACAGAGGAAAGGAAAGCTCCAACCCTCCTTCACCGACAGGTCTGCGTGTTTTTGTAAGGTTTTTTTAAATCAACATTGAACAACACCGATGGAATAGTATGCTGGGCAAGTAGACAAAATTGGCATAATTTGTGGGATTTGATTAATTTGCGTTATTGACAACACTGGGAAGTGGGAACGTAGTGCACATTTTTAAAAACCGGTTTTGAGCCCCTTTGATGATCGGGGGATGCCAAAACCGGTTTTAAGAAATGCACATTACTTAAAAATCACATTCAAAATGGTTTTGGCTTTGACACGATCATGGCAAGTGTGCATTTAAAACAGTTTAGGTGTTTAAACGAGCATTAAAACATGCACATTTTTCACCAATCATGAGCAAATTTGTCTCATCTAAAAATGACCTTACTCCTCCTAACAGTGTGTATGTACAGATAAAAACAACAACAGAGGTTGGCCTCCCCAGGCCTTTGGGGAGTAGGGAGGGGGGGGTTAGGGTGTTGGCTCTCCCCTACCTTTAGTTTTATCTTGTCCAGGCTAGAACTTACCAGAAATTGCTGAGGGCTCCAAGGGGTACGCCATATGCTGCAGTCAGGACGGAGGTTGGCCAGCAGATCTGTTCGGTTGGAGCTTGGGGTCAAGTATGGAAGTTCTGGGTTAAAACCCGCTATTTACAGCAGGTGGGATTGATTCAGTTCTGGAAGGAGGACATCTATATAAGCAGATGGCAGAGGGCAGTAGAATGCCATCTTTGTAAACTGGGCTTCAATCTCGATTACTGGGAATGTTGGAAAAACAGCTCCAGATGGCATCGACCTTTTGAACCAACAAACCCTAATGACCACTAGGGGCATTGGGAGTAGAGATAGTGAGTTAGTGTGAGTGTCATTTTAACCTTTCCTGATCTCTGCTTCTAATCCCCCTCCCAGGTGGGATGTACCCAGGAAGCTCCTACTTGACTTCCTCCTTCTTCCTGACCTTTCACCATTCCTAACTTCTCTCTCTGACCTTCAACATGACCGGCCACCATGCTGGTGGCAGCTATCTAGTAAGACCTAGGGATAGGCCTTTCCTATCACAATGTACTTCTCAATAAAGTAGATTATCTTAATCTAGAAACAATCTCCAAGGTGTTGATTACTACTAAGCTGTTGCTACTAAGAATACAAGCTGGTTTTTTGGTTTTTTGATCACTAATAAAATTCCAAAAGTAAACTGGGCTTCAATCCCGATTACTGGGAAGGAAAGAACCCAGCTGTGGCTAAGAGGGAGATCATGTGTAGGCATACGGATATTGCCAAACAGGAGGAATATTCTAAGATCCGAGCCTTCCCCCACATGCGAGATTACCTTTCGTTAATACCAGCTAGCCCCCACGTGGCCCATTATCTGACCTCTAACAGCTATTTACAAGTGCCCGCTTTAATGCTCTCCCAGGTACTGGAGGGTCGCTTCAGTACCACACAATTTACTGATCGCCTGTGTCCTTTCAACCACCAACAGGTGGAGACGACAGAGCATCTTCTGTTCGAATGCCATTTGTATGACTCCCTGCGCCAGGAACATTTAACTGCGTTCTGCACCACGTTTAATGATAGAACTCTTCATCATTTGTCCTTATTGGCCCTGGCAGATGTTGATCCTAATCTTACTCAGACAATTTCACATTATCTGGTAGCAGCGATTAACCTCCGCCAATCTTTTTTGCAAGTAACATCAGGTTCAGAACAAGTACAGAGGTCGTGACACATATATATGTTAGTTTATTATTTGTTGAATTTGTTATTGCCCCTAGGGGGTTCTTATGGGGTTTTATGTATGTAATGGGGATATTACATTAAAACACGCGCATTATTCACCAATCATGCGCAAATTTGTCTCGTCTAAAAGCGGCCTAAGACTCAACAGCAGCAACTCTGCTTAAACTGCAGTAGAGTATGTTGGACTATCAAGTTATCAACTGATAGAATTGTTTGTTAGCAAAGACCCAGCCAATTCATTTTCTCCTGGAGTACTGCAGATAGCTACACAATGCACAAGTTATTTGGAAAGCACAGTATGGGGGACAGATCATGCTTTTTTGCTTATACTCAAAGAAATCCTAAAGCTGAAATCCTGACTCTCAAGGCTGCGAAATGTCCACTGACTTCAATGGGTCAGGATTGCCCCAATTGCAGTGAAGATACTAAAGTTTGCCTGGATTTAATCTGGGGTATCTGGCATTTAGGATTAGCTCAGCATAAACAGTGTGCAGAAGAGCAGAATTGTGCCCTAGTTTTTAGATATTTTAGTTAAATATGCTTCTTACCTAGTAGAAGATTATCTCACTCACTTGAAGTCTAGCATTTAAATATTTCTGAGTTGGAAAACAGCCTCTCAGGCAGTGAGTCGAAATCCTAAAGAAACAGTAGTTTAAAGAAGAGTCTTGCCTAGTTATTTGTTTCTCCAATTTCTTGCGCCCCAGTTTTCTTTTCTCTGTGAAGTTTTCATGGGGAGGTCTGTGCCTGCCACAGTTAGTCAGCCTTCTCAACCTTGTTTGCATGTAGCAATCGCCACGCGTCGTAGAGGAAGGGAGAGAAGGGATATTCGGGATGCAGATACTGGGGAAAACAAATATGAATATGTGAGTTTTTGCAAAATTCACTGCCTTACAAGATTTGCCCTGATTTTGCCATTTTTAATCTGTCTCTTTTTGTTAAAGGGACCGGGCCCCTTTTATCTTCACTTCAGAGATGGAGTATTTCATTACAGAAGGCGGAAAGAACCCGCAGCGCTTCCAAGAGTTTGTGGAGCTCTGCTGCCGAGCTTATAATGTCGTCAGGAAGCACAGTGGGTTGCTCTTGAACCTGCTCGAAATGGTAAGAACCCCGGGGATGAAAGTGAAAACCAATCTGCCTTGATAGAGCTGGGATTTACAGCTCGGCAAATGTGTGAAAATATTTTCCAGCAACATTTGTTTTCCCCATGAAAATGTTATTAAGTTCTTTAGGGGGCCTGACAAATCACAGACTCATAAGGTTAGAAGGTGATCATGTGGTTCAGTGATTCTCAGCCAGAAAGTCGGAATCAACTGGTGAGTCCTGGGAGGGTATTAGGTGGGTCCCAGCCAGGAGAGGATACCAAACTCCAGCTGAGACTCCAGGAAGGGAAAGAAGCTGCTTTCTGTCCCCCCTCCAACCCTGCACAGCCTGCTGCATCCGCTACTCAATTAATTTTCAGAGTGGGACCGGTTTAAGAAGCAATCACCTTGTGGTCAACTGGTAGATTTGTATACATTTGCATTCAATTAAATATGGACCTTTGGGAGTCTTGCGGAAAAGCTAGTGGGGGCAGAACTGGAGATGAAGAAACAGGGTAAGGTCAGAGTGAAATGTGCAGAGATAGAATTACAGAAAGTACCTTGAGGGTCACCTAGTCTAACTCTTGCTTGAACACAGCATAACTAGAGCTACAACACCCCAGATAAAGGGAGACTGACGTAGGAATCTTTGAATTACAAAAAATGTATGCTAGCCCCAGTTCCATGGGAATTTAGGCAGGGACACACGGGTTCAAAGGAAGTGCTCTGCTCGACAGCCCACAGTGGGGAGCGCATGGGCGGCATGGATGTCAGAGAGCCTCCTGGGATACTGAAGGGCAGGAGTTTATAGCTGAGAGAAGCTTGCGCCCCATCAAGCTTAATCCAGCCCTGACCCACAGGGCTACATTTCAAATTGTGGAAGCTGGGTAAGCACTGCAGCATATTTTCAAAAATCAGCTGGGCAAGCATCTGTCTGTGATGCTGTAGGCAGAGGGCATTCTGCCTTGGAGCAGGCTGCTTGACGAGAGAGCTCTTGAGATCCCTCCCAACGGGCTGGCTCCTCCCCCTGGAGGAGACAGGACCATGACAGAAAGGGGGTGGGGGAAGAAGGTTGTCTCACCCGCTTTATAATAAACCCCGCCCTTAAGGAGCATTGTGATAGCATGGTGCTCCATAGGACCAGGGATACATGTGAAAGGGGACAGGAAACTCCCTGTGATCCACCTCCTGTCTGACGTAGCCATCCCTGGAAGCCCCAGTTCTCTAGGTTAGCCATGGGCGCCCCTGGATGGCCAGGAGTAATCGAGGCTTCCCCTGAAGCCCGGAGACACTGGCTCAAAACCTGGACTCTCTGAGTGAAGCCTGGAATGGTGGCAACCCTTCTTCCATCTCTACGGTTGTGTATATTCCAGGAGTAGGGAACCTCAGGCCTGGGAGCCAAATGCAGCCCCATGGCTGATTTTTAGTTGCCCTTTCCAGTTCCTGAATCTGCCCCCTGGATCCACTTCCTACCCCCAAGCACTGAAAGACTGAGCTCAGGGGGAAGCTAAGCTAGCAGAGACAAGGCCGTGTAGTCAAGGAAAGGGTACAACTGTATGCTACGGATCCATAAGCCACAGGTGGACCATGGCTCAGGTGGCAGAGAGCAAGCTTTGCATGTATAAGATCCCATGGTCAAACCCCAGCTTCCCTGATTCAGGATCTCTGGTAGCATGCCTGGGTGAGGCCTCTGCTGGGGATCCTGAAGGGTCTCAGGTAGCACGCCCACGTGAGGTCTGCTGGGGATCCTGGAGGGTCTCAGGTAACATGCCCGCGTGAGGCCTCTGCTGGGGATCCTGGAGGGTCTCAGTTAGCACGCCCGCATGAGACCTCTGCTGGGGATCCTGAAGGGTCTCAGTACACCTGCGTGAGGCCTCTGCTGGAGACCCCAAAAGAGCCAGATTAGAAACCCTGCTGCCATGTCAGGTTGTGACAATATTGGGCTAAGATGGACCATTGGTCTGACTCAGTTAGGCAGCTCCTTATACATCACCCTCCTTTTCCTAAGTGCACCCCTTAGCAGTTACCTGCTAGAACTGAAAGTGTTTGTTTGTCTGAGATCTCGATATGCGAATTGCTCTCAGACCAGCCTACCCAGGAGAGATTCTCACTCCCTGTTATACACTGACACTGTCACAATCAGCAAATGCACACAGGGGCGTAGCTACCATGGAGTGAGGGGGCTCAGTGGAGCCCGGGCCCCGGTCACTGAGCGGCCGTTTCCAAGTGACCTGAGCACCTCTAGAACATTTTCAGCCTGGGTAGGGGCAAGTGGCAGTCCTCCACCCTCACCCACTCTGAAAATTCCCCAGTGGTAGGTATTTTGGACACTTGCAAATGTCTCCAAGAAAGAGTTGTTAAGAGTGGGTAGGGGGGTTAATTGCTGCTCCCGCCCACCTTTGTGACAAGATTGCTGCTGCTCTGGATGGCCTGCTTGGAGCTTTCATGGGGAAGCCCTGCCTCCCTGGAAGTCCTCCCTTCCCCCAAATCTGGGGGCCCTTTGCCAATCAGGGGGCACATGACTAGAACATGAGCCCTGGCCCATCACAGTCTTGCTACACCACTTCTTGCACTGACACTGGGTTCCCCTTGCTCTTAGGGAAAGGGGGTGGCTACTGGCTAGAGGTGTTCGCCTGACCCTGTTCCACTATAGCCCAGACTTCCTGACTTTGGGGCAAACAGCAGAGAACTTTTTTTCCCCCTCTTGCCCATTAAAGAAGTGAGTGGGTCAAGTTAGATAACAGTGTCTGGGGTGCTAGTATTGAATGTTTGCTGCCGCTTGATAGGGGGGCGAGTTGACTATTACATTTTGCTTTTGCAGTATGAAATAATTGGTAGGTCAGGCAGAGTCTGTGTAAGGGGAGTTTTTATTGCTTTTGAGTCGACAAAGAATACAACAACGTATTATTTATTCACCCAAATCCCTCTCCGAGGCCTGATGGGGCAATTTGGCTTTGCGTGCTAGACCAAGAACAAACCCAAACAAAAAGCATGAACATGCCATTTGCGATCAGAGTAATGTTTGGAAACTCAAATAGGGTGTGAGGAGATGGAGGCTGGGTTAATTTTAGCGCAGAATACCGGATAATATCAGGAATGGGGAACATAAATGAACCAGCTCCTATTTGTTGCTCAAAAAAACCACCTAAAATTTCCACTAGGAAAAGTTATTATTATTTATTTATTAGCAAACATTTATATAGCGCAAGCAATGTACCTGGCGCTTTACAAAGTAATGGAATAGACACGGTCCCTGCCCTAGGACTTACAATCTGAGAGACCAGGGCGGGGGGGGGAGACGAAGGAAGGGGAACAGAGGGAGAGACGAGGAGTGTAACATTCACGAAGATAAGAGGTCCGAGGTGCACGCACTTGGCTTGGTTACATCAAGAATGATAGCTGGTTGCTCTATGTGGTGAGGATATGAGTACAGACCTCAGATAACAGATTGTACTGGATGGAGGGTATCAGCAGGAGTTAGGTGAGGGGAGCGAGGAGTCAGGGAGCAGAAGAGGTGGGTCTTGAGGAGGGATTTGAAGGTACAAAGGGAGGGGGCAAGGCAGATCAGAATAATCCAGGCCTATCCGAATAATAGTTCCAGGCCTATCAGAATAATTTGCACCTGAGGAAGCCAGACTTAGTGGAAATAAGTTTGCTTTGCTGGAGAGTAAGTCTGGGGTGGGGTGGGGTGTCTGTTTCAGGTGGGGATGAGAGGAGAGCCCTTTGCCACACCCCTTTCCAAAATGGCCACACCCTCTTACCAAAGGTTCTGAAGTTGCAGTTTTCAAAAGAGACGTGGTTAGTCTGGAAAGGGGCAGAGTAAAAGGTCTCTCCCGCCTTTTTCCACCATGTCCCTTTCTGAGTTTTGTGACACCATGGTGCTCAGGAAGTGGTGTGATGGTCACACAGAAAAGGGACGAGAGGGTTCTGTTCCCTGACCCCCTTCCTATCCCCTCCCCACCCTGCCCAAGGATAGCAGGCTACAACAAAAGTCGCTCCTGATCGGCTAGCTCATCGCTATCGATATCTTGACAGCCCCTTATCTCTTTCTCTCAGCTTCCTAGTTGACAGAGATGATGCCTCTATATTAGACTAGAGAAGGTGTGTGTCGCTACACACCCCTGCTAGGGTGGGCCGATTGGGAACTTCGAATGGCGCTGGACCATCTGGCCCTTGGCTCCAGTTCCTGCCCACTGCCCAGTCTTTCTGCCTCAGAAAGCAGGAACACCAGCAGCACATAAGGAGTAATTGTGCAGGCACAATTTACACACACACACACACACACGGAAGGAGGAGGGGTGTGCATATACCTGTATAGTGCATGATTTAAGTTAAGCATGGAGAAAGCCAGGGTGAAATGTACACTACTAAACTGCCTGTAAATGTTCTTCCTTCTGAGAAGACTGGCTTCATTAACACTTTGATGGGAGTCCAAGAAGCCAGTTGGACTGAGAGTACCCTTTACCTCTGTGCTGGCCCCTAAAGTGGGCTGTAAAAGGTCCACAGGAGGGGTTGCTAAAACTGATGCCCCTTGACCCACCCCCTTTTAATTGTGCCTTAGGTATATTTTAAAAAGGAATGTTTCCAAGTTCTTTCCTATTCTCAAGTTCCAAAGGTAAAAAGATGTGAAAACAAGGGCTGACTGTGGCAGCAGAACCCATTTATACTACTGTGTACAATTCATACAAAAGGATTGGATAAGTTCTTGGAGGGCAAGTCCATTAAGGGCTATTAGCCAAGTAGTTTGGGCGGACATAACATCTGACTGTCTGGAGCTGGAAGTGCAGAGCAGGGATGGATCACCCCACTATAACCTGTTGAGTACTTCTACCAAGCAACCAGGAAACGGGATGGGTGGATTGGATTATGGTGGGGTCTTATTGTTTTCTATTCAGTTATTTTAACTATGGGGTTAATAATGTTGATTTTAATAGATTTAATTATATGGTTTTAAATGTTGTTAGCCGCCCCGAGATGCTTGTAGCAGTAGCGGGCGGCATACTTATAAATAAACAAACCAAGATTGGCCACTGTCGGAGACAGGATGCTGGGCTGGATGGACCATTGGTCTGACCCAGTCTGGCACTGACTGACACTGTCGGAGACAGGATGCTGGGCTGGATGGACCATTGGTCTGACCCAGTCTGGCACGTATGTTCTTGACTGTCCCCATGCTGTGGCACTGCATTGCTGCTTGCACAATTACTCCTTATTGTGCTGCTGGTGTTCCTGCTTTCTGAGGTAGAAAGACTGGGCAGTGGGCAGGAGCTGAATCCAACAGCTAGATCCAGGGGCAGGGTTGGATTGCCTAGCAATCAGCATGGAGTTTTCTGCTGCAGGCAGAAGATGGTTGAGGTCACAGTAGCTAAGCTCAGAAGCAGCACTGCAGGTGACAGCAGGTCATGATAATCCTAGTGACAGTGGGGTTGGGGAGCGGGGGACATGGTTTTCTTTCCCAGTCCCTCTCTTTATCCCAGGTCTTTAGCTAAGCAATGTCCGGGCTGGACTTTAGGCTCTCAAGTGTGTGTGTATTATTGTCACTAAGGCGCAGCCTGTGGCTAGCTTTTATTTGGCCCCTGGAACTGGCCGTTGGATTCAGCTCCTGCCCACTGCCCAGTCTTTCTGCCTCAGAAAGCAGGAACACCAGCAGCACAAAAAAGGAGTAATTATGCAGACAGTAATCCAGTGCCGCAGCATGGGGACAGCCAGCCCCACAAGACCTGAAGGACTAGGCTCAGGGGAAGGAAGCAGAAATGAGAGCATGTGCACAAGGAGAGGGCACAGATCCATAATCTGGACCCTTCTTTTTCTTTTCCCGTGGGAGTCTTACCCGGCTGGCTCCCAGCAGTGAACTCTGCTGGCAATGCACAGCACCTGCCTTCACAGCATTTAGCTGTCTCCTGAGCAAGCTTTTAAATTGGACCCCTCATCCCAACCCTTCCCCATTCCCTCCCCAGAGAACTCTCACCCGAACTGGTAGTGCATAGAAAGCTCGGCCTATGTGGCCTAATGGATAAGGGCTTGGACTTGGGCCAGGGAGACCAGGCTTCAAATCTCACCATAGCTAGGGACTAACTGGATGGCCTTGGTTAATTCATTTTATCTCAGCCTCAGTTCCCTATCTGTAAAATGGAAGTAATAATGATACCCCGCCCCCAACACACACACACACACACCACAGAATTGTTGTGATGTGGAACAAGATAAGAATTTTAAAGTTCCTTGAACGCTGAAAGCGCTATATCATAACATGATTTTCATATTTGCGAGGATAATTTGCATATTTAGTCCCCCAAAGTTGCCTTTGTTATTGTTGTGAAATTTGCAACTTTATGCCTTGTTTTCTTTGCTTCAGCGTTTCAGTTACTTGAGGTGTTATTTGGTAGGTGCTTTGAACTTTGGGACGTGAATGTGATTAGTCCAAATACAACAAACACATTAAAAAATCCAAAGTGAACAAAATACCAAAGTAACCCAAACACCGAGCATGAAAATACTGAATTTGAAACTGTAAATGAAGTGGGAAGGGAATACCACTTCTTATCCACTTGCTTTACAACAGATACCAGTGTACAGAATATGTCAGATTTGGGATTCACTTTAGATAACCATTTCAACCCCTATGCTAGGTTACTAAGGAGGGGATTTGTGGGGGAGAGGGTTGTAAACTCTCTCTCTCCTTGATGGTGGAGTGTTGGGGATGAAAGCCATTAGCAATTCAAATCAGTTCAATAGAATGATGGGACGGCAGCCTATCTGTATGTCTCTATATACAAGAAGTGGACAAACTGGCTCAGGCTCTAGAGACTATTTGGCCCCATTGTGGCAAATGAATGTGACTATTAGAATTAGGAAACTTTGTCCATCCCTGTTGTATAAGGCCATTTAAAAAGCATCCTCTTTATAGCATTGCATGCCCCATTCCCAAATGTTCAGACTTTTACAGAGATTGTAAACTCTCTCTGGGTGGAAACATACATGATGGCTGAGTACTGCCATCGCACCACGATCCTGTCAGGGAAGCCATTTTGCAACCCGGTCAGGATCGGGTCCAGCCGCAGAACAAACGTACACGCAGAGTCCAGGGAGGGCGGGGAGCCGCATGAATGTGTGGTTGGCCAGCCCCACCCCCGGGCTGCACCCAGTGGCCCGCCTGCCCCCATAATAGGCAGCCATGGCAGCCAATGATGGCCACCATGGCCGCCCATCATGGTGGCCACTCGAGGCCGGGAACAGCGGATTACCACACATGATAGTCTACTGTGACCTGGTCAGGCAGGCCATTTCCTGGGCGTGTTGGCGGCTAGCCCAGGCTTTGACCTCAGAGGTCTCTGAGATCACAGCCCGGCCTAGCCACCAACATACCCGGAGAAACTCAGGGGCAAACATCTGGATTGCCCCCAACAAACATGATGGTGGCCCGCAGGCCAAAGCGGGTCCAAGTGGGCCTAAGCAGACTACCGTCATGTTCGTTAACACTGTCTGTCCATCTCTCTCTCTCTCTCTGTTTTCAGTGGTCGGTGACTGCTCATGCTCTCCAGCACACTGTGATTATGAACAACAAGTAGAAGATTTTTCTTTCCCCTAATGTTGGACCCAGGGTGGAGTTAATAGTTTTATTCTTGGGGGTGAGCAGCATGTTTCCAGATATCAACCATCCTGGCATTTGCTCCCAGGAGGAAGGGAAGAAATAATCCATGAAGTTCCCATCACTCTGCAAAGCAGAAACAGCTGTGGGAGGCCCCAGAGCCTCACTGGCAGAGTTCAGCAACATAAAAGCCTGCAGTTCATCAGCTGTGCTCTCATTAGAGAATCAATGTGAACTTATTATCCAGGGTTTCCGGGCTGTGTGTGTGTGTGTGTACGCATCATGCTGCTGCTTTAAAAAGAAAGTATAATCCATTATAACTGTAAAGATTTTCCAAATAAACATTTTGTTCTCAGTCTATAGAGTTGGAGATGGGGGAATAGTTGATTCTCAAAGAAAGCCTGATCGTACACTAAAATATTAGCAAAAATAGACAAAGAAGGTGTTGCAATTGGTCATGATTTTTTTCCTCCATTTTCTTGGTTTTGTGAGGGGAAATAATAAATGAAAGACTCTTTTCTTTTGATTGAAATTCGACCAGGTAATAATTTTCTGCATGCTTTATTGGAAATCTTCAGTCCAAAATCAGTGCCTGGTCCATGAAATACCTCATGGGTAGGTTGGCCATACCTCCCCTTTAATCCAGGATCCTTATGAAAAATACATGGTTCAGGGCTGCATTGGAACCAGTGCAGCCCTATGTATTTTTCATTAGCGTCCTGAATTAAAGGGGAGGTATTGCAACCCTACCCATGGGAAGTGTAGTTCACTTAGAAACCAGCTACTCTTTCTCCTAATGCCAGGCACTATGTATCCAAAAGTGGGATTTTCATTAAAATTTTAACTGTTTTCAATTATATCCCAATTTGGTTCAAGTTTAAACAAAAAAACCCACAGTAATCCTATTCCTGACAGACCTGAAATACGCTAGGCATAGGCTCCTGTATCCTTGGCTCTTCCACTGTGGGATGTCTATGTCTTTGGGCCTTGCCTCAGAAATTCAGTTTATAGAACAGGCATAATAGAACTTACCGTACCTGTACTGGGGCTTGGAAATCTATCAGCATGAAGGCATATTGAATGATTATTGCTCGGCAATATGGGCTTAACCGAAACCCGTTAAGTCTCAAAAACACCAACCTTGGAGTTTGAAATCAAAGCCTAGAAACACCGTCCCCTGCATCTATGGTCCTTAATGACAACTCTCCTCTCACACACCCACACCCGCAGTTGCAAATATATACTCAATAAACATCTCTCCCTAGGACAGGGGTGGCGAACCTTGGGTCCAGGGCCAAATGCAATCTGCCACTAATTTTGATTTGGCCCCTTTTCAGTTCCTGGCTCTGACCCCTGGATCCAGTTCCTACCTCCAATCACGGAAAGAGTGAGATTAGAGGAAGGGAGCGGAGATGATGGGTAACGATGTGGGCCCTCTTCTTCTTGAGCACACCCCTGCCTATCCGGGATAAAGCTATAATAGGTGCAGCAAGTGCAGTTGCACTGGCCAGGGGCCCACACCGATCTAGAATGCTTCCACACGCCCATTCCCACCTAGCTATGCCCCTGCTGCCGCCCAACTTCTTTGTAGCCCTTGGAGCTTGTGCTAATTTTCAAAGTGGCACCCAGAAGGGTGAAGTTTCCTTACCCCTGCTCTAGGAGATTTATTATTTTTGAAATTTAATGGTTGAGAAACACTGTCTAGGCCAATAAGCCAAGGTTATTTATATTATTTGTATATCTCTGTTTTTATATCTGGGGAGAAATTAACAAAGCCATCCTCCTTCCCTCCCTCCCCACCCAAGTAAATAATACTTCCCTTTCTGGTGTATTTCTTCCATGTTCCCTGCACTTCCAGCTTCTTCCTCCTCTCCCCCCCACCCCCCGTTTCTCTCTGCTTGGGGTGCTCGCCGCACTGGAGAGAAGTATGTTTGTAGAATGCATACAGCTCACACAATAGCTCTAAAGCCATATCTGTATTCTTTCAGAGCAGTTGGTGGGAAATAGTCTCAATCTGTTTCCAACAGTCTGTCGTTCACAACTCACTGCGGTGATGCGGCAAAGGCAGAGAGCTTTAACATTTAACTAGAAAGAAACGTTCCAGCTTCCATTTTACTGCACCTAAGAGCAGGTAAACTGGGCATCTGAACACACTGCAAAACTGCTAGTGAATGCTAGGCACTACTGGAGTGCCAGTTCTCACATATGGTTGCTGAAAATCTGGTTTAATAAGTCAATGAGAGCAGATGTGCTTTGCCCTTGGAAAGTGTCCTTCGTCTATTAATAATGCAACACCACATGTATTGGCATCTTCAAGGCAATTTGTAAACTAGTCAAATCTCCTAAAATCCAAAAAGATGTATGACAGAAGTACTAGATATTGGACTTGCTAGCAGCATCAGCTAGTTCTGAATGAGTTAATGGCCTCCAATCATCCTGCTTGTATACCCATCTTCCAAATAGGGAAACGGAGGCAGAGAGAGGGATGCAGCCAGGTTCAAAATCAAGCAGAAGTATTACAACACAAACCTCCTAGAGGGAGATGTTTACTGAAGATACATTTCCATTTAAATGACTTTGGGGGCATGTGTGGTTTAGTGACTAGAAATTTGGACTTGGATTTGTAGGCCCTGAATTCAAATTCTGGTTTCACTGGGTGGCCTTAGCTGTAAACTGGGGTTCTTCCAGGCCCTCTGATTGGTGTATTGATATTCAATGGAAGCGGAACAGCCCCCTGCTGTCATCATGAATCACCAATGGGCCTCCCATGGGCTTCTCAAGACTATAGGGTTGGATAGATGACAGCCTACATATTGGAGTGGTGGAGAACATGCAGCTTGTGGGCCAAATCTGGCTCATGGCTTGTTTTTTATTTAGTCCCTTTATGATTACTGAGGATAGCCCATGGATCCAGACCCAACCTTGGCACTGAAAGAATGAGCTTAGGGGAAGGGAATTGATTCTACTATTTTGCACTCAAGGATACCGGATTGATCCATGGCACAGAGCCATGATCTGAGCCCTCCCCATCCTTTCTTCATCCTGTGTGTGTCCCATAAGTACCCTCACCCTCAATCCTGCCTAGCCCATAGAGTTCGAACTAGTGTTTTAAGTAGCCCACAGAAGGAAAAAAGTTTCCCACCTCTGATGCAGTTAGTTGAATCTGATCAATTATTTATTTTAAGATGCTGCATGCAGGATTGCCTGAACCGAACAGCATCCAGGATCTGAAGTATGTGTATGATAACCTGCGCCCACAGGACTCAGACCTCCAAGCAACAAGCCACTTTACCAGGTAAGGAGGGGGTCAGGAAAGAATCCAGAAAGCTTGCTTTTTTCTATGCTTATACCGTGCCAAATTTTAATTCATGGGTCCCAATTTTATCTCTGGGGTTAGCCAAAGCGAATCAATTACAAGCAAAAAACCTACCGTTTCAAAAAACGTTAAAGGTAGGACCATTTCCAAACCAAAAAACTTCCCGCTTAACCAACATTCCAAAATATACATTTCCCACTAACTTACACTCGAAAAAAACATGAAACTAAATAATAGTTCTTATTCAAAACACATTTAACATACATCACAACAAAAATTAAACACCCCAAAGCATGGAAATTATTTCAAGATTTTCTATCTATATTTCATAATTAAATTTACCATCAACATAAACGTAACATATGTACCTAAATCCTTAACATACATACTTACTCTTATTAATATCTGTCACTAACTAAACTATCAAATTTGTTCATTGTTGAGCATTAATTTTTCATAATTAGACAACGAACTATTTTTTCAAACTGCCTTAACTCTGCCCTTTGACGCAGAATTACATTCTGTCGAACCAGTTCTCTACAGTTGTCTACACCGATAGTCTCAACAGTTCATTGTATAAAGTGTACACCATTTGTATACATGTAAATGACAGAGTTAAGGCAGTTTGAAAAAATTGTTTGTTGAATTATGATAAAAAAATATTTAAAATTTATTTAATAAAAAAAATATTTTCAGATTTCACCTTTCCATTTCTTGGCTCCATTATCTCTCTGCTCACCTTTAGTTTTAGATTTCACCTTTCTATCTCTTGGCTCATTTTCCCCTGTAAAATCTCTATTCTGTCTGATGTTCCTCTTAATATTACGTCACTTTCTTTTGCGCTCAACCTCCCCTTTATTTTCAGATTTTACCTTTCTATCTCATGGCGCATTTTCCCCTGTAAAAGCTTCCCTGCAAAAGAAGTGTCTTGGGACTTGGAGAGGCTGCTCCTGCTGAAAGTCCTGAGACACAACTGAAAAACATATTTCCGGCTATTACTTTTTTGTTTCTTATTAAATTCTGATGAACCTTGGGAAGATTTTACCCCCCACAAGAGGACACTATGTGTACCAGCTTTTGAAAAGATTGGATGAAGGAAACCAATTGTATAAGCAATTGAATGTTGTGATTTTAAGAAAAGCTCCCTACACATTCCTGGCTACAGCTTCTTTATCTTCCATCCAATTTTCATGAAACCTTGTAATATTATGTCTCTCCCCAGGATTACCAATCCTGACAAAATTCAGAAAGATTGGATAAAGGGATCCTGATATTATAAGCCATTAACTTGAAAATGCATTTCTGGTTGTAACATTTTTATATCCCATCTTGTTTACAAGACATTTGACAGGAACGTATCCAATACCTTCCCTATAATCTCTGTCAAACGATAGGACAATTTGATAAAGGGACCCAATTTTATAAGCAATTGAAGTTGTCCCCTTGAAGACCATTATTCAGATAAATAGCAGCACATGCAGTGCCAGTCAGAGGCAGGCACCTGGCAAGGCGTGGGGGGTGGGGGTGGGGCTGTAGGAGGGAGGATGTGGACTAACCCAACAGACTGACCAAAACATTCATGGCCAATTACTGCATGCTTCCAACTTTACAGGACCAATCAGTGATGGCTTTGAGGCGGGCATAGGGGGCAGCCCTGAGGCAGGCATAGAAGGAACATAACTGGGACTTTGGGAATAGCATCCCAAAAATCAGGAGACATAATTTACACATCCAGGCTGGTCAGTTATCATCACAATCACATCCTGCAGCGGACATAAGATAATCTCTTTTGGCTCTTTCCTAAACAGATGCTTCCAACTTCCCAATAACAAGTGGGGAAGAAACGTTGGGGTGGTCACAGAACAGAATGAGACTATTTGGTTGACATTTCTGCTGGCCACTTGGCATTACAAACAAATCTTATACCACAGTGACACGTAAGAGAAATCCTGGCATAGGTTCATTCTCTGCTTATGCTATGTAGACTTATAAAATTTGGACCCTTCATCACATCTTTCCAATATTTGGCAGAGATGATCCTGAAAGTGTGAGATACAGCCCTTCCACATTGCATGTACCCTGGTTGCACTACAAAGAAGTTACAGTCAGACATACATTTATAAGTTAATTGCTTATACCACCAGGACACTTTATTCAATCCTTCTGAAAGTTGGCATAGATAATAAACCTATGGAGGGGTATAAACCTGCCAAGTATCATCTACATTAGATGGTAGGCAAAGAAGTTACATCCAGGAATGTATATGCAGATTTTTTGCAAAATAGCATAATTCAACTGCTTATAAAATCTGATTACTTTATCTAATCTTTCTGAAATTTGATACACATAATGCCTTCCATTTGAGGTACAATCCCTCAAAGGTTCATTGAAAAATAATGAAAAATCTACAGCTGAAAATGTGTTTTCTATTGAAACCAATGGAAATTGAAAACAAAAGCAAAAACAAAAATGACATTTTTATATTTACAAAAACGAACAATTTAAATAACAATAATGAAAAATGAAAACAAAAAACTACATGGGTCCCTGGTGCACACCTCTACTTATAGTTGAAATGGGTACCCAGAAAATTTGGGGAAATTGTAATTGAATTTACCTAAATTGAAAATAGCAGTTCTAGTAAATAACCAATGCCATTTTTGTGTTCTGTCGGGTATCCATTTTGGTTATAGAATCATAGAATGTTGTGGTTGGAAGGGACCTTAAAGATCATCTCATTGATTTTGGTATTTCAGTCATTCCAGGATTTTGGATACATCATTTCAACAATATTTTCTTTATTATGTAAGCACAATTGCTGGAAATATTTATGTATGTAGCACCAACAATATACCTGGCACTGTACAGTCCTTAGAGACAGTCCCTACCCTCAATGGTCTTACAATTTAGGAAAGACAAGGGAGGGTAGACGAAGAGGGGACAACGGGAAGGATGGGGGCGCATTCACGACATTGAGAAGTTGCAGATGCACGTGCTTAACTTAGGTCATTTTCAGATGCTCCCCTCTCCCTCCCGCGCATATTCTGGCTGCAGGAGGGAATGCACAGCCAGGATATGCGCAGGGATTGGCCTGTATGAACGCCCCCATGTGTGGCTTTGCTGGCAGACACGTGCAGGGATGCAGAGCTGGATTTCCTGCAGTCCGTGTGGATAAAGAACTAGGGAAAGTCTGGCAGAAGAGGTAGGGTTTCAGGAGGGATTTGCAAGTTGGAAGGGAGGGAGGGAACAGAATAAATGTGTTCTGGAGGGAGTTCCAGGCATAGGGGGAAGAATCATGCAACTGAAATAACCAATCCAGAAACCGAGGGGGGGAGGGGGAGAATGAAATGGGATGCTCAAAAAAATCAGATACGCGTGTGTCCTTGTTTTTGGCTGTGGATGCCATACAAGTAGTTGAAGGGCTATTCAAAAATATGGCTAATAAGTGGAAATAACCACACCACTCCCTGTTTCATCTCCCATTACACACCACCTATTTTTTACTTCCAGCTTCAGTCTAGTACCCCAAATATTTTGGGTGAACTTCACCTGGCAATTTCTTTTTTTAATTGCATCCCATGAATTGTTTTCTTTGGGTTAGATGCCTTACAATGTTTTAGCTGAAACGTTGCAAATAGGAATGTGGGATTGTTCACCACAAGCTCTCTGGTTTGTATCCAATTAATGTTGAGGGTGATTGATGGCTTATGTTTTAATGACTATTGGGTAATACATGAAAGAAGTTTGGAATCACTGCAATCCTGCAATCACTCCCTATCTTTAGTAGTGTCCTTTCCAGCCGATTCAATGGGCGTTTTCAGACAAGACACTCCCCACCCACCTCACACCCACTATACATGTTACAGGGCACCCATAGGGCAGCCCTGCAACATGTATAATGAGTGCGTAGTGGGTGGGAAGGTGCTTGTCTGAAAATCCCCAATAACTCACACTGAATGAGCTTGGAGACTATGGGTGTTTTTAATGAGATGCTCCCACACATAGCTAGCCACCCAGGAGCCACAGATCCAGCTGCCAGTCTGAAGGTGGTGTGGAGGGATGCGCACTCCATGAGCCACTCATGGCCACTCATGGAGTGCGTCGTGTGGGGCAAGCCAAAAGGTGTATGCTAGTGGGCACCCATGCATCCCCTGCCTGTATAGATTGGGGTGGTCACCCACACCAGCAGACAGGTTCCCTCTTCAGAAGCACTCTGGATTGGGGATACGGCCTTTGCAAGTCACACGAACTGGCTGTGAGCACTTGGGAGCCCTGTTCCCCAGCAGTCATGCCGAGATGTGTCCATTTCAAAGGCCAGCCCGGCACACATCCCCCTCCTCCATGGCACTGGTAGGGGGAGTGTGAGGTGGCTGCTGTGGTAGCCCCACTGGGAGCCGACTGTTTGAATACCTCCCCATGCACTCCACCTGAATGGCTGCTCTGTCACATGCCAGCCTCACTCATTTGAAAACACCCTAAGTGTGTCCGTTTCCCACCTACTCATTTTTGATCCCACTGGCCAAGTTCAAACAATTTGGCAGAGGGACAAAAGGTCCAGAGGTAAGCAGGGGGACCCAACATTTTGTAACAATTGGTGCCTCTGGAGAGGAGAGATGGTCCCTTTTGTAGCAACTGAGCTTGCTCCATCTGTTTAAAACAAAAAACAATTCATTAATTTGGGTGGCTGTAGTATGGATATGGGTTACTATGTTGTTTTAGGACAGAGCAGAAGATGTGGAGCTCTGTTCCTCATGCTTCTCAGCTCTTTAATCAGTAGATTTTCCTGTCCTTTCCAAGCTGTCCCTTGATTATGTTTCCACTTCATCATACAAGTCCTGCACCATAGCATTTAAACTAATCTTCCATCTCTTCCCATGCAGCACACGTCACATTAATATTAATGAAAGTCACATCCATGCATAAAGCAGGGAATAGATCTCTTAATATCCTCTGCAGAATATAATCACATATTTCATTTCACTAGAAACAAAGGTTTGGTTGTAAGAGTTATTGTCAAGCAGGATGGTAAAACCCAGGAGGAACATCTAGCATTATTACAGTCTGGGCTTTCTTCTTTTGATGTGAATGTTTGCTGGCACACAGTGCCGTATTACTCCAAGAAAACATTTGCAGCTCTCACAGTGCAGGTCACATGATGAGCTAGTAGCAGAAATTGGTATCTATTTCTACCTACTTGATTCTCAGTCCCCCAGCCTGACTACGTAAGCAGAACCCCTCCACTCCGTACAAATTTCCCAGAGCAGATGTAACGGCTGATGTCAGGAAGCCAACGCTTGCCGACAAATATCACAAAGTTATTTCCTGCCCTGTAGGCAAACATTGGAACATCTCAAATACTTTGGTATCTGGTGGCTGTTGGGTAAACAAAACAATCTATTATGCTCCACTGCAAACCTTGCAGTTAGCTGGGAGCGCTCTCCTGTGGGTGCCACCTGCTAACCTTGTTTGCACAACAAGGACCCACAGAGAGGCGTTCTCGGTTGTTATGGAACTCCCTTCCCCCGGAGGTCCCTCAGACCCGGAGCCTTTTCCAGAGGCAGTGGAAAACGTTTCTTTTTTGTAAAGCATTGGGGTGGAGTGATGGAATGTGGTGGGAGAGTTTAGGGGTGACAGTGGGTTTTAATGACTTGAATGGAGTTCTATTGTATTTTCAGTATGTTTTTATTATACAAGCCGCCCTGAGCCTTGGGGAAGGAAGGGAAGGGTAGAAATGCAAATAAATACATTTTCTAATAGCTACCACTACAGTCCGGCCCTAAATCCTAAATCATTTAGGCCACATTCTGACGAACAGTTAATTCAGCATAGTTAGGCAGTACTTCTGAGGCTTATTCTTGAAGTTTATTCCCACAAACAGGGCACGAAGACCTTATTCAGGAGCAGAAGAGCTCAAATGGGCACCTGATTTGGTGCCCACTAAGTGTGTGCATGTCATGTTTGTTATTACAATAACGATAATGAAAATTGTCATTATAATGACAACCTATTATAATGACAACAATAAAGAAAACAACAATATTGTTATCGTTGTTGTTGTTATTGGTGCTGTGGCAGTTGGGTTTGGGAGGGAAAATGTGGAGAGGGGAGGAGGGAGCAGACACCTCAGAGTTCTAAACAGGGTTGAACTCTTGAACTGTGCCTGTGTTGGGAGGGGCGAGCAGCTCAGCAGTATCTGATGGATGTATCGCTGGCCAATGAGCAGTACCAGCAGGCCCCAACAGTCTCATGACATTCTGTGATTGCTCAATGCCTGCAGCCTCCCACAACCAATCGGAGGGCTCTGGGGGAGGGCACTGCAACCCTTTATAATGGGAGGGCCAGACTTTTTCTCTCCGTTCTCTGAGAGCTCTGCTTGTCATGTTGCGTTTACAGAACTGTGGTGCTTGCTTGCACACAAAAAAACCTCCCTAGCTCTCATTGTATTACCACCAATACCTTTCCTTCCTCA
>QEPC01006340.1:1129363-1155560 GCA_003113815.1 Sphenodon punctatus
ATTGGTTCATTTTTTAGATAATAGGTCTAGAAATGGCTTTGAATCATGCTGGTTATAGGAGACATGATTTCTGACTGTTGGGGATTGGGTGTGAATAGCAGGAAATGGATCACTCCATTATGACCTGTTGAGCCCTTCTCTAAGGTAACTAAAGTTGGCCAGTGCTAGAGACAAAATGATGGGCTGAGTGGACCATTGGTCTGACCCAGCAGGGCAGTTTCTGTTTAGAAATTAACATTCCTGTGAAACCTTTGCTCTGGTGAAGTGTAATTCCCTCCATGGTCTGCACTAACTATTCAGTCAATGAGTGCTTTTTAATGTGACAGCTCCTGCTGCCACTACCGACTTCTCCGGGTCATGGCAGGAGCCATCACTCTGTCTGGGAATCAGCCTGGCTGCTGAACGGAAGTGACAGAAGCTGGGCCAAGGAGGGGGCGGGGAGACGCACAGGTGTGCATTTGCCTGGCCCCAGCCCCGTGGCTGATGGACAGCCAATGATGTCTGCCATGGCGCCCAGCCCCTGCTGCCACTCTGGACCACGGTAAGTAAAGCAGGCTATCAGACATGAGAGCCCAATTTACTCTGGGTCCAGTGTCCATTTCCAGACAATGGTGGGGGCTAGCCTGCGCTAGCCCCCACCACGATCGGGAGCCAGACTGTGCTAACATCTGGCAGCCGCTTTCTGACATGACGGCGGCACCTGGTTTAACCCGCACTAAAGCGGGTTAAACTATGCCATCAACACGTTAGAAAACATGCTATGTATTTATTTTTCTGCCCCACAAATGCAGTTTATTTGCAGGGTGCCAAGTCACCAACCAAATGCTAGTACAAAACCAACCAAGCATTCAACCCAACAGCCTCCCCCCAAAGCGGGAAGCCTCTTTCTCTAGCTTCCAGCCTGCAATGAGTTTAGATCAGGGGTGTGCATGTCATTTTCGTTATTACAATAATGATAACGACAATTGTCAGTTTCGTTATCGTTATTGCAATAATGAAAATGACAATCGATAACGATAATGAAAACAACAATGTCATTATCGTTGTTGTTATTAGTGCTGTGGCAGTTGGGTTTTGGAGGGAAAATGTGAAGAATGGAGGAGGGAGCAGACGTCTCGGAGACCTAAACAGGGTTGAACTCTTGAACTGTGCGTGTGTTGGGAGGGGCGAGCAGCTCAGCGGTATCTGATGGATCTATCACTGACCAATGAGCAGCGCAAGCAGGCCCCCAGCAGTCTCATGGCACTCTGTGATTGCTCAATTCCTCTTGCCTCCCACAACCAATCAGGGGGGCTCTGAGGGAGGACACTGCAACCCTTTATAATGGGAGGGCCAGGCTTTTTCTCTCTGATCTGTGAGCTCTGCTTGTCAGGTTGCGTTTACTTGCTTGCACACAAAATATCCTCCCTAGCCCTCACTGTATTGCCACCAATACATTTCCTTCCTCATATCCTACATTTTACCCGCTCCCTTTCCTTGACCCTCTCCCCCTGTACATTATATACAGATAGGTAGTATAGATTAGATATATATATATATTATAGACATATAGATTAGATTAGATTAGAATAGTTATATAGATAATTGATTTGATAATAGTTTTCCTTCTCCCTTTCCGTCTCCCTTAGATTTAGATAGATATTACTTGTGTTCATATTAGGAGAGAGATTAGATATTATACAGGTATTTAGGCTACTCTTAGGCTAGGCTATTTAGGCTGTTTTATTTTTATTTTATTCCGATAATAATGTTATTGTAATCGATACCGATACCAAAAATAAAATCTTCATTTGAAATGATACCAATAATGACAATGATAATGAAAACGATATTGTCATTAATAACTATAACAAAAACAACATTTTTTAAAATAATGAAAATGATGATGAAAAACGAAAATAACATGGGGACCAGTTTCACACCCCTAGTTTAGATGAGCTTCTTGCAGGCGTCTAGTTTTCCCAGTTGTGGGTGAGCCTCTCGCAGGCTCCAGCCCCTTCTCTGGGCTCCACCCTAGGCATCTTTGCACTCCCCTAGCCAAACAGATCCAGAGAAGCCCCCAAAACCAGCCTTTCCTTGGTGGTCCTGTTCTGAGCAATCAGGCTTTTATAGCTGATGCTCTTCTGAGAGCAGTCAGTCCATAATAACTGGATCACCATCCGTTTTAACCCCTCATGGGATGCCTGTGCCTACCTCTGTGCATGTTCCTCAGGAGGGCTGCACTCTAAACCAGCTTTAGGTAACAAGCTGTGGTGTTAGCTGTAAATGAGGAAAAAGCCACTACAGGGCGTTCAATGGGGAGGCTTAATCAGTGCTTAAAGCGCTCCCTCGCTTCATGGTGCCCACTCCAGGCTCTCGGTAAATTCCACACAAGCAACAAGAGCATAAATCTCTCTCTCAATCGATCTCTCGCTCTCTCTCACGCACACACACACACACACACACACACACACACACACACACGAGAGATGACAGCGTTGGTGCTTGCAGTTTTCTGCACCAAGGGGAGGGGCCTCAATTGTGGAGGGAATTCTCTCTGGTGTGTTTGCTAACTAATTTGGAGCTTGGCTGGGGTTGTCCCTTGGTGTCTGGAAGCATCAGTGGACAGGAAAAGGAAGCAAATGGGCAAGCTGGGGGAGGGGAGTATGGTAATGGGGGAGTAAGAATGAAGGGGTGAGTTTGGGAGAGTAGGTGAGGATGGATGAAGCCAGGAAAATTTGGGGAAGAGGACAAAAAGGGTGAGGCAGAGGAGGGGCAGGTTGAGGGAGTGGCAGGGGCAGGAGAGAAAGGTTGCAGGAGGCAGGCACTGTGCCGACAAGGTGGGAGGCTTGTCCATGCAAGGAAAGTTCTTGCTGTCTGCTGGGATGATGCTGAGGCAGGAGGGGAGCAGAACTGGCACTGATCCAGTTCAGCTGCACCCTCAGCCAGGCCTAGCAATGTGATGTGACTGCAAAAAGGGCTAATACAGTTTTAGACTGCATTAGCAGAAGCATTGTTGTCTATTCAGTCAAAGTTGTAATTCCTTTCTGTTTGGCACTGGTTGCACCTCACCTAAAGTACCATGTGCAGTTTTAGGCACCTTCTGTATAGAGGGACACTGACAAATTGGAAAAGGGTTCAGAGGAGGGCAATAAAAGATATGGAAAGCAAGACTTATAAGGAAAGGCTGAAGGAACTTCAGGTATGTTTAGCCTAGGAAAGAGAAGATTGAGAGACATGATAGCAGACTTCAAATGTCTAAAGAGCTTCCACAAAGAAACGTGCAACAAACTGTTCTCCATTGCTCAAATTACAAGAAGGTAGGTTTTGGTTAAATATCAGGAAAATCTTCCTAACAGTAAGACATGTTCGGCAATGGAGCAAGTGGCCTAGGAAGGTTATAGGCTCTCCATCATTGGAGGTTTTCAAAGCGTCAGGACAAACCTCTCTTGGGAATGTTGTAGCTATGGACGTGTGGAATTAAAATGAGGTTGGTCTAGATGACCTTTGAGGGGTACTTCTTACTCTGTGATTCTGCCCTCCCCACCTCCTCGTTCCTGCCTCTGCCTGCAATGTGTGCCTAGCTCAACTCCTCCTTCTCTGAAATGTGGGAGCTCATGCTCCCACATAACCTTGTAGCTCCTTCCCCATGTGGGTGCAACCTCATCCCCAAGTTTAGGAACTGCTGCGTTAAGCACATGCTCGACGTTAATCCTGCAGGGATTGATGGGTTACTGGACTGTATCTCAACACAAGTTGCCCTGTTGCAAGCATCCAGAACATATTGTGGGGTGCTCCTTTGTTGGTTATTATTACTAATAATAATTTCTATAGCACTTCTAGGTGTATGCAGTGCTTTACAGATTTTTGGAGACAGATCCCTGCCCAGTGGGTTTACAATCTAAGCTGGACAAGGGTGTGGGGAACACTGGGCTAGACAAACACACACACATTCCCATTTTACAGATAGGGAACTGAGGCTTAGAAGTTGTGACTTGCCCAAGGCCACCCAGTGAGTTAATGGTTAAGGTGAGATTTGAACCTTGGCTTCCCAGTTCCAAGTCCAGCACCGTACCCACTACACCACACTGATATTGTTGTTACTTGTTTTTTGTTGTGTCCCTACCAGGAAATGTTTGCAAAGGGAAATCTGTGTAAAGAGAAAAGGTAACATTGATTCCATTACAGCTATTTTTTTCTCCCCCAGGAAAATCAAGGAGAGTTTGCAGTGCTTTCCTGTCAAACTGAATAACCTGATCCATACACTTGCACAAATGTCCACAGTGGGCCCTGCAAAGTCTGCTGCTTCCGAGGAACCGTGCCATGTGCTGGCTGGAGAAAGGTCAATCGTAAGCGCGACCATCGTAGGGTTCAGTAAAAAGCCTGATTTGGTACGTCTTGCTTCTCTCCACCATCCCCTCATTTAGCTTGATCTTTAACTACACTTCCATTAACTTGCTTGCTGTCTTGCAGCTGGGTTATATAAAGCCGGCTTGTGCCACAATGACAGGATCACTCTGTGAACAGTGGGGCCACTAGCAGCGTGAGGGCGGAGAGAGAAATAACACCCGGCAGAGAGCTATTAGCAGGGAACCATTAAGGAGAACAGTCCTTGCCCTGTAGTATAAAATAAATCAAGAGCTAATTAAAACATCCAGAAGGAAAGCATAGCACAAAATTAGGGAGCCTGCTAGAACTGGAGCCTGTTATATGCTGCCTTAATGGAGCATTATTAGCTTTTATACACACTGGTGATGTGTTAGTGTTTGAACTCTGTGGCATACGGATAAGTCTTTTATTTGGGATTGTTTGGTGTGGGTTGTTTTTTTGTTTTTTTTTTAATACAGCTAAGCCTATCTATTCCCAATTGCCCTCTCAGTCATTCGGAGTTGCGTTGCAGAAAGGATTATCATTGCTGAAATCCCTGTCTTCATTTTCACCCCCTTGGCTGTCTGATCGATTTTGTTTTCCCAATGCAGCTGTATCTGGTCGAGGTGGTGCAAGCCAGCGGTACGGTCACCCATGTGGAAAAATCATTTGATCAATTTTCCAAACTTCAGAGCCAGCTCCAGAAGCAATTTACGTCGCATGCCCTCCCAGAGTAAGCCATTTCCCCTCTCATTATGCTGCTGCTAAGTAGTCTTCGCTAAGTACAAAGAAACAAAAAGGAATGTGATGGAAATGCAATGCTGCATTCATTGGCAAGAACAGCCAATGTCTTCACTGCATTCCAACTTGTTCCACCAAGTCTTCCATAGATCCTAGGGGAAAAGGGAGCTTAGTTGGGGCAGCCTAACCAGGCAATTTTCTAGCTGTCTGCAGGAGGGCTGAATGTTCATTCTCATTTTGTTCAGTCTTATGGAGAATGCTGGTTCTTGGTTTGTACAATAAATAAATAAAATAAATAAATAAATAAAATTCACTGTGCATGCACTAAATGTCGATTGGATCAGTCTGAACATGTGTAGCCTTTCCCCCCTAAGGTTCAGGGTGGCTTACATAATAAAAACACACTTAATAAAATACATTTAAAAACCTCATTAAAAAAACCACCCTGACCCTAAACCCTCCCTCCTCAACCCCTAACCCGACCTGTCAAATGCTTTGGCAAGTTTTACACTGCCTCTGGAAAATGCTCAAGCTTTGATGAACCTCCGGGGGAAGGGAGTTCTATAACACAGAGGCAGCAACTGAGAAAGCCTCTCTGCGGGCCATTGTCATACAAACAAGATTGGCAGGTGATACTCAGAAGAGAGTGCTCCTGGGTGACTGCTAGGGATGTGCGAATAGAACCGAGTTCAGAAATTCAGTTCGGTTCGGTTCAAAAATCAAGTTCGGTTCAGAAGTTGGGTTCCGTCAACCAAACTACTCGAGTTCGTTCCGAACTCCGAACCACATACGTACATCCCTAGTGACTGCAGGGGTCATAATGGAGCATGAAAGATTTTGAAGCTAGTGTAGCCTAGTGAAGAACATGTTGGCCTTGGATCTGAGACACTACAGTTCAAATCCCATTTTTATAATGGATTTACTGTGTGGACTTGGACAAGTCTCTATCTTTCAGACTCGGTTCCCCATCTGTAAAATAAGAATAATGATGACCTACCTCACAGGGTTGTTGTAAGAGTGAACTAGCTAACAATTGTAAAGCACTTTGAACACTGAAAATGCTATATAAATAATCATTTGAGCAGAGAAAATGAGTTTTAAAATGGGGGAAATATTTCTCCCCCTACCACCACCACCACCACCAATATGCAGTTTGAGGCAGTCCCCTGCCCATACCCTTAATTCCCCACACTAAGACCCTCATGGTATCAGTCATGTCACAAAAAAAGAGACTGCCTCATGTACCAATCTACTTCCCTCTTCCTGATGGCTGGACCAGTGGGCAGAGCCACCAGCATTTTTTGAGTGCAAAAGGCAGCAGGGCTTTGGAGAGTTATGTGAGATGAGCTGTCTGTCCTCTGTTTCAACTGATGTAGCTCTACTGGCAGAGAGGAAATCTTAGAGGGGTTACACAGGTGAGAGATAATGATAATCCCAGAGGGATTACATAAGTGAAACACAGGGCACAATGTGTTTCCATTTGCCAAATATGGCTTATTGACCTAAAAAGGTAAATCAAATGTTAATGTTTTCCTCCTCCAGTATGTCTGTCTAAAGGAAATGTTCACTTAAGCAAAGAACAGGATTGGCATTTCATGATGACTCTGTGGGTCTTTTTAGACGAGACACTTTTCTCATGGACTTTTGAACTGTGGGAGAAAGAAGTTTCCACGAGGGGATTTAGACGTTCACCCATGAAACCTGAAGTTTGCCGGAACCTTTGAAAAAAGCGCTCCCGCACACGCTGAATGATACAGACTTATGAAACCTCGATATCGAGGTTTCTGACTTATGAAACCTCGATATTGGGGTTTCATAAGTCTGCATCTCTGTCCATGTGTGAGTGTGCCATTTTCAATAGCACCAACAAACTTCCGCTTTCATGGGCAAACATCTAAACCTCTCCCCCCCCCAGGAATTTTTTTCTCCCGGACTTCACAAATCCACGAGAAAAGTGTCCTGTCTAAAAAGGTCCGATTGGACTATAGAATACTCTCAAATGGAATATGTACATGTCTCCTCCTTAGCCATTTAAACCAGACAAAGCATGAGTAAACTGTAAAGATTCCTTAATTTGAAAAGTCTCTGACTGTATAAGAAACTTTGCCATGCTGGATTCCTTTTCCTATTCTGACAATTCATCATCTGTTTATTGAGTATGGACCCTTCATATAATATTCCTAGCTAGCAAACAATAAATAGCTAAAAGAAGTTCCGCTAATTTCTGAGTATACCGGACCTGTGTCATATGGGTTTTCCTAACCTGATATCAGTCACATCTGCAGCTTTCCGTACCAGTTTGATCGACAAAGTTGACCTAGAGATGAAACCAGTAGCAAATTGTGTACTCCTGGATAATAAGCCATATTTCACTTCTAAGCTGGCTCCTTCTCCTTCTCTCCATGTTCCAGGACTCAGGAATCTAGATTGTCATCTGGCTGGCCTTTTGACAGCTGGTAGCATCTCGTTGCTCATCTTTGGAATTTGGATACAACCTATGTAGAGGGGAAAGGAATACTAGATTTTTCATTCATTGCTGAATTTCCCCATAAGATTCCCCAAAGCCAAAGTCTGAAAAATTCTTCAGAGGCAATGTAAGACCTTTTTACTTGGCCGAGCATTTGGCAGGCATGGATTAGGGTATGGGGAGATTGAGGGTAGGAGAATTTTTAATTGGTTTTATGTAAACATATTTTGTATGTGTTTTATATGTTGTAACCTGCCCCGAACCTCAGGGAAATGGCAGGATATAAATAATAACTTTGGATACTCCTCCAAATATTAAAAAGCCATCCATACTATTAATAAAACTTCATTTCTTCATGTCTTGAGATATTTTGTTTTGATACTTCAATTTTTCTAGTTATGTCATGTCTTGAATATTTGGTTATTAGACCAAATACCCAGAATGAAATGACCAACAAAAATAGTCCCCCCAAATAAAACAAATTATTTAAAATTGGGTAAACAAAGCAGAAATGAATACGGCTTTGTCCGACCCAATTCCAAGCAGGTGAAATTGACAAATACAATATTCACCAAGAATATTTGTTTTTCATCTCTAGCATGTTGGGGATTTAGAAGGCCAGCCACTTGTCTCCTCATCATGTTAGAGAGTTGGCTAGCACTTCTGCCACCATGTTTGTCTCGAATTTCAAGGTATCTCCTGAGACCTTTGGATAAAGAGGGCTGAGTAGGATTAAACAAAACGAGTAGGTGTTAAATACCTAGAGTGCTGAGAAATGTAATACCACCAAATGGAAACTTCCGCTCATCTCAATCACATAGACCAGATGAGGCAAAGCATAACAATAGTTTAACAGTCTGAACTAAATGTTAGCAATCAATAGCTGAAAACCCATCACATGCAAGTTAGCAAAGGCAGGTCTTCCAAGACCCATAACATGCCCAGCCTTCCTCCCCCTCTTTTTTTTAAGCAAGAGAACTATCCCTTCTAGTTCAAGGTTAAGCTAATCAATAGGGGGCATGGCTGGAAAACTAACCTGCCTGATCTAACCATGATTTGTCTGTAAAGAATGGAGAAAGAAATCAAGGCTTTCAACACAGCTTTTTATAAAATACTTAGATGAAAAACAGATTTAAAACATCAGGCATTTTCAATCGCCACAAAATTAAAAGCTGACACACAGAGTCACTCAGGAGAAAATTAATGGGGAAATTATTTCTTGATACTAAACCAAAGGAAAAATAATGTTTTTAAAATACCAACCCAGAGGAGCATTATTATCTATTATTACCCCTTATTGTCACAGCCCTGTCGTGCCTGCATAATAAGACAGGTCCTGCACTAAAGAATTTCCATTCTAAACAGACAGGATAAAGAGGAGCAATTAAAGCTACACTTCTGCAGGGTTTCTTTCATAAATAGCTGTGTTGTCCATTTTGGTAGGACTTCTTTTAGCATCTAGAGACCCCAGTTAAAAATCAAAGGCTGCTTTCACACATGACAGTGTCTTCTGCAATTTTATTGTTCCTGCAATCTTTTTCTATTCTTAAAATCACACCATTTATTTTCTGGGCATGTCTCCCGTACCGACCCCCACTCCACCCCACCCCACAAAAAATGTTTGTGCATTTTACATTGACATCACTAATCACGGGATCTACCGTTCTCATGAGCGCAAATTTCTCGCAGTTTCCTTCCTCCCCCCTTCTGTCCTGTGCCTGCTGCCCAGATGACTTCAAAGCAGGGTTGAAATCCACAAGCCTACAGAGGATTGAAATGAACAAGTCAGTATCAGCTGGGTGAAATGCTGGCTGAAATAAACTAGCTGGGAATGAACCACAGCTCCATCCTGGTGGTTTGTTGGTTTCCACACCTGCAGTCCCATGATTGTAATACTGCTAGGGAGGGTATCCCTATTTTCCCAATTTTGTACAACCATAACACCCGTCACTGAAAGGGTAGGATTTCGGAGCCCGGTAATGCGTGAGCGCTCAAGACATAACACATGGGACAAACACAGAATAGTGGACTCAGACATGCAGTTAACTTGCGGGAGCAAATTACAATCCCGCAATTAGCATTTCGTGTGAAAGCAGCCAAAGTTCCCATGTGTGGGGTGTCATCTTTCCAGGTTTTGCCCGTAGATTTAAGTTTGGACCGAGTCTCTGGATTCCTGGGGAAGTCCTTATTTCTGGAGGTCTTTGGTAACATAGGGGAAATTTGTTTCATGGGGTGGTCACAACGGAAAGGGGAGAAGAATATAGGGACTTTCCTGACCCCTTTCCAATGCAGACCCACCTCTATGAAGCAGCATGGTCATCCGGCTTAGGAGGAGCAAGACTAGGAAGGTGGAAGATTGAAGAAAGAACTGAAATCATTCACTAGTCTATGGGTAATGCTGAACCAGGCCCCCGCAAAAATGAGTTTACCCATAAAATGTAAGGTACCTGGCCTACCTAAAGCAGAATGAACATTAAACAGCACCTGTTTAGTGTCTAGTAACTTACCTGAATTACTGAAATATCTTCACCATTACCAAATGTCTATTTTTCTGTCACCCATTTTTCATTTTACGTTGTTTACCAAAGCAGGAAAATGGTTAGGTACATTAAGAAAGATGCTAAAACAGTTAAATAGCAAGTTGGAATAGGTTAGCAAAATAGAAAATTAGCAACTTGGTAACAGTATAACTAGCATTTTGGGTAGTCGAGTACTCATTTGGATAACAGATGCCAGCAGACCACCTAGCAGGCTGTCCAAAAATTGGGGTATTACTCACAGGTACAAAATTAGCAACCCACTTCCACTCTAGTCTGGGTGCATAAACCAGGTAGCTGTCTCTCAGGGTCCCTGAAGCCATTGGACATTTTTACACACACCTTAAAGTACTGGTCTTTCAATCTTCTGGGTTTAGAAGTCCACAAGTAAGTTCCGGATGCATTCTTTTCTCTCTCTCTCTCTCACACACACACACTCTCACACACTCTCACTCTCTCTCTCTCTCACTCTCTCTCTCTCACACACACACACACACACACACACACACTCTCTCTCTCTCTCTGCCTTAAGGCAGCCTAAAGTAGCCGCAGCTGTAGACGTGAGGGGCTGCCATGGAAACCAAGTGACCACAGCTGCCTGGAGCAAAGCAGTTTACCAGGAGCACTTTTTTAGACACAAAAGTTCTGGGAGACGTTCGCTGCAGAAGTTCAAAGAACCAGATGTTTAAGATCTGGGTGAATGATTTAGACACACAGAAAGTTCAGGATGGAAGAGCAAACACGCAGGAGAAATGTGTGTATAAAAACACCCATTGGCAGAGTTGGAGGACAGTGAGTCAGAGCTGGTACCATGGTCAACACATGCCATGTTTGGATCCAGGCAACCAGAGCTGAATCAGAGGGGCCAGGAATAAAGTGAGACCACAAGGCCGGGATCAAGGCAGGATGAGAAGCATACACATGATCTGGGTCTAGCTGACAAACTGGTTAGCCATCCCGCTGCACTGATAGCTTCCTGTTTCCTGTTGAAGCCTTATATAGTCATCGGAAGCCAATGCCCAATGAAAAGTCATAGAGGAGGTGGCTATGGGGCACAACCAGGTTACCTAGGAAAGCCTATGCCTTTTAGGAAGGGCCAAGTAGTTAAAGCACCAATCTCATGTTGGAAATGCAAGGACTGTGAGATCATTGCATCCATTTGCCCAATGCAGAGTTTACAGAGGAGTGTGAGTAGCTAATCATCAATAAGCAGGCAGGAAGCATACTTAAGCTTAAGTAGCTTTATTAGGAAATACATGTAGGATAGGAAAGGCCTACATCTATGCTAAGTCCTAAGACTAGGTGTGTTCAAGAGGGAGGAAGGAAGCTCTCTGAGACACAAAGAGATGAGAAATCTCCTGGGGGAGGAGATTGACCAATCAGGTCCTGACAGGAGTAGGACAGATAGGATGGGGGAAGGGTTCCCTGATCTGTCTGTCTACTCCTGGTGTTTCTAGCAAACAAACAGGATGAGGTGCTTAGGGGGGATGCAACCAAAGGAATGTATTTCCAACACCCCTTCTCATCGTCCCGTGCACCGAATCATTTATGTGCACTGCTGACAATTCCCAATGCTTCTCGTAGCCTCTGGAAATTGTCTCTGGGTAGCGGTTTGGTCAGCACATCCGCTATCATTTCCTCTGTAGGACAATAAATCAGTTCAACAAGTCCTTTTTCTTGCGCTTCTCTCACATAGTGACGCTTGGTGTTGATGTGCTTCGACCTTGGCTTTATCTTTTCCATTTTCGTAAGCTGAATGCAGCTTTGATTGTCCTCATACATCTCAGTTGGCTTTGGTTCGTCTATTCCAAAGTCCTTTAGTAGTCTGTGTAGCCATACTACCTCTTGACATGCTTGAGTGGCTGAAATAAATTCTGCTTCTGTGGATGAAAGGGCAATTAATGACTGCTTCTGGCTAGTCCAACTGATTGCTCCGCCTCCATACAGAAATACATTTCCACTCACAGATTTGCAGTCAGTCTTGTCTCCGGCCCAGTCCGCATCCATATAGCCCATCAATCTGGGGTTCTCGCTTGCTGGTAGTTTTAAGTTTAAATGCATTGTGCCCTTCAGGTACCGTGCTATTCTCTTGACTGCTATCCAGTCCCTTTGGGTTGGTGCACTTACTTTTCTGCTTAGTATTCCTACAGCAGCGGCAATGTCTGGCCTTGTGACGGTGGCTACATACAACATTTTGCCAATTGCAGTTCTGTACTGGTTGTCCTGTGGTAGGGGCTCGTCGTTGCCTTCCTGGCTTAGGAAATTTGTTTCCATAGGTGTCCCCACTTCATTAGCCTCTGTCATGCCTAGGCATTCTAAAATGTCCTTTATCTTTTGTTTTTGATTGAGAAGGAAACTTCCATCTTTTTCTCGTTCTATTTGTATTCCAAGATAGTAAGTGATACCTCCCAAGTCTTTCACCTCTATTTCTTTGTTCAGATTCCTGACGATTTCATCACAATCTCGTTTGTTTTCATGGCATACAATCAGATCATCCACATAAGTTAGAATGTATGTCCTCCTTTTATTTCTGAACCTTGAGTATAGGCAGGGGTCAGCTTCTCCCTGTATGAACCCCTCCTTAAGGAGCAATTGATTCAATTTTTCGTTCCAGGCTTTCGCTGCTTGCTTTAAACCATAGATACTCTTTTGAAGTTTGCACACAAGTTCCTCCTTCCCAGGTTCTTTAAATCCCGGCGGCTGCTGCATGTAGATATCCTCTTTGATATCACCATGTAGGAATGCAGTCTTCACGTCTAAGTGCTGCACTTCCATTTTTCTTGCAGCTGCTATACTGAGGAGTGTTCTTATTGTGGTGTGCCTTACTACTGGAGCAAAGGTTTCGTCGTAGTCTTCGCCGTATTTTTGGGAATATCCCTTGGCCACTAATCTCGCTTTGTGGCGCGTGATTTCCCCTTCTGCATTATGCTTGGTCTTGAAGACCCATTTGCATCCAATGGCCTTTTTGTTTTCAGGTAGCTTTGTGAGTGTCCATGTTTTATTTTCATTAAGAGACTCAATTTCTTCCTTGGCAGCATCTCTCCATTTGCGCGCCTCACTGGTTTGCATTTTTTGAATGTCTTGCCATGTTGAGGGCTCCTGTGGTTCCTCCACTTTTGCCGCGTAGGAGAATCTCGCTGCTGGCACTCCTTTGTTGTGTCTTTCAGAACGTCTCACTTCTGGTTCTGGTTCTGCTTCAGCTTCAGTTTCAGTATCAGCATCAGTGTTATCTTCTGGTTCCAGTTCTGGTTCTGCTTCAGTTTCAGTGTCAGCATCAGTGTTGGTGTCAGTGCCCCCTTCTGGTTCAGGTTGATTGAACATGGTCAAATCAAATGAAACTTCAGCTTCCTCTTTTATCTGCAGTTCTGCAGTCTTTTTCTGTCTTGATGAACTTGGCCTCATTAGGTCTGGCATTTGATCAGTGCTTCCCTTTTCATTTTCATCAAAATAGACCACACTGCTTATCTTCACATTTCCAGTGTCAGTGTCCATTACTCTGTATCCCTTGCATCCTTGTGCATAGCCAACAAGTATCCCTTCTTCACATCTGGTGTTAAGTTTGGTCCTTTTGGCCTTTGGGATATAAGCATAGGCTTTAGAGCCAAACACTCTAATGTGCCCCACACTGGGCTTGTTCCCATGCCATAGTTCATAAGGTGTTGCTTTTGCACCTTTGGTTGGGAGCCTGTTCTGCAGGTATGTGGCAGTCATTACTGCTTCCCCCCAGTATTTGTTTGGCAGATTCGCATCCAAAAGCATACATCTCGCCATCTCTATGAGAGAGCGATTTTTTCTTTCTGCTACTCCATTTTGTTCTGGTGTATGCGGGATGGTTGTCTGGTGTTCAATTCCTTTTTGCTTCAAAAATTCTTTCATCTGTTTTGAAACATATTCACCTCCATTATCTGACCTTAGGATCTGAGGTGATCTTCCAAACTTATTGCTGGCTCTTGCAACATATTCCTTAAATTTCTCCAGCACCTGACTTTTCTCTTTAATCAAGTAAGTGAACGTGAACTTGGAAAAATCATCTATGAAAGTCAATGCATACTGGTTTCCTGCAATTGTTTTTGTCTTCATAGGACCACAGATATCACTATGAATGAGCTGTAGGGGGTGCTGTGTGGCTTCCTCCTTGCTCTGATGAAAGGAGGGCCTAGTTCCCTTTCCTTTTACACAGCAAACACATCTCTCATCTTTAGTTGCACATGAGTTCATTTTAAAATGTTTAACTAGGTCTGGAAGTGCATGCAACACATCTGCATTTCTATGGCCCATCCTTCTGTGCCATTTGCTTTCACAGTTCTTATGTCTGCAATCTTTTGCAGCATTTGCATACTGATCCTGTTGCAAGCAATCTACCTTGAATAGGCCATTTGAATCCAGCATTCCTCGCATAAAAAGCTCCTTTTCCTTTGAAATTCTGCAATATTTCCCTTCAAAATGCACTGCAAAACCTTTCTGTACAGCATACTTGACACTTATAAAATTATGATCCAATTCTGGGACATATAGAGCTTCTTCAATGGTAACTTTCATTTCCTCACCGTTTCCCAGATGACATATGAGTTTAGCCCTGCCTCTTCCTTGACAATAAACTTTCTCTCCATTAGCCAATCTTATAGGAGTTCTATAAGTCCTATCCAGATCAATAAATCTGTCTTTGTCCTTTATAAGATTTTTAGTTGCTCCAGAATCAACAAAGAAATCATGTGAAGCAGTCTCACATTCTATTCCTTCCACATTTTTAAGTTGAGATGCTTTTTCCTCAACCAGGCTGAAAGCCCTATCATGGCTCCCTTTGTTCTTTGCAGAGAAGCTGGGAACTTCTTGCTTGGTGCATTGATATGCGAGATGCATGGTTTCCCCGCAATTGAAGCAACACTTAACTCTTGCAGATCCTTTTGAATTTGCAAAAGGCTTCTTGTTCTCAGCTGCCTTGCAGGCAAGCTGTGAGGAAAAGTTTGGCTGTTCATTAGTTTGAGCCATATTAAATTCCTCAAGTTTCTGAATAACAACATCCAAAGATAGGTTATCCTGCATTTCTATTATCTGACAGACTGTTTGAAAAGTTGTTGGTGGTAAAGAGTTCAGCAGAAATGCCACTATCAATTCATCTGGTAAATTCAGCTTTTGATTTTCCAGTCTCCTGACTAGTTCAAGCAGGCCATTAACATGAGCTGAAAAATCTTCACTCTCATCCATTCTCATATTACAAAGTCTTTTAAGCATTTGTATCTTTGATATATTTGACTTCCCTTGATACAGTCTCTGTAAAATTTCCCACATATCTTTTGCAGTTAACTTGTCACGTATGTGCACATGTAAACGCTGACTCACCGACATTGAGATGATTGCCATAGCTTTGTCATTTTTCTCATCCCAGAGTTCTTGTGCTGCCCCTGCATCTGTAGGTCTGTTGGACTCCAGCATTTTCCTTAGGCCTTGTCCTCCCAGTGCCATCCTTGCATTATGACTCCAAGCTTCATAGTTTGTTGCTCCAGTGAGCCTCTCTGGAATGGAGACCTTCAGCATAGAATCCATGGTCACAGAGACTAAAATCTTTCTTTTCTTTTCTGCCTTTAAGATTAATGCTAGCACTCAATTTTACTCACTCTGCGCTGCCTTTTGGGTGTCTGGGCCCATAACCCTGTTGGAAATGCAAGGACTGTGAGATCATTGCATCCATTTGCCCAATGCAGAGTTTACAGAGGAGTGTGAGTAGCTAATCATCAATAAGCAGGCAGGAAGCATACTTAAGCTTAAGTAGCTTTATTAGGAAATACATGTAGGATAGGAAAGGCCTACATCTATGCTAAGTCCTAAGACTAGGTGTGTTCAATAGGGAGGAAGGAAGCTCTCTGAGACACAAAGAGATGAGAAATCTCCTGGGGGAGGAGATTGACCAATCAGGTCCTGACAGGAGTAGGACAGATAGGATGGGGGGAAGGGTTCCCTGATCTGTCTGTCTACTCCTGGTGTTTCTAGCAAACAAACAGGATGAGGTGCTTAGGGGGGATGCAACCAAAGGAATGTATTTCCAACATCTCAAAACCCTATGATCCCAGGTTCAAGTCCTTCTCCACTGCTGCATGTTCTTGCTGTTATGTTGCACTTACTGTTGCCTCTGTCTTGAGCACCCAATAGGTACAGGCTTGCTTAACCAGACACCTAGTATGTGACCCATTCACTTGACATTGCCAAGTTATATTTGCAAACAAATCCCAGGAGACAATGTGGTCAAAGCATCTAGCAGAGGACCCAAAGGTCTGGGGTCAAACCCAGCAGGGTCTTACGTTCTGCAGTTTAAACAGTGAAAGGGTGGGAAGGAAAATAATTTGTCCAAGGTCACAAAGCCAGTCTGTCTGTCTGTATGTTAGGGTTAGAATTTGGGTTTCTTGTCCCTCAATCTAGTGCCTTAGCCACTGCTCCACAACGTCTCACACCAATGGTAGCCAGAATTCTTTCCTGCAGTTTCAGGGTGAATAAAGTTCAGAAAGTAAATATAGTATCTTCATCTTCTTTGCTGTAGGTTTCCCCACTGGTGGCACCTGTCCTTTACAGAACTTGAACACAAAAGAATGAAAGACCTGAACCACTACATGCAACGATTATTGAATGGATCCAACCAGCTGGCCAATGTAAGCAATCGCTTTCCATATTTCTGTCCTATACTAATAGCTTCTGATGGTCTGGAATTTCTTTCTGCTGAATGAATTCCTAAGCTACTTATAGCCTACAGAAGGAGTGAGGTAATGTCATCCCATGGGCTAAATCTTACCTTCCGTACTAGGGGTGGGTCAAAACAACTGTTCTGTGTTTTCACAGAAAATTTCCATGAAAATGAAATGTCGCCCTGTTTTTTGACTGGAATTCCAATTGGAATTCCGATCAACCTCCCTCTCTCCCCCAAAATGGCCATTTATACATGCGAGAAATGTCTGCCGGGGCCAATTTGCACATGCACAATGGCACTGCCCATATCCAAAATGGTGGTGGAATTTTGGATAGGGGCAGCATCACTTTGCGTGTGCGCAATTGGCCCTAGTGGCCATTTTGCGCATGCACAAATAGTCACATTATTTTGTTCTGTCTGATCGGAAATTGGAATGAATGATTAGACCTATCATCCATTCTGGTTTTCAACTGGAACGGATGAAATACCCACTTACAACGGAATTGGAACTGGGCAAAAAGTTTGCCTTCGCTTCTGTTCCATATTTTGAGGCCTCCACCCAGGCCCCCCTACATATACCTACTGTACAGCAGCCCCTGCCCTATCCCAGCCACATGACAATGTGTGGGGGGGGGGATCTCTCCCCCACCCATGTCATCCACCATGCCCTTCACATTGGGTGGGGTTGGGTTGAATATTTCTAACTCTGATGAAGTGTTGGGAGGAGGAAAGAGTCAGCTAGTTGGGACAGAGATGGGCTGGTAATGCATGACTGGGAAGTAGGAAGGATTCTGGAGCTCATGCTATGGCTGCCATGCAGGTGGCATTCAGTGAGAGAGGTAGCCTCAGTGTCCTGTAGCAGCAGTGCTCAGGCAGATGCACCAGCACACATGCTGACTAATCCCAGCATAGTAATGATTAATCTAGTTCTGAGTAGTCCTAATAAGGTAGGAGTCCCTTGTAACATTACTGCACCTCAGAGTTTGACAGGAACTGAATCGCAAGAGATAGAAGCAAAAGATGCAGAAGAGATCCAGTACCATGAGCCTTTGTAAGTTGAGTGGTGAGCTGGGGGGAATGAGTCAGGCCAAGTCTTCTTGCCCAGGTGCCATCATCTGCATGGTCTGTGGGGTTGCCCATTGATTGATTGACTGACATTTTTATGCTAATGTTTATATAAAACATTAAAATAATCCAGGCAGAAAAACCTCCAACCCCCGTCCCATCACCACTCTCCCTCATCAAAGGCCCAGCGGAACAGCCAGATCTTACACTGTCTACTGAAAAAGGGGAGGTCTGAGGCCAGGCAAACCTCCAATGGGAGGGAGTTCCACAGCCGCGGTGCATCCACCGAGAACGCCCTCCTCATAAACGACACCTGGGATACCCAGGGGATCTCAAGGAGGGCACTCCCGGCCGACCGCAGAAGGCAATCCAACACCTTAGAGGGTGATGCAGTCCTGCAGATAAGTGGGACCCAGTCCATTCAGGCCCTTAAATGTCAGATCCAACACCTTGAATTGGGCCCGGAAGACCAATGCAGAGAATGGAGCACCTGCTCACGATGACTCGTCCCCTAAGGAGACGAGCTGCCGCATTCTGCACCAGCTGCAGTCTCCAGACCGTCACCAGGGGCAGCCTCACATAGATCTCGTTACAGTAGTCAAATCTCAAGGTAATAAAAGCATGGATGATCATGGCGAGGTCCGTGGCAGAGATATATGGCTTAAGCCAATGTACCAGATGTAATTAGCAAAATGCACCCTTCGCCACAACCGCCACTTGGACGTCCGGGTAGAGCCATGGGTTTAAGAGCACCCAGAGACTACAGACCTGAGATATCAGGAGAGGACAGACCCCATCAATCCCGACCTTCCCCACAACCATCACCTCCATCTTGTCGGGATTCAGCTTCAGGTGGCTCGTCTTAATCCCCCCACAGCTGACAAACACCGGGTGAGCACCAAGACTGCCGGGCCTGTGTCTGATGAAAAAGAGAGGTACAGTTGGGTGTCATAGCATATTGATGACACCTTACACCGAACACTCTGATGCCCTCCCCCAATGACTGAACGCTGAACAAGAGAGGGGATAAGATGGAACCTTGCAGGACTCCACACGTGAGGCCCCGGAGAGAAGATGCCCCTATGCTCTATGGCCAGCTCCTATCCTCACACCCAGCCTTTTCCCCATCTATCCTGCACCTACCCTTCTTCCCCTACCTTTTTCATGAGCCCAACTTACAGGGACTTCTAATTTTTAATTTTTTTTAAAAAATGCATGCAAATTTATGCACATTACTACGGTCTGGTTTTCTTCAAAGGCAGAGGTGGCCATAGGGCTGTAGTGGAATGTCACAGCGGTAGCTATTTCCGCAGGAAACAGCGTTTCTGCAATTAGTGGTATGGCATGGCAGAGGCTTTCATTCCGTTAGTTCCGCTAATTTAATTCTGCTACTTCCACAGACTTCGCAAAATAGCGGAAACATTTATTTATTTATTTATTTATTTATTTATTTTATAAATTTCTACCCCATCCCTCCTGCCATGCAGCTCGGGTCGGCTTCCATACACTTAAAAAAACAATAAAATCAATTTAAAAATCATCATAAATATTATAAAATATTAAAACAGGGCTAGAAATAATCATAAAAACCAGAAATAGGTCATTTTCGCTACTTCCGCCATTCCACCAGCACCACAAAATAGCGGAACAGTGGTTTTCTGACAGTTTCCTCAATTTTTCCTCAATTCCGTAATTTGCAGAATGCCAGCAGAATTAGCGGACTGTCCGCAAAAAAGCTGTGGTGTGGCGCGGGCAATTCCGAAATGGCGGAATGGAATCACAGTGCGGTAACAGCTGCTGCTGCATCAGCCCTTGGTGGCCAACTTAGTTCCTTAGGATCCTTCTACACAAGCTTGTAATCTGTGGGCATCTGCGCTATCCCTCCTTGCTGCTGCTTTCAATAGATCTCTGCAAGCCACATGGTAAATCTCTGCATAGCTCTTGTGCTTTCCAACTGTCCAAAGACCAGATTTCCTTCCCCAGATCCCCAATTGCTGCCACCAATCTCCTGTTTCTCTGGACACACTGTCCAGTTTCTTTCCTGAGCTATCCAACTCTCCCCTCAACCTCTAGCGATCCTACTTCTTCAGGAGGGCCCTGGAGGGCTCGAGAGCTTGCTTACATTCACTGACAGAAGTTACTCCAATAAAAGATAAGATCTCGGCTACTTTCTCTTTATCTACTACTTTATTTGGGGGTGGGGGCACAACATAGCAATCTGGAGGCAGGGGGGATGGAATGCCTATTCTATATTTGAGGTGTTAATCCATGTTTTCAGAACAGGTCACGGTGATCCGATGAGGATGTCCAGCCACACTAGGTCTTCTCAGTCTGTTTCGACTGCTCCCCTTCTGCCAACTGGGGAGAATTCCCTTTTCTTTACCATGCAGGCACAAGATAGCTCTGTCTGCTCTAGTAGCAGGCGTTGCCATTTTGCGCATGTGTTGTAATTCCCTATTGTTTGCTATGCATGTGCAAGATTATTAATTATTATTATTATTATTGCATTTATATAGCACAAATAATGTACCTGGTGCTTTACAACTGGTAAAATTGGACCGGGCCCCTGCCACAGTGGGCTTGCAATCTAAAACAAGGAAGGGGAGACAAGAGTAGGGTCAACAGAGGGCGAGACAAGGATACATTCATGAAGGCGAGAGGTTGTTGGTACATGTGCTTTGCTTAGTTACATCGGGGAAGGAAGTGGACTAAGGGGATGAGGAGCTAGGAAAGACCTGATGGAAAAGGTAGGTTTTCAGGAGGGTTTTGAAAGTTGGGAGGGACAGGAGTGAATGTATTTGGGGCGGGAGTTCCAGGCATGAGGGGCAGCAAGAGAGAATGGGTGAACACACTTTGAGGAGCAGTGGAGCCATAAACAAGCAACGGTGGTGATGGTGGAGGAGGAGGAGTGGAGCTTTTGGACAGGAGCATAGCGGGAGACTAGCGTAAAGAAATGTGGAGGCAAGGCCATGAATAAGGCCTTGAAGGTGAATGTGTCCAGGTAGAGGGAGCCAATAGACAGAGGAGAGAAGGGGCTGTATGTGATCAAGACGGCCGGTAAGCTGGATGATCTTGGCAGAAATTTGNGACTCGTCCCCTAAGGAGACGAGCTGCCGCATTCTGCACCAGCTGCAGTCTCCAGACCGTCACCAGGGGCAGCCTCACATAGATCTCGTTACAGTAGTCAAATCTCAAGGTAATAAAAGCATGGATGATCATGGCGAGGTCCGTGGCAGAGATATATGGCTTAAGCCAATGTACCAGATGTAATTAGCAAAATGCACCCTTCGCCACAACCGCCACTTGGACGTCCGGGTAGAGCCATGGGTTTAAGAGCACCCAGAGACTACAGACCTGAGATATCAGGAGAGGACAGACCCCATCAATCCCGACCTTCCCCACAACCATCACCTCCATCTTGTCAGGATTCAGCTTCAGGTGGCTCGTCTTAATCCCCCCACAGCTGACAAACACCGGGTGAGCACCAAGACTGCCGGGCCTGTGTCTGATGAAAAAGAGAGGTACAGTTGGGTGTCATAGCATATTGATGACACCTTACACCAAACACTCTGATGCCCTCCCCCAATGACTGAACGCTGAACAAGAGAGGGGATAAGATGGAACCTTGCAGGACTCCACACGTGAGGCCCCAGAGAGAAGATGCCCCTATGCTCTATGGCCAGCTCCTATCCTCACACCCAGCCTTTTCCCCATCTATCCTGCACCTACCCTTCTTCCCCTACCTTTTTCATGAGCCCAACTTACAGGGTCTTCTAATTTTTAATTTTTTTTAAAAAATGCATGCAAATTTATGCACATTACTCGGTCTGGTTTTCTTCAAAGGCAGAGGTGGCCATAGGGCTGTAGTGGAATGTCACAGCAGTAGCTATTTCCGCAGGAAACAGCGTTTCTGCAATTAGTGGTATGGCATGGCAGAGGCTTTCATTCCGTTAGTTCCGCTAATTTAATTCTGCTACTTCCACAGACTTCGCAAAATAGCGGAAACATTTATTTAGTTATTTATTTATTTATTTATTTTATAAATTTCTACCCCGTCCCTCCTGCCATGCAGCTTGGGTCGGCTTCCATACACTTAAAAAAACAATAAAATCAATTTAAAAATCATCATAAATATTATAAAATATTAAAACAGGGCTAGAAATAATCATAAAAACCAGAAATAGGTCATTTTCGCTACTTCCGCCATTCCACCAGCACCACAAAATAGCGGAACAGTGGTTTTCTGACAGTTTCCGCAATTTTTCCTCAATTCCGTAATTTGCAGAATGCCAGCAGAATTAGCGGACTGTCCGCAAAAAAGCTGTGGTGTGGCGCGGGCAATTCCGAAATGGCGGAATGGAATCACAGTGCGGTAACAGCTGCTGCTGCATCAGCCCTAGGTGGCCAACTTAGTTCCTTAGGATCCTTCTACACAAGCTTGTAATCTGTGGGCATCTGCGCTATCCCTCCTTGCTGCTGCTTTCAATAGATCTCTGCAAGCCACATGGTAAATCTCTGCATAGCTCTTGTGCTTTCCAACTGTCCAAAGACCAGATTTCCTTCCCCAGATCCCCAATTGCTGCCACCAATCTCCTGTTTCTCTGGACACACTGTCCAGTTTCTTTCCTGAGCTATCCAACTCTCCCCTCAACCTCTAGCGATCCTACTTCTTCAGGAGGGCCCTGGAGGGCTCGAGAGCTTGCTTACATTCACTGACAGAAGTTACTCCAATAAAAGATAAGATCTCGGCTACTTTCTCTTTATCTACTACTTTATTTGGGGGTGGGGGCACAACATAGCAATCTGGAGGCAGGGGGGATGGAATGCCTATTCTATATTTGAGGTGTTAATCCATGTTTTCAGAACAGGTCACGGTGATCCGATGAGGATGTCCAGCCACACTAGGTCTTCTCAGTCTGTTTCGACTGCTCCCCTTCTGCCAACTGGGGAGAATTCCCTTTTCTTTACCATGCAGGCACAAGATAGCTCTGTCTGCTCTAGTAGCAGGCGTTGCCATTTTGCGCATGTGTTGTAATTCCCTATTGTTTGCTATGCATGTGCAAGATTATTAATTATTATTATTATTATTGCATTTATATAGCACAAATAATGTACCTGGTGCTTTACAACTGGTAAAATTGGACCGGGCCCCTGCCACAGTGGGCTTGCAATCTAAAACAAGGAAGGGGAGACAAGAGTAGGGTCAACAGAGGGCGAGACAAGGATACATTCATGAAGGCGAGAGGTTGTTGGTACATGTGCTTTGCTTAGTTACATCGGGGAAGGAAGTGGACTAAGGGGATGAGGAGCTAGGAAAGACCTGATGGAAAAGGTAGGTTTTCAGGAGGGTTTTGAAAGTTGGGAGGGACAGGAGTGAATGTATTTGGGGCGGGAGATCCAGGCATGAGGGGCAGCAAGAGAGAATGGGTGAACACACTTTGAGGAGCAGTGGAGCCATAAACAAGCAATGGTGGTGATGGTGGAGGAGGAGGAGTGGAGCTTTTGGACAGGAGCATAGCGGGAGACTAGCGTAAAGAAATGTGGAGGCAAGGCCATGAATAAGGCCTTGAAGGTGAATGTGTCCAGGTAGAGGGAGCCAATAGACAGAGGAGAGAAGGGGCTGTATGTGATCAAGACGGCCGGTAAGCTGGATGATCTTGGCAGAAATTTGAATAGACAAGAGGGTGGCAAGGTGAAAGTGGGAAAGACCAGTGAGAAGATGGTTGCAATAGTTAGCAGTGGAGACAGCAAGGAAAGGACGGATCTTAGCGATGTTGCGCAGGGAGAGACAACAGGATTTAGCAACAGGAGGAGGAGTCAACGATGAAGCCCATTTGATGGGAGACAAAGAAGTTACAGCCAGGAATGTATATGCAGATTTCTGCAAAATAACATAATCCAACTGCTTATAAAAACAAATTCCTGTATACAATCTTTCCGAAATATGATACACATGCCTTCCATTGGAGGTAAAATCCCTCCAAGGTTCATCCAAATATAATGAAAAACAAAAATGTTACAGCCAAAAATGTGTTTTCCATTGAAACCAATGGAAATCGAAAATAAAAGTAAAAATGAAAATGAAATTTATGAAAATGAAAACTAAAGATTTAAATAATGAAAATGAAAAACAAAAAAGAATGACATGGGTCCCTGGTGCACACCTTTGGCAGTGAGAGGTTGGAACTGGCAGGCGTTAGAGAGGAGGCCACCAACGCCGCCTTCAGAGTGGGGCGAGTGGATGAAGGTCAGCCCCCCGAAGGAGAGAGCTGAAGGAGTCAGTGTCACAAGAGAGAATCCAGGTTTCAGTGAGGGCTAAAAGAAGAGATCATGGATAAAAGAAGCTTTATTGATGAAGGGTCGAAAATTCCAAAGAGAGCAAGAGAAGGGGAGCAGACTCAAGGGAAGATGGGGGATAGGAGTGACATTAAGAGAGAGGGGGTGTGTGGCCATAGTCAGGGTAAGGATTAGGGACTAAGGAATGGTGGAGAAGGGGTAGTACTGAGGGGAGGGAGGCTGGAAGATATTGGGGGCGATCCCATGCTCCGTGCACGCTGCGTGCATGTGTCTTCATAGGGACTGCATTGCACCATGTGGATCCCATGCAGGACCTGCGCGGATCCCACACTGATCCTGCTTGGGATTATGGCCAGTGAGAGGGCCTAGAGGAGACACAATCCAGGAGGAGAATAGACACAGAGAGTGTTGAGGTGGAAGAAGAAGGGAACTGAGGAACATAAGGGAAGAATAGAAATTTATGGCAGGCAGTGGGAGCCTGGAGAAGGATGATGACATATCAGGAGAAGAAGATTGAGAGGGTAGGGAAGAAAGAATACCCAGCGGGAGGTTGCAGGTGCCTTGGCTTCATCTGGGTAGCACTCCTCGAAACGGGCAGCCAGCACCCTTTTCCATCACCCTTCAGCTACCACCTGAGGGCTCAGCTTCCTTGCACTCAGAGCTGAGCGCAAGGGAATGAAGGTGATCCGGTTACCTGGGAGTACAATATATTGTACAATCAATAATAGTTACAGACAAACGGGTAGCCCGTGAGGCACTAATTGGGTACAGTGTCATTTTATTTGTTTGTTTACTTTAAATTTTATACCCCGCCCTTCCTCTAAGGCTTAGAGTGGCTAGTTCTAGACAGGTCCCTACCCCAAGGGGCTTACAATCTGGGAGAGACAAGAGTACATTCATGAGGTTGGGAAGTTGCACGTGCAACAACAGTTAGAGCTGAAACCAGTAGCATGTTTGCTACCCGTGGGTAACACCCACATCTTCAAAGAGTCTACAGTGGGTACTGGATCACCCCAAAATATGGGGTATTACTGTTACCGATTTACCATTTTACTGATCAGTAAATACGCACTGGAAGTTGGAAAATTGGGACGAAAAGTGGGTAATCAATACATTGGGTAGCCCATCAGGCACTAATTGGGTACAGTCTTTGTTTGTTTGTTTGTTTACTTATTTAATTTTTATGTCCTGCCCTTTCTCTATGGCTAAGGGTGGCTTACAATGTAAAAGCACATAATACATAAAAATCCATTAAAAAACCCAACCAACCTTAAAAAAACTCACCAATCCCTCACCCTAACCCAGGATTAGTACTTGATGTTACTGGATTGGTCGAGTACTGTAATTCCAATGGGTATACCCATTTTTGAGGGTACTTCGTTCAGCTATGCAGATGGTGTCATCTTGCATGTGTGCAGTAAGGGAAGGTCAAGGTGCAGATGACAGGAGCTGCCAAAACAGAGTTATGGTTGGTCTCTATTCCTCTGGATTGGTTTTGGAGTGAGTGATACTGTTCGAGATGGAAATTTTCACGAAATTCCCATTTCACCCTTTTGACAACCACGCGCTCTCACTTTCTCTCTCTAAGAACATCAACTTTCTAAGATGACACCTTTGGCTGAACCAATTTATCTTGGTGAGTGTATGCAAGCTTTCAAGCTAGACAGAGCTTGGTTGGAGGTGAACACAGGACCCTAGGGATGGGCGAACGCGGTTCGGCAGTTCGGAGTTCAGCCCGAACTTGGCCTGTTCGGATGACCGAACTCGAACCCGAACCCTAACATACCGAACAAACCAAACACCGAACGGAAAATGGCCAAATAGTTTGGTCAGTCGGTTCGCGTTCGGATGAGTTCGGGTGGCAAAAAAAGGTTCACTGGAAGGTCAAACATTACAGGAAGGTGTCAGTCACTGAGGAGCAGACTTCCAGGCACCAGGGGTGGAGAGGCTTGCAAGAAACGAAACTAATTATCTGCCTCCCCACTTCCCAACACCTTCTGAGCTAGTCACTGTTCCTGAACAGCAGACGTTGAGTAGGATTTTTAGATTGCTTTAAGTTTCATTTCA
>QEPC01006340.1:1155831-1177276 GCA_003113815.1 Sphenodon punctatus
TGATTTAGTTTTAGTGTTTGTAGGAGTAGGTCTGTGTACTTATTAGATAATCCATTTAGTTCATAGCATTTAGAATAGTTAATAGCAGTTAGATTTAGTGTAGATAGATATATATAATATTAGATTAAAAAATAAATTAAAAAACCCCATATAAAAACCAAAAAACCAAATAAAAAACAAAAGAAAACCATATAAAACCCAATAAAAAACCATAAAAAAACAACAACAAAAAACCCCATAACAACACTTTCTGAACGGCCAAACAGCCGAACCGAACAGCCGAACGGCCTAACCGAACAGCCTGTTTGGACGAGCGAGCCGAACAGCCGAACCCGAACTCAGCAAACTAGATGAACGGATGAACCGAACGGATGAACCGAACGCAGACGAACCGAACGGCCGAACCCGAACCGCGATCTGTTCGCCCATCCCTACAGGACCCAGTAACGAGCCAGTGTGTTCGCTGCAACAGTACTAAGCACACCAAGAAAACAAAAAATGAAAACAGAAAATAACTTGTTCAGTTTTGGTCACTCAGTGGGAAATGAAGCAGGGGGGAGAATATAATTATCAAGGTGAAAGGATGAACAAGCTTCGTTTGGGGATTTGTCTGTTTTAATAATAGTCCTGCATTCTGGAACAAAGCCCAGCAGGTGATACGCAATGAAGGTAGATGTCAAAAAAAATATAGCTGGTATCTGTCGGATACAGTTGTAATTAGACCTTGGAAAAGACACTATTAGATTTAGTGCTTGGCACTTCTGCTGAGATTGCCTGGGGATATTTCTTTTGGGAGCCATTTGGCAATTTGGAGGTGGTTTCTTCCTAGGAATGAAGTTAATATTTCAGGAGTAGAAGGCTGCTTTTGATGATTTGGGGGGGTGTTTTTTTCACAAATATGATTCCCATCTTTCACCACAGGCTCTTCACCATGAGACCTATAGTCCAGAGGTGAGGAATTTTTCCCTCCCACTTTGAAAATGAATACAAGGTCTGAGAGCCTCATGACAGTTAGGACAGGGGTATGCTCGGGAAAGGTCCAGATCATGATTTGTGGCATATCCTCATCTCAGCTCCCTTCCCATGAACTCAGTTGTTCAGTGCTTGGGGATAGGGAACATGGATCCAGAGGCCAGATCCAGACCAGGAACTAGAAAGGGGACATGTGATAAAGACTAACTGTGGGCCACATTTGGCCCCTGAACCTGAGGTTCTCCACCCCTGTGGCAGTCCACTACTCTCACATATAAGGGCTTGTAGCCTGAGTCCAGCACTGGAATGTAGAAGCTGTGGTCTTGATAAATTAAACTGTTAGAAACCCCTAAAATAGTTTTAAAACAACTTCCTGCCCCTAAATTCTAATAATAAGAACACATCTGTTTTTAGCTAGATTCAGAGGAAATTAAATAGCTTAACTGGTGCCCCCTGAAGAAGCCCAAGTCCCACTGCGGGTGGGCTATAGTTTAAAACAGTTCACTATTCCCTAAACTTTGCACGCCAGAGATGCTGTGAATGAAAGAGTCTAGGACAATGCTAATGTCGATTAAGTTATTACCCATATAGTTTTCACCCAAAGCTGTATCTGTTTTATGAAAAGCTACGGAGCTGTGTGAAATATGGGATGTTCCTTGGAATTGATTGATTGATTTGATTTGTAAACTGTCCTGAGTCATTGGGAAAGGGGGGGGGGGGGAATATAAATAAATAAATATAGTATCCCTAGCCAACAGGTCTCTTACATGTAGGTCAAACAGCCCTTTCAGTTTTGTGAAACAGATCAGTGAAAACAGAACTGGCAAAATTCCAGTCAGAATTGTAATTGTTTTTCGCATGCATTAAATGCTGCCCGGCCATTCCGTGCATGCATAAAATGGCAATGTCTGTACTGCACATGTGCAGAGCAAACTAAAACGTTTTCATTGGTCTAACAAACAAGAATTGGAACTACAGTTCATTCTGATTTTTGTTTGTTTCAGTCCAATCAACCAGATCTGTCAAACACAGAATCAAGTCAGAAACGGACTTTCATCCCTTGTTGCACTGAGGGAGGTGAGGTGGGTGGGCTAGCAAGCTAGTGAATTGCTCTGGCTTCCCTCTTGATGCCACTTGAAATGTTGATTGGTTGGCTGGTCAAAGTCCAGTCTCAGTGTTAGGCAATATGCCATGTTAAATTTGCATACATTTACATTAAGAAACCTATGTAAATGAATACAAATTAGCACCATTTCTTTTTCTTTGTTGGGGCAGATGGCAACCTGATTGTGGATGTGGGGCAAAACTTTGAACCAATTCCACATGCCTAGTGTGGATGCATTGGTTACTTATGGTAGAAACCGCTCTATTCGCTATGATGGCTAAGGCCCAAAGCAAGGGCATAACTATAATAGGAAGAGGCAGTGCAGCTTAGGGATGTGCACAGTAACTCACTTTTGTTTTCGTTATTCATTTTATTTTCATTATTAAAATGTCATTCATTTTTGTTATATTTTGTTAGTCTTCGTTTAGTTTTCATTTTTACTTTTGTTTTTGATTTCCATTGGTTTCAATGGAAAACACATTTGTAGTTGTAATTTTTTTAAATTTTTCAGCCACTTTTGATGAAAAATGGCAGAAATGTACCCCAAATGAAGGGCATTATTTGTGACAAATTTCGGAATGAATGGTTAAAGGGATCAGATTGTATAAGCAGTTGAAATTTGTTATTTTACAAAATTCTGTGTACACATTCCTGACTGTACCGTCTTTGTCTCCCATCTGATTTGGATGAAACTTGGCAAGATTATATCCCTCCCTGAGGGTACTACCCCTGCCAAATTTCTGAAGGAATGTAAGGTTCCCTATGTTATAAGTGCCTTACTTTTAAATGCATTTCTATCTGTAATGTCTTTGTATTCCAGCCAGTTGAAATGAAATTTGGAAGGCTTCTATCTCAGATAGTGGTACAAGATGTGTACTGGCCATCAGAAATGTCAATCATATATCATTCTGTGCTGTGACCACCACAGCCCCTCTCTCTCACTTGTTATTGGGAAGTTGGAAGCATGTGCTTAGGAAAGAGCCAATGGGGGATTCTCTAATGTCCTCTGCAGAATGCTGCAGAATGTGATTGTAATCCTTCTAAAATTTCATAGAGTTAGTAATATCAGGGAGTGGTGTAATCTTCCCAGGTTACATCCAAATCAGATGGAAGACAAAGATGTTAAGGCCAGGGGTGTGTGTATGCAGACGTTCGTAAAATAACAAATTACAATTGCTTATAAAATTCGATCCCTCCTGAAATTTGGCACACACAATGCCATCTGCAGTGGATACAAACCTGCCAGGTTTCATCAAAAGCAGATAACGAATAAAGATGTTACAGCCACAAATGTGTTTTTCAGGTTTTTCCTATTAATTTGTGATAACAGATTCTTTTTGTTGTTGTTTTTTCGTTCTTTCATTTTCATTATGCAATAACAAAAATGAAAAATCCCTATTTCATTTTTGTTGTTATAATAACAAAAATGTAATGCACACCCCTAGGGCAACTACACTGGGATCCAGGAGCCTGATGGGTCTATGCTCTCCGGTACTGGTGCATCCCCTGATACGGGGAGGAGGGACTTCCTTCCATCTTCTGCACCAGGGCCCATTCCAACCTCACTGAGTAGGGACAGTTGCTGCAATGATGACCAAGAAACCAATTGTCTTATCATCTGGGTTGTAGTGAATGGTGTGTCATATGCGTTGGACTTTGTAAATGAAAGAAATAACGGTGAAATTGTTTTCATCCACAGACTGTTATAGCATTATTTATATAGCTGATTATTCTAGCGATTGTCTGTAGGAGGCCAGTAATCCAGAAGCACCATTGTGATATTTAATGCCGATCTTACTGGGGGATGCAAGATATTGATAACATTAAAAAAATGTTATCAGGTTGCAGTGGTGGCCAGGAGTGCTTTTTACCAACTCCATCTGGGAAGGAAGCAGGCTGTGGCCTACGGCTGAGATGAGAGCAAGTGTTTCCGTTATGCAGGGAAATAGCGACATCTTGGGAGTGCTTGGGAGTGTCCGTTGGTACTTCATCGATTTCCAGTAATTCCATACTTCTGCCATTTTCCATCCTTTTCATCACTTTCCAGGAGTTTTTTGCACGTTCTGGTACTTTTATGTCACTTTTGGCACTTTCTGGGGCTTTTTCATAACTTTTGTCACTTTCTGGGACTTTTTGTCACTTTCTGAGACTTTTTGACTCTTTACGGGAATTTTACTACAGTTTTAAAGCACTTTTATACTTAGCCAGCAACTTTTCATCTTCACAACCCTCATGGGTGCACGCGGGGCAGACACTGAGCTTGGGACCATCCTGTGGCAGCCCTATTCAACATGCAAAAAATAACAGAAAATGGTGAAAACAGCACGGAAGTCAGTAAGCTTCCATGTTGCGCAAATCTTCCAACGGAAGCAGCACTCGCTGATATTTTTCATTTCAGATCTAGTAGCTTGGCCCCTTCTTTCTGATTCGGATCTGGCCACCAGCATCCATGCTTTTATATCCTCGAGTCTAGGGCCCTTTTTAAATGGACCCGGGAGGTGCCGCGGTGTGGGGGGGATGGGTGGATGTGGCGGTGGTGAGTGTATGGCGGGTGGCCCGTCACACGGATGCACACCCATCTCCATGCACAGAGGCACCTCTGTTTTCCCCAATGCCCCCATGCGTGGGAGGGGTAGAGATGGGTAGAGTGTGGGAGCGTGCACGTACCCCCAGCCATCCCCACCAGCAGTCGCACAGACACACACACACCCTCATCCACCCAGTTGCCCATGTGACCAAGTTGAGGAGGGTCTTGTGTGAAAAGGGCCTAGATTAGTGCAATGCACTCCAAGTGGGGCTGCCCTTGATGACTGTTTGGAAGCTGCAGCTGATGCAGAATGCAGCAGCCCAACTTCTGTCAGGAGTGAGCACATTACACCTGTGCTTCAAAGTCTGCACTGGCTACCAGTCGCTTTCCAGGCACATTTCAAAAAGCTGGCTTTGACCTTTAAAGCCCTAAACAGCCTGGTCCCCACGTATCTGAAAGACCGCCTTTCCTACCATCGAACCTTAGAGTTGGAAAGTACCTCAGAGGTCATCTAGTCCAATTCCCTTGACCTAGATGTCCCTAGCTCTAGCTGTGATGTCCCAATGCTCCACTGTGTCCCCAGTGGCCAGCTGGGAGTGCTCTCTTGTGGGTACCACCTGCATACGACAAGGGTGCACAGAGAGACATTTTTGGTTGCTGTCCCAGTGTTGTGGAACTCCCTTTCCTAGGAGGTCCATCACAGTCCAAGCCTGGGCATATTCCGGAGGCCATGTAAGATCTATCTTTTTGGCCAAGTGTTTGGCAGGTGGGGATAGGGATTGAAGGGGGGCGCTTTAGAGGTAGACGTGGGATTTTGTGTATTTTAATGTTTTTAGGTTGTAAGCCACCTTGCATCTTAGGGGAAGGGTACGTTTATATTTAAATTAAATTGATAAATAAAAATAAATATTCAGACCTATGTAGGTCAGAGAGACCAATTTGAAGGGATCCTTATTTTTAAGGTATCATCCCATCCTTTCTGATGGTTTTTTGAGTATTCACAGGAGATGTCGTTGATAAAAAGAGGATTATACATGCTCCCATTTCTCTTCTCATCTCGGATTTTTTCAGTCATATCTGCCCTTTTACTTATGCTTGTATTTATTTATGCTGCTCTGAGCTGGATCTACAGGAGTGATAGTTCTCTTTTGAAAACTACTTATATTGTTCCTTTTTGCCATTAGCAAAAGTCAAAATATGCAGCAACAGTAAAGAAGAAATGTTATGCAGAATGGATTCTTTGTCTTTTATGATTAAACAGTGCTATTTTTGTCCTGTTCACAGCAGTGCACAATTAACCCATAAAACTCATTGCCACATGATATCGTGAAGACCTATAGTAGAACTGGGATTATAAAAGGACTGGAGAAAATCATGAAGGGTAGGTTAATCAATGGCCATTGGTTGGGACTTGAATCCTGCAGGTAAGTGGGAATGGCAGGGAATGGATCATTCTATCTATGCCCTGTTTTTGCATGGTATCTTTTGCCCTGAAGTATCTACTGCTGAGGCCTGTTGGAGACAGGATACTGGGCTAGATGGATCATTGGTCTACCCAGTTTTTGACATTTCTAAGATTCTTATTTTAGACAGGTTGAGGTTCAGACTTTTATTACATATTCCTAAGTCAAAACTGGGACAATATCATTACAACTGTAGTTTTCAGTAACACTTAGATGTAGGTACACTTAATACTGCAGAAACAAATTTTCCCTTGTGACATATTGAAGCTAACAAATACCTGCACTCAAGCTGAAATTAAAGCAGGCATTTGTAAAGACCTGATGCTTGGTTGAGCTGACATTTAGTAGAGCAGCTTAAACCAAGAAAATAGAAGGAAAGATGATCAGAACTATTTTTGTTTGTTTTTATTTTCCTCTGGTTTCTGTGAAATTGGTTTTCCCATGCATGATAAAGGCACTGATATAATATTTTTGCCCCAATTATGCCATTACTGGTAAGCTGGTTTGATTTTTAGTTGTTCCTACTGGTACATAATCATGGATAAACCCAATAACATGTTCAGAAACGTTTGGGCTCCTGCCGTGTTGCCTCATTAAACGGCAAAGCAGCCGAGCGGTGTCACATGGTGTCAAAGCAATCCAAAGAATAGACAAAACGTCGAGAAACAATAAATTGAGGGTTTGAAACATAGGAGTGACAAAATTACATATTATCACAGTTTAAATCAAATTTATGGCTGTAAAAGGCATTCCAGCCAACTTTTCCCCCCACCCCCCCTGCTAACTCTAGCTGAATAGTGGAATAAATGGAGCCTGCAAGTTCATAACAACCCTGAAGCCATAATATATAAAATAAATTAGGCCTGACACAAGAACTCATCGTTTTAATGCAATATTGTATGAAACTGTCCAGTCTCTAAGGACCCAAAGCAAGATACGGGTCCACTAACTAAAGTAGCTGTTGAGTCCTCTGTCAAGCAACAGCATTTCATTTCACCAAACTTTTGCTGCATAGTGTGAAAAAGGAAGGCGCTATCAGTTCTGACTAGGAATGCAGGAGGCAAAGTAGTAGGGGATTGTGACTTCCTTTATTCTTCCTCACTCACTCCCCCTTCCCCCAGGAACGCACTCTTTGGGGAACAAGAACTAGAGGCCTGCTTTCCAGGCCAACCCCAGTCATGTTAAGCCCAGCTTTTAAGAGCCCACGCTCTTTTGCAGCCTAACCTTACCAAGCTTGAATGTTACTCACTGCTCCAAAAGTGGCATGGTTACATCAGAAAGTGGAGAGGTGACAGTATGCCTCATGACTTCACTTTAGCTCGTCCCTCCCTTTCCACCATAACCGTGACCCTTCAGGGGGACAAATGGACCTCTCTCACTCCAGTTTTCCATTCCTTCCAGTGTCATTGGTAGGGTTGCCAGACCAAAATTTGGTCAACACTGAGGGTCACTACAGAACTGGAGGATACTGAAAAAAGGACATCCACTGTATGCAAAATAAGGAACGTCTGTTATGTAAATAAAGGATGTCCATTATCAAGCATCTGTGGGTATTTTCAGACCCATCACGCTTTGATTCTGCCCTGCGTGAGGGCTCACACCCCAGGCAGGATTCGGCCCGGCCACTGAACAGACATGTTGGCGACATGGGGAGAGGGTGGGAAAAGGGCAGGGTGATGTGGAGACGTGGGTCTACATGGCCCCGCCAGCCGCGCTGCTGAGCACAGCCCATCCTCCTCCCTGATGGGTGCTCACAGCAGCACAGGAGGCCACTGCAACCACCTGGAACAACCCCGGACTCGGGTCAGGTAGAGTGAGCCATCAAACGTGTCAGCCCGCTCTACCCTTTTAGAGATTTGGTCTGCATGAGCCACAGCCGCGCTTAGCCCAAGCTGTGCCTGGGCGATGGGCCCGAGTCAGAGCCTGGGCTAAAAACCGCCATGACCCATGCAAACCCCGGCTCCAGCCCAGGGAACTATCTGGTGGGTTTTTTCAAACATGACGGGACCATGGGTGGCCTTGTGGATCAAAGTGTGGCCAAGCCATCCGTGGTACTGTCGCGTCTGAAAATACCCTGTTTTTCCCATTGCCACCAAAAGGGGGAAACAGTGAATGTGGGTCCCTGTCCATTAGGTTCTATGAAGCTGTAGGACTCTAAAATAAAAAATGCTGTGTGGCAACCCTGCCCATTGGTCTTGGGCTAAGGAAGTCCCAACTTCCGTTATGGTGCTGAGTAAAAGCAATTATGCTTTACTAGCCTTCGCTCTTTTGTATCAACAGAAAACTAGCTGCTTCCCATGAATATTTTTTCCCCACTAACTCTTGATTGAAAATACATGGCATCCTCTTTAGCTGCTATATGTTTTATCTTCAGTCTGCAAATACAGCTTACCACCTTTTAAAAAAAAATTAAATCAAATGATCAAAAACGCCTGAGTGAATTTGACCCCTAAGCCAGAGATTCCCAAACTGTGAGACGGAACCCCAAGCAGAGTCACTTGTGGCAGCTGGAAGAGATGACCCTTGAGATTCCTTCCAAGCCTACAGTTCTAAAGTGTGTAGGCAAGGCTGTGATCGGATTGACATGTTTTGCATGGTCACTGTTGCTGTCTGAGGTCACAAGATTATTTAAGTCTCAAAATGGAGGTGTCACGGGAGGGGGGTAAAGGGGAACCAGGGAAGACGCTCAGTGAACACACTCACATGCTCTGCAAGGAGGCCCTTGGGGGGAAATGCCCGTCAGGATAGTGTGGTGGCCTGTATGATCTGCAGGAGATCAGGCCCCTATCATCATAGGGCACAGAGCTTCGAAGTGGGCGAACCACTATGGCACACACACGCACACGCACCATGATGGGGAGGTCAGATGAAGGCATGAGGCGGTGAAGGGGAATACAGGGGCAGGGTCCCAGGTCTGAGGGGAGACGGGAACCAGGGCACTCACACTCCACGGGGAAAGGGGCAGAACACCGGAAAAGGAGTGGGGGCTTCCACGCGGCACACGCAGTACTCGTCCACCACTCAGACCAGGATCCCAGACACACACAAGCACTTACTCAGTATACAATATCCCCTTACTTGGGTATCAGACACAATGGACACAAAAGGAGGCGGGGTGCGGGCAGGGACAGACACGGGAACACAGAGGGCACTAACAAACTGGGGAACAACAAACACCTGGAACACGGAAATGGAACAATCAAGGGTAACTGCAAGGCAAAGAGGGAGGGAACAAGGATACACCAAAACAGTCAAGCAACGCAACAAGCAAAAATGCACCCTTAGCTTTGGGGCCAGCTTCTCAGTCTCTGATTGCCAGCACTGGCTGGCTGGCAGCGCCGGTGTTTTAAGGTCTAGGCTCCCCACCCCCCGCCTCCCTGGAGGCGCACGGAGTGGCGTACCGGAAGTTGAGCTGCCCGACATCCTGAGAGGTGGAGGGGCGGGGCTCTGTCGCTGCGTCACTGTCAGGGGTTGCCTGGGCAACCGGCCGCAGCGGCAGAGCTGCTGAGTGTGCCAGAGTGTGCCAGAGGGGGGGAAGCAGCCTGTCGCAGCCCCCAGGAACCCTGCAGCCGTTGCCAGGAGCATCTCCACTGGTGGGGCCTGACATGGGGGTGTCATGCAAAAAGGTTGAAAACCACTACTTTTCACCCCATGGAAAGGACTGAGGCACCCGATAGTGCTGAAATGAGTAGCTAGTTTTATATTCACAAATAATATTCACTTTTGGAATAAGAAGATAAGTGCTATACTGGGTCTGACCAATGGTCCATCCATCCCAGCATCCTGTTTCTGACAGCGATCACCATCGATCGCTTTGGTGATGTACCCAACTGGTCATAACGGAGTGATTCGTTCCCTGCTGTTTCCTCCCAGCTCCTGACAGTTAGAGATTACTCCCTCCAACCAACTTGACAAATAGCCATTTATTAACCTCTCTTCTAAGAACTTACTCAATCCTTTTTTAAACCCAGCTACACTATTGGCCTTACCAACATCCAGTCCTCCAGCAACAAGTTCCACAAGTGAATTGTATGATGAGCTATCTGAATAATTTGTCGCGTGCATATCTGCTATTTTGGGTATTTAATTTTGGATGTTTCGCTTAAGAACATAAGAAGTGCCATACTGGATCAGACCAGCAGTCCAACTAGCCCAGTATGCTGTCTCCAACAGTGGCCAGCACAGGTGTGTAAGAGAAGTACATGTACAGGTCATAGAGGTGTGCCGCATCTCCTGCTGACAGCTCTCAACTACCGGTAGCCAGGGATTTAAGCCCCAACAAATAGGTGTTTATGGCTCTATCCTCTAAGAATTTATCCAGTTTCCCTTCGAAGCTAGTTATGGTGCTGGCTTTCACAACCTTCTCTGACAATGAGTTCCACAATTGTATTGTCTGCTGTGTGAAAAAGTACTTTTTTTTTTTTTTCCGTTTTAAATCTGTTGCCATTTAACTTCAGAGAGTGTCCCCTTGTTTTCTTATTGTGGGAAAGGGCAAACAACAGTTCCCTATTTACTTTCTCCATGCCACTCATGATTTTATAAATTTCTATCATATACCCCTTTAATTGTCGCCTCTTCAAGCTAACCAGCCCCAACCTGTTGAGCCTCTCCTCATGTGAAATTCAATCCATCCCTTCTCTCATCCGTGTTGCCCTTCTCTGAACCTTCTCCAGTTCTATTTTATCTTTCTTGAGATGGGGTGACCAGAACTGCACACAATATTCAAGGTGGAGTCATACCAAAAATTTATACAGTAACATTATGATGATACTTTTCCTTTTATTCCATATTCCGTTTGCAGTAATGTCTAGCATTCAACTTGCCTTTTTGACTGCTGTAGCTCACCGAGCTGATGTCTTCAAGGAACTATTAACAATGTGTCCAAGATCCTTCTCCTGAATTAGAACCTAGCATGGTATACGTATAGTGAGGATTATTTTCTCCTATGGACATGACCTTACACTTATCAACATTGAATTTCATTTGTCATTTTCAATGTTTAGTCACCTAGTCATACAAGATCCCACTCTAGTTCCTTACAGTCTGCCTGGGTCTTAACTATCTTGAATAATTTGATGGTGTTTACAAATTTAGCCACCTCACTCTACCCTTCTTTCCAAATCATTAAATAATGTGTTAAACAATACTGGTCCTGTACTTGACTCTTGAGGCACCCCACTATCTACCTCTCTCCAACTTGAAAAATGACCATTTTATTTTATTTTATTTATTTTATAGATTTCTATCCCGCCCCCTCCTGCAATGCAGCTCATTTATTCCTACCCTTTGTTTTTCTATCTTTTAACTAGCTACCATTCTCTCTCTCCTGTGGAGACAGGAAGTCCTTGCTGGGCTTAGCTCCTCCACTCCACTTAGGCTGCTTTTAGATGTGCATGAAATCACGCCACGTGTAAAATCCCACGGGCGGGATTTAAACCCAACATTTTGTGCATCATAGCTGGTTGTACATTCTTTTAAAACTGAACTAAATTGAGGTATTTAGTTCGCAGTTTTAAAAGAATGCACGTCTGACTATAACGCGCGAAATGTCACATCTAAACCTTGCCTGCGGGATTTGTACGCCGCACCCATCTAAAAGCTGTCTTAGAGGCAGGGTTCAACTCTTTGATTGGCCGCCTAGCCTAGGAGAGGAACTAACCCTGTGGCTTGGCTCCCAGATCTGTTCCTGCCTTCGCTTAGGCTAGCAGGATAGGGCTGTTTCTCCACAGCTGTGGAGAACTAAGTTTCTTTTTCTTGTCTGATTTTTTTATTTCTATCCCCAGTGGTAGTGAGCCTAGGGAGGGACTCCCTGTCCCTAGTTCTCCCCGCGGGGGACTTTTTTATTGGCCCGAAGAGCAAGCTCCCTCACCTCAGAACTCCCCAGTTTTTAGGGAGGGCAGCACAAGGTTTGAGCACCCCCCTCAGATGGCCGTGAGGGGAGAAGATGCAGGGGTGTCCCCCCCTGAGGGACCCAAGTTGCCTTTGTTAAAAGGAGACGTTGGGATGAGGGGACTAATCCCTCAGGGTCATGATCCCGCCCCCAGCTCCTCAGCAGAGCTTGAGGGGCAGCCGGCAGCATGGCCACGTCCCAAATCCCTGGGACAGGCCAGGGAGAGGAGGTCGTCAGGAGACCACGAGGGGGTGAGTAATCCCTGTTTGGATGCCCTTACTCCTCTGAGCCAACCCTCCTGGCATAGCCCTTCTTCCTCTAGGGACCAGGATCCTGGCTGCGGTTCCCCAGTGTTAGGGTGGGTACCTGGGAAAGAGGGGATACCCCACGGAGGCCACACACTCGTTATCAACACACCCCGACAGTCACCTGCACCCTCCTTTCTCCCACGGGGTCCCACACAATTCGTCGTGGGAAAACGATCCCTCAGGGTAGTAGTTGGCCCAGGTGGTCTTAATAGCCACGAGGCCTTATCATCATTGGGATCAGGGAGCGAGCGCATCCTTGAGTGGGACCCCCCACTCGTTACTCCTTGCACGCGCACCCTCTTCCCTTTCACTCTGTGCTGGAATCAATAGGGGTCAAGTGTAGGGTTACGTGAGGTCCACGGGGGGCCAATCCCTAGGGGACAAGGGGTAGGGGAATAGGACACTCTCACCCGGATGGGGAAGATAGGGTTCAAGAGACACTGGTAGGGGACTGGTGCAGCTAGTCAGACTCCTTCACAGACCTTTGCTCTCACACCTCTCTCACTCTTCCTCACTCTCCCACTCTTACCCTCACTCTCACTCTCCGTGCCGTTCACCCACCTCGCTCTCCTTTGCCCAGTCACACCTCTCTCGCTCCTCCACTTGTTCCACGCTCTCTCTTCAGTCTCTCTCTCTCGCTTTCTCTCCTTCAGTCGCTTGGGGCCAGTTTCACAGCGCTGCTGATCTCCGGCAGCGCTGTGTTCTCCCCCGCGGCATTATGTAGGGCTAGCCCCACCCTTCCTGTCGCGTAGCCTCGCTGAATGTCATAACGTCGTGACCATGCCCCCAGGATCGGCTGTGGCAGCGTCTGCTGGTTCTGGGGCCTTACTTTCCTGCCGCGGGATTTCCACTGCAGCTTCTCCGGGGCCGATGCCCCGCTTGCCCTTCTCCCTAGGGGTGGCCTTTCGGGTTTTTCTCTGCCAACCCCCGTACCCCTGTCTCCTGTGTCTCCGGGCCGTGACACCCAGTGGAATGCACAGGACACCCAGCACCATGGCCCCTTCCCACCTCAGAGTAATGTTCCCACCAACTTGAGAAGGCACCCCAGCCAAGCAGAGCCTGAGAGTAATGGGAAGCCAGTCCCCCTTGCCCCACATTGTTCCCAGCAGGACTCCAAGCCAGTGGGAAGTCCCGCTTTCACTCAGTCTCGAGCTTTGGCAGTGGTGCAACGAGGGGGCGGGGTAATTCCTACCACCATAGAAAGCAGTGCAAATGCCATCAGAGTTCTTACAGCTGCCAGAGCCATCATGGGCGCCGCACAGGGAAGCGGAGGAGACGTCACTGTTCCTCCTCTACTAGCAGGAGCTCCTCCTCCTTCTCAGGCTGCTTCCATTGTGGAGCCTCTCACAGGCTCCGCAAAAGGCAGGACGGAGGATGGGATAGGGGCTCCTCCTTAGACTCTGAGACCCCAGCAGAGCTGCTAGAGGACACTCCACACAAAGAGGTAGGGGGAATGATTCAGCTCCTCAGATCCCTGAAGGAAATCCCTGCCATGGGCATCTGCCCTCATTCAGGATCAGAACCTGAAAGAGTTTCCCCTCTGGTGTTACAGTGGTTAGACCACCAACTGGTATCCAAAGGAGGCCGGAGTCTCTCTTGCCTCTTAGGTGACTCAACAGGCATTCAAGAGAGCTCCTCAGCCTCTGTCATAGAGGTTGGGGAGCAGGGGGAATCTCATGCCCACTCACCAGACTCTAAGAGGTCTTTTTCTCCAGACCCCTTGGAAGGTACAGGGAGGGCAAGAGGGGTATCAGTCACACCCCATGATTTAGTTTCCTTTAAACAAGATGATAAAGAGGAGGGGGAACTCCCAGATAGAGAGCCCCAGGACCCAGTATCCTATGCAGGGGCGAGAATCTTTCAACCAGAACTCGTAGAGCCAATGGTTTCACAGGTGGCAGCCCATATTGGTCTGTCAGTACCCCGATTCCTCCTCCTCCCCAGTCAGAGGAGAACCTGGTGGAGGATTCAAATTTGGTCCTCCCACCTGAGCTTCAGGAAAGCTTCTTATTGCCTCTCCCCTTGTTATAACTTCAATTATGGAACGCTGAGTGGACCCAACCAGCAAAAGCAAAAGGGACCCATTTCCTAGCAAGACCCTTTTATACGCTGCCTGAGTAACAGTCAGAAAAATTCATCCTCCATAACGTAGATGCTGGGCACTCTGACCTGACCATGGCTTTGGTCTTGCCTATGGATGGAGAGGGGGCTCCCAAAGATCCTCTTGGCAGCAAAGCTGAGTTCTTTCTTCTCAGAGACTTCAAATCAGCATCTACAGTTTGCAGAGCAACATCTACAGCATCCACTTTCACTACAGCTATGTTTTTATGGGTTTATTTAGTATATTTATACCCCACCCCTCCTGCTTCCGACAGCTTGGGGCAGCTTATACCCTTCAGATGCAATACAATATATAATATAAATAATAATACAGGGTTACGGTCATGTCTATCTCAGCTCAATCCAGATTTTGAAAAGCTGTCAGCTGCAGCTTCCTTTGTTGCTGATGCCGCTCTGGACTCTGTTCAGTTCATGGCTAGATCCATGGCAAATAGCATAGCTGCAAGTCAGATCATCTGGCTCTGTCCTTGGAATGTTGACCTTCAGGCAAAGATGGTATTAACCTCTGTCCCCTTCCAGGGAGAAAAATTCTTCAGGGAACCCATGGAGAACGCCATGACAGATGAATTGAGGGGGGAAGAAAAAATAGGTCTCCCTGTTTATCCAACTAGATGGGACCCCAGACATCACTCCCAACCTAAGCAGTCCTTTTGTTTTCACTCGTCCTTCAGAAGAAGTGGTAACACTGCCAATAGGAACCACTGGCAGAGAGAGCGCCATACAAGAGGAGGTTTCTCCAAGAGAGGAAAGTTGGAGAAGTCAGGCCCTTCCAACTCCTGACTCAACACCCACCCACCCACCTACCTACCCACTCCGTTTTGCTTAGGGGGAAGGTTATAAGCCTTCCACGGTCAATGGGCATTAACAACTATAGTCCGGTGGGGGAGGGAGACCATGCTCCATGGCTACACCATCGAGTTTGACTCTTGGCCCCGGAAACACATCATCTTAATCCCTAAGTCCAAAGACTTGAGCAAACATCAGCGTACTCTGCAGGCAATCGGACACCTTATAGACATAGGCACTATCAAACCAGTTCCAGCATCGGAGAAGCTCTGCGGTGTAAATTTGATATTCTTTGCCATCCCCAAAAGAATGGAAAGGTCACAGACATTCTGGATCTCAAGGTCTCAACAAGCACCTCAGGCTGGGAAATTCTGCATGGAGATCCTAAAGTCAATTCTTCAGGCCCTCCAACCAGAGNATCACCATCGATCGCTTTGGTGATGTACCCAACTGGTCATAACGGAGTGATTCGTTCCCTGCTGTTTCCTCCCAGCTCCTGACAGTTAGAGATTACTCCCTCCAACCAACTTGACAAATAGCCATTTATTAACCTCTCTTCTAAGAACTTACTCAATCCTTTTTTAAACCCAGCTACACTATTGGCCTTACCAACATCCAGTCCTCCAGCAACAAGTTCCACAAGTGAATTGTATGATGAGCTATCTGAATAATTTGTCACGTGCATATCTGCTATTTTGGGTATTTAATTTTGGATGTTTCGCTTAAGAACATAAGAAGTGCCATACTGGATCAGACCAGCAGTCCAACTAGCCCAGTATGCTGTCTCCAACAGTGGCCAGCACAGGTGTGTAAGAGAAGTACATGTACAGGTCATAGAGGTGTGCCGCATCTCCTGCTGACAGCTCTCAACTACCGGTAGCCAGGGATTTAAGCCCCAACAAATAGGTGTTTATGGCTCTATCCTCTAAGAATTTATCCAGTTTCCCTTCGAAGCTAGTTATGGTGCTGGCTTTCACAACCTTCTCTGACAATGAGTTCCACAATTGTATTGTCTGCTGTGTGAAAAAGTACTTTTTTTTTTTTTTCCGTTTTAAATCTGTTGCCATTTAACTTCAGAGAGTGTCCCCTTGTTTTCTTATTGTGGGAAAGGGCAAACAACAGTTCCCTATTTACTTTCTCCATGCCACTCATGATTTTATAAATTTCTATCATATACCCCTTTAATTGTCGCCTCTTCAAGCTAACCAGCCCCAACCTGTTGAGCCTCTCCTCATGTGAAATTCAATCCATCCCTTCTCTCATCCGTGTTGCCCTTCTCTGAACCTTCTCCAGTTCTATTTTATCTTTCTTGAGATGGGGTGACCAGAACTGCACACAATATTCAAGGTGGAGTCATACCAAATATTTATACAGTAACATTATGATGATACTTTTCCTTTTATTCCATATTCCGTTTGCAGTAATGTCTAGCATTCAACTTGCCTTTTTGACTGCTGTAGCTCACCGAGCTGATGTCTTCAAGGAACTATTAACAATGTGTCCAAGATCCTTCTCCTGAATTAGAACCTAGCATGGTATACGTATAGTGAGGATTATTTTCTCCTATGGACATGACCTTACACTTATCAACATTGAATTTCATTTGTCATTTTCAATGTTTAGTCACCTAGTCATACAAGATCCCACTCTAGTTCCTTACAGTCTGCCTGGGTCTTAACTATCTTGAATAATTTGATGGTGTTTACAAATTTAGCCACCTCACTCTACCCTTCTTTCCAAATCATTAAATAATGTGTTAAACAATACTGGTCCTGTACTTGACTCTTGAGGCACCCCACTATCTACCTCTCTCCAACTTGAAAAATGACCATTTTATTTTATTTTATTTATTTTATAGATTTCTATCCCGCCCCCTCCTGCAATGCAGCTCATTTATTCCTACCCTTTGTTTTTCTATCTTTTAACTAGCTACCATCCTCTCTCTCCTGTGGAGACAGGAAGTCCTTGCTGGGCTTAGCTCCTCCACTCCACTTAGGCTGCTTTTAGATGTGCATGAAATCACGCCACGTGTAAAATCCCACGGGCGGGATTTAAACCCAACATTTTGTGCATCATAGCTGGTTGTACATTCTTTTAAAACTGAACTAAATTGAGGTATTTAGTTCGCAGTTTTAAAAGAATGCACGTCTGACTATAACGCGCGAAATGTCACATCTAAACCTTGCCTGCGGGATTTGTACGCCGCACCCATCTAAAAGCTGTCTTAGAGGCAGGGTTCAACTCTTTGATTGGCCGCCTAGCCTAGGAGAGGAACTAACCCTGTGGCTTGGCTCCCAGATCTGTTCCTGCCTTCGCTTAGGCTAGCAGGATAGGGCTGTTTCTCCACAGCTGTGGAGAACTAAGTTTCTTTTTCTTGTCTGATTTTTTTATTTCTATCCCCAGTGGTAGTGAGCCTAGGGAGGGACTCCCTGTCCCTAGTTCTCCCCGCGGGGGACTTTTTTATTGGCCCGAAGAGCAAGCTCCCTCACCTCAGAACTCCNGTGTCTTATAACATCAGGACCCTAAATCCAATCTTACTGAAATGTGGCAGGATTGGTAATCTTTTGCAGCGACATAATATTCCCATGTTTCATGCACATTGGGCAGAAGATAAAGAAGTTGTATCCAGGAATGTGTTAAGGAGCTTTTCTTAAAATCACAACATTTAATTGCTTCTAAAATCAGTTCCCTTTATCCAATCACTTCGCAATTTGGTACACTTAGTGACCTCATTTGGGGGTACAATATACCCAAATTTCAAAAGAATTAAATAGGAAACAAAAAAGGTATAGCCAAAAATTTTTTTTTTTCAGTGTTTTCCCATTATTTCAAAAATAAAAATTTGTTTTAATTTCTGTTTTCATTATTATTATTTGTCGGTTTTATTGTTACAATAACAAAAAATAAAATCAAAATTTTCATTCTCATTTTCATAATAACGAAAACCAATTGCACACCCCTACTTTTAATCTCTAAACAATCACAGAGTATCTAATAACCGAAATGAAGGAGGAATGGAATGTAAGGGAGGTCTTCCATATTCCAGGAGTGTCTACCACAAAACACAAGCTGTCTGGCCCCATGGATGCAGTCACCTGTGGCATCTGCAGACTTTATATACCTGTTGGAAGGGAAGTCACAAATAACAGAGGGGCACAACTCACGCAGATGCTAAACGTGCTATGACTTGGCCTCTTTTTCTGCTCTGGCTGACACTTTGGATTATCGCACAAGAGAAGACTCAGTAATTCCTTGTATTTTTTATTCTTTTTTGCAGAGTCCTTTCATGCAAGTAAAGAAATCCCATCTCACATGTAATAGCTGCATTAAACCCAAGGGGTGATTTCTGTTCACTTAGTGTATAATGTTGTAGCCACAGGTTAAATCCTGTTAAGTCACTGGAGTTAATCTGGATTTACTCCACAATCACTAGAATCAGAATTGGGTGCTTATATCCATTTCATAGGGCTACTGTCATAAGAGGAACACAAGGAAGGTCTGAGGCGTTTGCTTCCTGTTCAATCCTCACATCTCATGTACTCACTGCAGACGTGTCAAGCAGAGCTTAAATAGGAAAGGTTCAAAGGCTCTTCTCTCTCCTCCTGTCCTTTCCTGCAGGCATAGTAACTACAGCAGGGTCAGTTTACTCTAATTCATTCCTTTCCCACTGCTTCTCTTTCCTGTTGAACTATAAGAGAGGCCAGGGTGTTCTTTGACACCAGACCTACTCTAATTGGAGCAGAAAAGATAGGCAGACACCTGGAACAACAGGTGAGATTGGTTTGAGGTTTTTTGTTGAAAGCATAGTTGTCTAGAGACTATGATAAATGTGCTTGCTCTCATATTAATATATTTCAGATTGGGCTGTTTTGGAGCAATCTAGCTAGATTCAGCTCCATTCTAGGAGGGTAATTCCCAAGCAACCCTGAACTCCTCTGAAGTCAAAGGAGAGAATGGTGCTAGACTGACTCCATAACAGCCGCTTCCAGCAGAAATTGGCCCTTTCCATTTTTAACACTTGTACAGGCTCATGAATTATAAACATGTCCACACCCATGCAGCCAAATATTGATATTTCCCCAACACCACATTTTCCTTTCTGATTCATCCACAGGCAATGTCAGGCCCCAGTCGTCGACTATTCAGAGGGCAGCCACTGCCTCAGTCAGGATGCTGGGCGCAATGGACCATTGGTCTGACCCAGTATGATATTACTTATGCTCTTAGATTATTTTCTACAGAGATCTTCCCTAAAGGTGGGAATTGATTGCACTTGTCAGTAGAGGCAAGGACTGAAGCAACTTAATCTTCTCTTGATCTGACTGGGACTGGCCTTCCATGTTACAGATGCTGTACCAAATACTGAAGTACTCAGCCTCTCTGCTAACTGTGAGTGAAAACAGACATGCGCGCAACTCCACTTTAACACTACTTTAACATTTCTTGTGAATGTTGCAGGGCTGTATTGATTTCCTGTGCAGCCTTGCAACATGGATAGGAAATGTTAAAGTGAAGTTAATGTGCATGTCTGTTTTCCCCCACTAACATAACGGGAACCATCAGTGCAAGTGATGATGTCTCTTTGTAACATGGACAGCTAATCACTTAGAAGTGGTCTGAGATTACTATAAGACCCTTTGGAATAAAACAGTGAAATGATTTCTGTCTCCAGCAGATAAACCTTTAACGCAGGGATGTGGAACTTCCTCACAACCTTAGCACCTGCTTGTAGTCAAATCCCCATTCCTGCAGCACTCTGCGGATCAAATAATCCTGTGGAGGGAAGGGGGGAAATGACCCCCTACATGTCATAACATAAGGGGTCATATTGCCTAAGCAGGGGGCATAGTCACCTATGTAGGGTGGATGAACGCCGGCCTAGAAGCGCTTTGTGGCTGTCCAATAGTTGGTGGATTGCCAATGNCGCCCAGGCCTTTGGGGAGGGTGGACAGGTGGGTTAGGTTTTAGCGCCACCCTACCCTTATTTATTATTTGATTTTGTCTTAATCCTGTTTTAAATTGTTTATATTATTTTGATTGTTTTATATTTATATTATTGTATTTTTTACTCTCTTAAAATTGTTAGCTGCCCCGAGCTGTTTTACAGGAGGGGCGGGGTATAAATTGATAAATAAATAAACTAACTTTCTCATCTTTGCATAGTTCCCCTTCTTGAAGTTTAAACACCCTTGGGGCAGATTTATTAGGTAATCTCTCTCCTAATAGAATGTTGAACCTAATTATATTGTGATCCCTATTAGCAAGTGTGGCTCTGCCACCAATACGAGTCCTTCTACTAGACCCTCTGCTGTGTTTAGGACAAGATGTAAAATAGCAGCAGGTCCAGGAAGCAGTCATTTATGGTGTCTAGGAACTTGGTTTCTGCAACACATCCTGAGAAGACCTTTTCCCAGTCAATGTGAGGATAGTTAAAATCCCCTGTTATTGCCTATTGCACTGCCTCTTTGGTCAGTCCAGAACTTTGTTAATTTGGGGGACTTCGGTCATTTGGTTTGGGACTATTTAAAACTATTCTGGTACTAATTCCAAAATGGCCATAATAACTGGGAATGCTGTATTTGAGACAAATATATTAAACAGGCAAACAAAGCAGAAATGGATAGCTCTTCTTGCCTCCAAAATCAAATCAGGCCAGTTTGTCTAACACAGTATTTACATCGGATATTCATTTCCACCCTAGCACCTAAATTGCATATTGAAAATTTACCCCTACGCTTCCAGCTGCCATGCAGCAAGAACTTTTTGTTTGTTTGTTTGTTTTGAATTTCTATCACATACGATTCGGTAAAAGACCCAGGGTGGCATACAGAAAGTGAAACACAGTATCCAAATGCCCAAGCTCCACACCCACGCACCCAAAATACATTACAATTCAAAATTAAAATTAAAAATAAAATTACAACTTAGAGGGTGTTTTTAGACAAGCGCCTCTCCACCAATCACCCACCCATCATGGATGTTGCCGGACTGCCTAGGGCACCAATGTGGTGATGGGGAGTCACTTCTCTAAAAACACCCAGACACTCTTCCCCCTCCCCATGCCCATACGGCCTCGTGTTCACAGGGGGATTGTGCCATAAACCCCACCCTTCCTCCCATCCCCGACTCTTGAAGGGGTGCGTGTGGCACTGCCATCCCTTCTTCCCCCAATCACTTCCCACCCAAATCCCCAACCTCCCATCCTTCCTGCACCCTCTAAAGATCCCTGTTAAACAGAGGTGTGCACCAGGGACCCATATCATTTTGTTTTTC
>QEPC01006340.1:1202186-1243681 GCA_003113815.1 Sphenodon punctatus
GGGGGGGGTGATTTTTAATCCCCCACCTGTATATTTATTTTTATACCACCCTGTTTTATTGATATGTTTTATAATTGTATTTTAAATGTTTTAAATGGTTTTTTATTGTTGTAAACCGCCCCGAGCTGCTGTGCAGGATGGGGCGGTATAAAAATCTACTAAATAAATAAATAAATAAATAAATAAAATTCTCTCCCTGGCCAGCGGGAACCAGGGAAGGGGGAGCAGGGGCCTAGCGCCGGCCTCCAGCCCTGTTCCCTGCACTTGGCCGAGTATTTTCTGAGTTGCGATGTTTCAGAGGTCATTCCTTGAAACTTAAGAACTCGGGAAATCAAGTTGAGTACCTTTGTTCTCTGTGTTTTTTGAGAAAACTGAGGACCAAGTTTCAGCACTAATGTGGAGTGGTGGGTGGAGGTGAACTTTCACTTCAGCTCAGCTTTAATACTTTAGCTTCTGTTAGTTCATCTTTGCCTAGAGTCTTCTGATTGGCTTAGATCAAGACTGAGCAAAACTCATGTGGTGTGTGTGTATAACTAAACTATATATATATAATACTGAATATCAAATTCACAAATTGTATAGGTCCTCACTCCTATAGATTGTTAACTTCTCCCTATACCACCTTATCCTTCAGGATCCCTCTCCACCTCCTGTAACTAAGCTAAGCATGGGCATCTGCAACTTCTCAATTTCTTGAATATTCTTCCAGTCTCTCTCTGCGTTCCCCTCCCCTCCCTTGTCCATCTGTGATTGTAAGTTCCTTGGGGTAGGGACCTCTGTCTAATCACAACTGTTCAGCCCCAGGCATATTGCTGGTGCTGTATAATAATAATAACTGAATTGGCAAATGACTGAATAACAAATAACCAAGCAGAAATCTTGCATGTGAACCTCCCAAGGGGGTAAATAAGATCCGTTATGCAGGTTTGAATTTGCAAACTTTGTCCAATTCAAATGTGGAAACACACATTAATCTAATTCCAGTAACAAGCTACCAGTCCCTGCTTTACCCTGCTTCCCTTCAGGTTTAACAGGAGAAAGAGAATGACTTATTACCCACTTCCTCCTCTAATACACATGCCCAAGACAGTAGTACAGCATTTTCCCCTGAGCAGCCCATGATGGAAAATAGTTCACCTGATGCCACCCACAGTGTATAACATTTCCTGTTCTGTTTTCTTTCAGAATAAACATGTTCTCAGCTTTTTCCTTGACGGATCCAAGAACAACGTGATGGAAGCGTCGTCATTTGTTAACCCAGGCATGTCCATTATTAGTCCTTGATTGTGTTCCGTGGAAATGGTTCAGTACCGTTGAATTGGGCAGTTGAGAGGAGCATCTAACAGTACTAATGGTGAAGATGTTTGTTAACCGGAGCAGCTGAGGAGGAGGCACAGGCCTCAGGGGACCTTGGCTTCTGAAGAATGCTTTGAGGATCCTCCAAGTTTGGAGCTGAGGCCTACAGCATGTTTTCAGTTGTCCAGGTGCCTTCCCCTGAGTCTAGCAAATGCAATGCGCCAGGAATTGTCTGAGGAGAATTTCAAGTTGACTTCCTTCCCCTCCCTGAAATCCCAGCATTTAAGGGGGATGGTATTTTTATTTTCAGTATATTCACGTCAAACTACAATGGGCTTTAATAAGAGCTTATTCAGAGCAAAAGCTTGACTGTTCGTCCCTCAGCCCTTACCCTAACTGAACACCTGGCTTTTAGCTAAGATGAATATAATATAAAACCAAAACTCAATAATGAGTACGTTATGAATTCTGGTTAAGACAGAATCCTCCACTTGCATTGCTTTAATTTTCAAACATTGTGGGTAATTACACTTATTAAAGTGAGTAAAATAAAAATTAAAATGTATGAATTTGTACTGTGCTCCTAGCAATGAAGAGATTAAAAATCAGTGCCAAATTTACTTTGACATGAATACTGATGATGCTTCTTTTCCCACCGGGGCACATTCCGAAATATGCTGAATGTTGTCAGCCTCTCTCAGTCTTTCACCTGCAACAGGGTTGAGGAGATCTCAAGAATGATTTTGCATCATTTCAGGCTTCAAACCAAAATCACATTGTTGAAAAGAAAAGAAAAAAACATGCAACTTAGCCATGTTGTTAGCAAATGATGTCATATTTTATTTTTATTAGCAAATTATTTCTACTAGAAATATTAAAATTCCACCATGAAGACTGCTGGGATTTTTACCAGGCAGAGACAACTCAGTCCTGAACAATCTCCTGGCCTCAGGATCACAGTGGAGGGGAACTTGTTCATACCAAGTATGAAGCCCCAACTCCTCTGGGGACAAGCCCCTTTTACTCCTATTCGAGCTGCTGCTTCTTCCTCAGGTGGCTTGACTCCGTTTTCCCCAGATGAGAATCACCCCAAGCAGGAAAGCAGACTACCATTATGTTTCGCCTGACACATAATGTCTCTCTTCCACAATCAGTCAAAATGTGCTTGGGGCTTCTGCTAGCCGACTTCCAGTTGTTTCCCTTCCCTTATTCATCTGTCGCAAGGCATTGATCTATATATGGCTCACTTGAAGCCACAGGAAGATGGACAGATCATCTGTTTCTTCCTTCTCATTTCCTGGGACCTATTCTGCTGATGGCTGGACCTGCTCTCCTCTTCCTAGTTCTGTTGCCCTTAGACACTGCCCTGACCCTACCCCAGCCTGGACCATATGCTGCAGCCACTTCTGTTCCAAATCCCTCTAGAACTTCAACACCTGCTTCTCAGTAAAATAATAGCTAAAATAACAGAATCTTAGAGTTGGAAGATTACCTCAGAGGTCATCTAGTCCAACCTCCTGCTCAGTGCAGGAAACCCACAGCTGACAGATGGCTGTCCAGCTTCTGAAAACCTCCAGCAAAGGGGAGCCCACCACCGCCCTAGGCAGCCTGTTCCACTGTCAAACAGCTCTTATCATTAGAAAGTTCATTCTAATGCTTAGCCAAAATCTGTTTTCTTGTCATTTTAGCCCATTGGTTCTAGTCTTGCCCTCAGAAGCAACAGAGAACAAGTCTCATTTGCCTTTCTGGGTAGATCATCAAAGCAGGTGGTTCTTCCCTCAAGAGGAAAGGCATGAGCCAAGGCAGCAAAATCAAAGACTGTGGAAGACAAAATAATACTTACCTTCCTTTCAGGAGTGCTGTGAGGCTTCTTTAATTAGTGTTTGTACAGCACTTTGCCTCTCCAAATTAAATGCATTGTACAAATGCCAAGAGTTTCCCCAACACAATTTCTCCTTCAGGCGATCTGGTCAATCTTCTTGACATCCATTGCATTCTTTTTCTGAATCGGGGCAGTGACAATATGTGTTTAGTTTGGAGGAAGGGGTGGGAATTGCATATGACAAACATATAGACCAGAATGCAGAGCTGAGGTGACTGTGGTTTCATTCTATGCTAGAGAAAGACCGTCCAAATAAATAAGGGGAGCACAAACTTGGCAATGCTGTAGGCCACTGGCCCGAGAGCTGCAATTAATTTGTACATAAATTAACATTCTTTTTATCATCAAAACTAAGAGGGCATGGTGGTGTTCTGTTTTCCGTGATAAATAAACTTGGGCTCGCTGTTTGGTTGAGTTCATCTGCTGTAAAAGCTGACAATTGTTTTATGTCCTCACCATGGAATTCAGGAGACCAGCCACTATAAGCTACATGTTAAAAGCCAGTGAATTTTACCCTCAGCAGCCACTCTTCGAGCACGTGTATATGAAGGGTGAGATCCTCTGCCTTTCTTCAGTTGGGTGATAGTTCTGGAGCAGTATCAGGGGACAGAAAAAGCCCGGAATCTCCCTGGAAGGGGATTCCTTAAGCACAGAAATAGAGATGACTACATGAGCATCTATGAGGACCTTGATGAAGCACTAGAGGTGTACACCAGGGACCCATTGTCATTTTTTCATTTTGGTTATTTAAATCATTCATTTTTGTTTTCATAAATATCAAAATTTCATTGTCGCTTTTGCTTTCATTTTCGATTGCCCTTGGTTTCAATGGAAAACACATTTTCAGTTGTAAAATTTTCGTTTTTCATTATATTTGGATGGAACTAGAAGAGATTGTGCCTCCAATGGAAGGCATTAAGTGTACCACCCTTCAGAAAAAATGGATAAAGGAATCCAATTTTATAAGCAGTTGAATTATGTTATTTTGCAAAAATCTGAATATACATTCCTGGATATAACTTCTTTGCTGCTATCTAATATGGATGGCACTTGACAGGTGTATACCCCTCCACAGGTTTACTCTCTATGCCAACTTTCAGAAGGATTGAGTAAAGGGTCCTGGTGCAAAAAGCAATTAACTTATACATGTATGTCAGACTGTAACATCTTTGTAGTGCAAAGATGAACTTTGGTAGGGCTGTATCTCACACCTTCAGGATCATCTCTGCCAAATTTCAGAAAGATATGATAAAGGGTCCCAATTTTATAAGCCTGCACAGCATATGCAGAGAATGAGCCTATGCCAGAGATTCTCTTACGTGTCACTGTGGTATAAGATTGGTTTGTTATGCCAATTGTCCAGCAGAAATGTCAGCCAAATATCCTCATTCTGTGCTGTGACCATCCCAACATCTCTCCTCCACTTGTTACTGGGAAGTCATAAGTATCTGTTTAGGAAAGAGCCAATAGAGATTCTCTTATGTCCTCTGTCACAGTGCTGCAGAATGTGATTGTGATGATAATTGGCCAGCCTGGATGTGTAAACCATGCCTCCTGATTTCTGGGATGCTATCCCCAAAGTCCCAGTTATGTCCCTTCTATGCCCGCTTCAGGACTGTCCCCTATGCCCGCCTCGAAGCCACCACCAATTGATCCTGTAAAGCTGCCTGGAAACATGCAGTAATTGGCCAGTAAATGTGTCTGTCAGTCTGTTGGGTTACTTCGCATTCTCCCTCCTACAGACTCCCTCCCCCTTCCATGCCAGATGCCTGCCTCTGACTGGCACTGCATGTGCTGCTATTTATCTGAATAATGGTCTTCAAGGGGACAACTTCAATTGCTTATAAAATTGGGTCCCTGTATCAAATTGTCCTGTAGTTTGGCAGAGATGACAGGGAAGGTATGTGATACATTCAAGCTAAATGTCCTGTAAACAGGATGGAATATAAAATATTACAACCAGAAATGCATTTTCAAGTTTATGTCTTATAATATCAGGACCCTTTATCCAATCTTTCTGAAATTTGGCAGAATTGGTAATCTTGGGGAGCGACATAATAATCCCAGGTTTCATGCAAAGTGGACAGAAGATAAAAAAGTTGTAGCCAATTTTGTAGTTTCATTTTTGTTTTCATTATTATTTTTTGTTTTCATTATTATAATAATGAAAAAGATTTTCGTTTTCATTATGCACACTCCTGTGAAGCACAGTAGAAGTGTTGGGTATAGGACTGCCCTGGAGGAAAACGTTTTGGTTGTGCCCAAACCCCAAATCCTTCCAGGTGGCACAGACTCTCACCCTATCAATCAACATTTAGCTCTGTTGCAGTTAAATGGAGTTTTGCCCCTTTCTTTAATAACACCAAGGTCATCCCTAATTTATAATTGCAAACCAAGCATGCCAACTCTTAATCATGCAGATCTCAACATGCAAGGCCACTCACTGTGTCAGCCACAGAATCATAGAAATGTAGGTTTGGAAGGGGCTCAATGGCCATGTAGTCCAGTGGATTTCAAACATTTTTGAACTACACACCCCCTTCCACTTATTGAGGCCCCTTCCCACACTATTATTCACTCACCCATACATACATTTAATTCCCATTCTTCTTCTCCCACTCCCACCACTTATTGCTTCCCCACTTTGTCCCTCTTGTTCTTTGATGCTTTCCTCCCTTTGCCACCCCATTATTTTGAAAATTCATAACTTTGGAGCTCAGTGACAGTGTGGAATTAGGTGCTTGCCACCTGGGGGTTCTTCTGTCCCGTTCCCCCCTCCCCCAACACGTTCTGCTTCCCAGTTTGAGAAGCCCTGCTCCAAGGCAGGATATCCTCTGACTACAGGATCACAGACAGATACTTGTCCAGCCGGGTTTTGAAAACATCCTTGGAAGGAAAGTCCACAACCTCCTTGGGAAACTTATTCCATTGCCCAACAGTTCTTACAGTGAGGACGTTTTCCATAATATTTAACCAAAATCATCCTTGCTGCAGTCTAAGACCATTCCTTCTTGTTCTGCCTTTGGTGACAATGGAAAACAAGTATCTGCCATCATTTTTGTGACATCCTTGTAGATACTGAAAACCTGCTATCATGCCCCCCCTCCCCCCCCATTGTCTTTTCTGTAGAATGAATATACCCAATTCTTTCAGCCTTTCCTCTTATGACTTGCCTTCTGGACACTTTGAGTCTAAACAGATGGATGCGGGTCTGGCCACCCCCAAAGCTGCTCCTGGGGTACACCCCAACAGCTGCCCACTTCCAGTCCTGCCTGGGTCCATTTTATACAGACCTGGCAGTTGCCAACCCCCACCCACCCACGGTCCTCCCACTCAGCGACCCTTCCCCCACACCATTGTTTCGTGGGAAGAACGCCCAATGCTCTAGACTGCTGCCCGCAAATCTGTGGTGTTGCCTGGAGCAACCACCAGCCAAGAGCAGAGTTGCAGTATTGGCCCGCTGAGCAGACAGAGAGCAGTTCTGCCTCCAGTGCCTACTCCCAACACCTGGTGGTGTGCCTCTAGATGGACGGGCCACCCAAGGCTGACGTAGGCCGCTTTTAGACGAGCGGCGCGCGATTGCACATCGTGATTGTGCATAATTAGAAACAGCCGCATGTATTAATTACATGAGACGGAAGTGGGGTATTATGCGCATATTATGGCGGTTGCCCATTTTTAAAGTCCGCGAATTAAATACATAATTAAATGCGCATAATATCCCACTTCCGTCTCGTGTAATTAATACATGCGACCGTTTCTAAGTATGTGCAATCACGATGCGCAATCGCACGCCGCTCGTCTGAAAGTGGCCGTAGCCAGCACCAGGGAAACCCATCCGTCTAAAGAGCATCCTTCATAGTCTTAGCTGCTGGTCTCTGAATCTTCTCCAATTTGTCTACATCCTTCTTGAATGTAGTGCCCCAAACGCAATATGGTTCTCCAGGTGCTGAGTCAAGCAGCACACACCTGCACCTCCCAGCGGGCTGTGCACCAGAGCCAGTGGGTAGCTATAATAGGGACAGGCAGTGTAGTTGCACTGGGGCCCCATGCCTGATGCAGCTCGGTCCTCTGCTGCTGGGAGGGGAGCAGTCCAACCACTGCACCCAGGCTCATTTCAACCTAGCGACACCCCTAGAACTCACCTTTCCCAGACTCGTGACAATACATTTTACTTCTCTGCTTTGTGGGCCTGGTGCAGCGCCCACTGAAATCAATGGAAAAACTCTCAGCAACTTTAGTGGGCTTTGGATCTTGCCCTCGGTCACCTTAACCTCATTTCAAAACTACACAAACTCCATGTCTTTAAGACAGAAACAATTGCTCTCTTCCAGATGAGGTTTTTGCTGCAGCTGATGGAAAGTTTCTGATTTCAAAACTTCAGTAAGACAGATGAAAAACAAAAGGCAGTGAAGCCACGATGCTCAGCTGAATCCCAGTGCTGTTAATAGGGCGACTGCTCTTTGAAACTGTGCATGCTGACCCTTTGCAGTTCTGATTATTAACAGAGCCCCTCAAAAGAATGGGACCTTTATGTTCAAACACAGCTCCCTGATATTCCTCTCTTCTTCATTCTCCAGCATCCTATCTGCCCTCTACAACAGCTTCTCTTTCAATTTTTTAATCTATAGATCTGTTTTATGGCTATTCATGCGAAAGTATTTAATCAATTTCCGTAGGCTACTAATTAACCAAGAGAAAAACCCAACTCACAAAGTTCTAGAATTCGGTGGCATTTCCATTCCCTCCCTCCACCCCTCTGCTCCCCACTGCTTAAGTGGCACTGCATCAACACATAAAAGCAGGCTGGGAGGAGATTGTTTAAAGGCAATTAGCCTGGCTTTGAAAAATGGAAATGGAGTCGGTTTCTTTTAAACATGCTTGAAAAGAGTGGCAATGCAAATTACTGCAGCAGAAGGCAAACAGCATCTTCATTTTCTGGCTTTGCAAGCTTTGGCTACTCTCAGCACCCTTTTCTGTCCAGTCAGAAGCATAAGCACTTACTAGCAATCCCTCACTTTCCATACTGTAGTCGAACTGTTCCCAATTTGTTTGCCTGTGTGCCCATTTTGTGACTTTAAAAAAAACTCTTGACCCCAAACATGCAAAGTTAGGATGGTGGTCTCATTCATAGATAGTGTGTGACACACGCACACGCACGCACACACACACACACACACACACACACACACACACACACACACACACACACACACACACACACACGACACTTGAGGTCCCTTCTGATATTGGCCATATCAGAGATGCAACCCTCTCACAGATGGATGAGCATCTTTCGGAGATTGCATAGAGAGCAGGAGAGTGTGGTTGCCATGTTGGTCTCACACGTAAGAGATGGAGACAAAGTTTCCTTAATCCCATATATGTGAAAGACTGCCTCCTCTTCTATGTCCCTTTGCCACTCCTTAAGGTCAATCAGTGCATCAATTCTACATAGCAGGAGCATGCAGAGAGGCATTCTAAGTAGCGGCTCAAAATTTGGAGGATGTTTGAATTATTGTGGTAACCCCCTTCACCTTAGTATCTGAGAGTCTTTCTTCCATTGGTGCCTTTGTGAGATACAATTAATTTCAGGAAACCCAAACTGATTGTGCCATCTCCAAAGTCACAGAGAGAGCTGGAAGTGGACTATGAGTTGGTCACCAATCTTTCAAATCCACAGCTTGGTGCTGCAACAATAAGACCTTTTCTTCTGAGAGTTTGGTTCATTCCTGTTGTTCATATCTCTCATCAGCATATAATAATAATATACATCTATTTTCTAGTCTTTTAAGGGAAAACATTAGGAATGGGCATAGATAACAAGAATACAATAGCTAGAAGACACCCAATCAAATTATCAGGCAGCGTGTTTACTTTTGCACACTTTGCACAATTAGTGGGAGGGAGGGACAGCAACAGAGTCACGGAAAAGAGAGAGCACTTTCAAGCAGCTTGAGCGGCCTAGCCATGGGAGATCAAGGTCATGGACTCCACTGGACAAGGGTACACCCTGACTAGAGCTAAAACCAATCTGATATCCACCCCACCCCCTTTTGAATTTGCTCCAACAAAGTAGATATGGGCCACTGTTTGGTTCTCGCTTTCTTTCCCGAAATAAATATCCATTTCAGTTCTTCTTCAAGGATCTCTGCGATTCTCACTAATGGGATCTGCTTCCTGCTTCGCAGGCACCGGAAACCTCCTGGTTAGCAGTTTCCAGGCAGAGTAGAGCCTGGAAAAGACTAGAACAAGGTGAAGGCTCCGCCCCCTTTCCCCCCACTACCGTCCTGGCTCCAAGTCACGCGAGAGCGGGACAGGATAAGAAGGGGGAGGAGCCCTCACTGCCTCAGTTTCTTCCAACTGTGTTGCGCTTGGAACACCTCTGTTCTTACTCTTAAAAAGAGAAGAAGAATTAGTTTAAAAAAAAAAAAAAAAAAGAAGAAAAGAAAAGTAGAAAAGGGGTACGAGTCCCCCCTTAGGGACTTGCCCCGAGTGATCGCCGCTTTGTGGAACGCTATGCCCAAGCTACCAGGCTTCAAGAGATGCAGCTCGTGCCCAGCTACTCTCTCCGTCAGTGACCCGCACGAGAGCTGCTTGGTGTGCCTTGGAGAGGGGCACAACACTCGAGTCGGCAAACTTTGTGCAGGCCTCTCAGCCAGGACTAGAAGGGCGCGAGCGCTCCGCCTGCAGGCTATACTAACAAGCCAGTCTCTTCAGGGTGGTGAAGAGGGGCCTTTCAGGCTCCCCACCCATGATACTATGAGCACATAGTCGCAGTCCTTGACTGCTCCCGCTCCAACCACAGCCCGGCACCTACCCACCAGGGCACCCCTCACAAGGAGTGTCATAAGAAACATGGCGAACAAAAGGAAAAAAAAAAACGCTCGACGAGCCTAGAGACAGTAAGAACCCTGCACCCTTTAGAAGCGGGAACAAGTATCTCCGATGGGCATGAGCGTTTGGTGGAACCAGCGGTACCTGCCGTACCGACATCCGCAGCACCTACCCCCGCACTGGCAGAAGCACTGATGGTACCGCAGGGAACCGCACTGATGCCCACTGCATCTAAGATGGTACTTGTTCCACCTGACTTGTCTGCACCCCAGAATAGGGTGCCGACTCCTCCGGTACCTCAACCTATGGCACCGACTCCTCCGATACCGCGACCTATGGTGCTGATACCTGCAGCCCTAGTGAATCTCCCGACGTTCCAGCACCTGCAACATGGGACAGATTCCCGTTCTCCACCACGGAACCACCGACACGATCGGTCCCACTCCTGTACCTCATCCTACCGGGAGGCTAGGGAACAGATCAGCCCCTCTAGCTCAATCTGGGATAGAGACTTGAGACAGCACGGAAGAGAACTCCGCTCCCGTTCCCCCTGCTCTTGCTGCTCCTATGGGGACACTAGATTCTCACTAATGGGATCTGCTGGTACCAATATCACGAGGCGCACTGGTACCGCTCTCACAGCAGATCTCCGTATCGGGCACCGCCGGATCCCATGAGGCAGGCCACTCGTTACCACATGACTGAAGCAAGGACAGCGCTAACACCGCCAAGGGCACTGTATGTACCGCCAATACCACCCAGGGTACCACCCTCGGCAACCCTAGCCAGACCTTGACCTGAACCACAAGCCAAATGGGAATGAGCCCCGACTCAGGAGGTTTCACGCTCGGTACTGCTGGAACCACCGGAACTGCTTCCTGTACAGGAGAGAGTACAGCTGCCGCTGTCATCGGTACCACCGGCACCGATACTTCCTGCAATTCTACAGGAATCACGGTCAGACCACACCCCCGGATTTGAGTTTTTGAACTCGCTAGTGGGCCAACCCGCTCACCACGGCCTCTCCCCTCAACTCCCTGAGACTGATGCCCTATAGGAGGATTCTGAACCTTCCTCCACCTCTACCTCCTTCCCAGAGGAGGATCAGAATATATCTCCCCCTCCGCCCGATGCTATATCGGACCCTAACTTTATGTTAGCTACTGAGGATGCCAAGGCCTTTTAGGGCATGTTGAAACGCCTTACCACAGCCCTACCCAAACTTCCCTCCAAGGTGGTGAGGAAGACTCAATCTGGCCCATTATTTGGCATCTTAGGCATGGGGGAACCAGGCCATGTTATGCTCCCCACGTTTGAGCAACTTATGGAGCCCTCTAAGGCAGTCTGGTCCAAACCCTCTTCTGTCCCCGCTACCAACAAACTAGCGGACTCCCTGTATGCCATTCCAAAGGAAGGGGCTTCTATGTTTTACAAACACCCTGCCCCCAAGTCCCTAGTGATTGCAGTGGCCTCACTTAGATCTAAATCTGGGGGCTTCCAGACCTCTCCTGCGGACCAGAGGGCAGGCGTCTCGACGTAATTGGTAGAAAGTTCTTCTCCTCCAAGACGCTCTCCCTTAGGGCCTCCAATTACGCTTTGGCTATGTGTTGGTACCAACACTGGCTCTGGTCCCAGCTGTGGAGAACTACCAACCCTAGTCAGGTTGCGGCTCTACAGAGGGAAGGCATGCAGATAGCCCAATTTCAATTGACTGTGAATATGTACATCGCTGATGCTAATATCCGGGGTATGGCCTCTGCCATCACCCTGAGGTGACATGCATGGCTCCGTTCGACCACTCTGGCCCCAGAGAACAAAACCCGAATTGAGGACCTACCTTTCGATGGGGAGGGCCTATTCGCAGTCTCCACTGACGAGACCCTAAAGAAGATTAAGGAAACGTCTCAGATGGCCCGGTCCACTGGAGTTATCCACATCTATGAGAAGAGGTTCTACTCCTCTTCTACCTCCTACTCCCAACCTAAGCAACGAGCCCAATTCCAGTATTATTTGAATAGGTGTTTCCCCTCTCAATACCAGCAGCAACAGATTGGGGCATCCCAACCCAGGAAGCACTTCAACAAACAGAGAGCAAAGGGCAGACCCCCCTCCTCCTCTTCTGTTACCCAGCTCCCTAAACAACAGTTTTAATGAAACCCAGATCGAGAGAGCCCTGCTACACCCCACCATCTTTGGTAACTGCCTCCTACCCTTCCTCCCCACTTGGGAGTACATAACCTTGGACCGCTGGATCTGCGAAGTCATCTCGAGGGGTTCCTCTATTCAGTTTTCCTCTTTTCCTCCCAACTTCCCCCCCCCCCCAAAGCTCAAATACTAATGGAAATCTCTGAACTAGTCTCTAAGGGAGCTATAGAGGATGTTCCCCATGCTTAACAAAACTCAGGGTTTTACTCAAGTTATTTCATTGTCCCCAAGAAGGATGAAGGGTACAGACCTATCCTCGACCTTTGAAAGTTTAATAGATTCATCAGGTGGATCAAATTCCATATGGTTACCCTCCCCATCATCCTGCTGGGTCTTCGTCAGGGTGACTGGCTAGCCTCTCTCGATCTACAAGACGGCTGCTCTATCCTCCGGGGGCCTGTCGTTCTCTCACCGCCCCCGCCCTGAGGGCCTGGGTGGTGGTGTGGGCTTGCTCCTTGCTAAGCACTGCCAATTCAAAACCCTCTCCCCTCCCCCCTCCTCCTCCTTCCCTTCCTTTGAGGCCCACTCTGTGCGCTTATACTCCCCTCTACACCTTCGGGTTGCTGTCATCTACCGCCCCCCGGGTTCCCTCTCCTCTTTCCTCCCGGACTTTGAATCCTGGCTCACCTTCTTCCTCTCCGATGATATCCCCACTCTTATCCTTGGTGATTTCAACATTCACGTTGACACGCCCTCCGCCCCCTCTGTTTCCCGCTTTCTCTCTCTCGCTTCCTCCTTTAATCTCCGACTCTGGACCGACTCCCCCACTCATACTGACGGCCATTCCCTCGACCTCGTCTTCACTCGAAACTGTTCTCTAACTGACCTCTCCTTTGACCCCTTCCCTAGTTCTGATCACTTCCTCGGCTCCTTCAGCCTTTCCCACCGACCCCCCTCCGCCTCCCCCTCTATGCGCCCCTTCCGCAATATGCAGGCCCTTACTCCCTCGGAGTTTGCCGCACATCTTTCCCCCCTTCTCCCCCCCGTTTTCGCCTCCTCCTCCCCTGACTCTGCTGTCTCTGCTCTCAACGCTTCTCTCTCCTCGACCCTTGACTCTCTTGCCCCCCCCTCTGCTCGCCCCGTCCGCCCCCTCGACCCCCGCCCCTGGCTTACCCCTGCCATCCGCTACCTCCGCTCCTGCACCCGGGCTGCCGAACGCCTCTGGCGCAAATCCCGCTCCCTCCCTGACTTCCTCCATTACAAATTCTCCCTCTCCTCCCTCTCCTCGGCTATCTCCCTAGCTAGGCATCGCTATTATGCCTCTAGGATCGAATCTTTCTCCCGCGACCCTCGCCGCCTTTTCTCTACTTTCGACTCCCTTCTCAAACCCCCCTGCCCTCCTCCGCCCTCTTCCCTTGCTGCTCAGGATCTTGCATCGTTCTTCACCTCCAAGATTGACAAGATCCGTCGGGATATTGCCTCCCTCCGCCCCCCGCCCCCCTCCCTCCTCGCATCCTTCCCTCCTGCCTCTCTCCAGGAAATCTCTGCTCTTCTCTCTTCATCCAACCCCTCCACCTGCCCCCTTGACCCGATCCCCTCCCGCCTCCTGACCTCTATTGCTCCCACTGTCGCTCCCCCCCTTCTGCATGTTGTCAATCTCTCCCTTTCCACAGGCTCCTTCCCCTCTGCCTTCAAACATGCCACTGTCTCCCCCATCCTCAAAAAGCCTACCCTGGACCCTTTCGATCCCTCTAGTTACCGGCCGGTCTCCCTCCTTCCCTTTGCTTCGAAGCTCCTGGAACGTGTCGTCTACTCCCGCTGCCTGAACCTCCTCTCTGCCAACTCCTCCCTCGACCCTCTCCAGTCCGGCTTCCGCCCCCTCCACTCTACTGAAACTGCCCTGGCCAAGATCACCAATGATCTACTTGTCGCTAAATCGAAGCGCCACTACTCCGTTCTTGTCCTCCTTGACCTCTCTGCTGCCTTTGACACTGTCGACCACTCGCTCCTCTTGGACTCGCTTTACTCTTTGGGCTTCCGTGGCTCTGTCTTTGACTGGTTCTCCTCCTACCTCTCTGACCGCTCCTTTAATGTCTCCCTCCCCGAGTCGACCTCCCCCTCCCTTCCCCTCTCGGTTGGGGTTCCCCAAGGTTCTGTCCTTGGCCCTCTCCTCTTCTCTATCTACACCCGGTCCCTTGGTGAAATTATTGCCTCCCACGGGTTCCAATACCATCTCTATGCTGATGACACCCAACTCTATCTCTCTACCCCCTCTCTCTCCTCCTCTGTCCGCTCACGCCTCGTCGACTGCCTCTCTGATATCTCCGCCTGGATGTCCCGACGCCAACTCAAACTGAACATGGCCAAGACTGAACTCCTCATTTTTCCTCCATCCCCCTCCTCTCCCTCTGACCTGACCATCTGCATTGATGGGGTCACCATCCGTCCTGTTCTCCGTGCCCGCAGCTTGGGCTTCATTTTTGACACGCACCTCTCCTTTAAACCTTACATTGACTCTGTGGCCAAATCCTGCCGATTCGCTCTCCTCAACATTGCCCGCATTCGCCCCTTTCTATCTGTCTCCTCGGCCAAAATCCTTGTTCATGCCATGGTTATCTCTCGCCTCGACTACTGCAACCTCCTCCTTGCTGGCCTCCCTCGCTCCCACCTGTCCCCCCTTGTGGCGATCCAAAACTCTGCCGCCAAGGTCATTCACTCTGCCCGTCGCTTCGACCATGTGACGCCTCTCCTCCTCTCCCTTCACTGGCTCCCCCTTCCGGAACGTATCCTGTTCAAACTCCTGGTTTTCACGTTCAAATCGCTCCATGACCAAGCTCCCCCTTACCTCTCGGACCTAATCGCCCTACGCGCTCCTGCGCGCGCTCTCCGCTCTTCCGCTGTCCCCTCCCTCGCTCTCCCTCGCTTCTCCTGCTCGCCCAACCGCCTTCGTCCCTTCTCCCTCGCTGCCCCGCATGCCTGGAACTCCCTCCCTGCCGACGTCCGCCTCGCCTCCTCCCTCCGCTCCTTCAAATCCCTCCTCAAGACCCACCTTTTCCATGCTGCCTTTCCCAATGCCCTCTAGTCTTTCCCCTTGCTCTTACTGTCGGCCCTCCTCTGCTGACTGCTGCTACCGACCACCTTGTAACCAAGCCAAGTACACGCGCCTGAGACTTCGCATCCGCCTGAATGTTTGTTTGTCTTCTCCCATGTCTCTCCCACTGTCCCCTCTCCTTGTCTCCCCCTCCTTGTCTTTTAGATTGTAAGCCACAGGTAGGGACCGCAGCTGATTATATGTTCTGTACAGCGCCAGGTTGTTGCTGGCGCTTTATAAATGTTTAATAATAATAATAATAATAATACAAGATGCTTATTTTCATATTTCTATAAACCCCACACATTGACATTATTTGCATTTCCTTGTAGGAAATTGACACTTCCAATACAGAGTTCTTCCTTTTGGACTTTCCACTACCCCCAGAGTGTTCACAAAAAGCATTGCAGTAGTTGCTGCATATCTACGAAGGAAACACATCAGAGTCTTTCCATATCTGGATGATTGGCTTCTGGCAGCCTCGTTGAGACCCACATTAATGGCCCATCTCCAGACAACCCTTGATCTACTCCAGAACCTAGGGTTCATAGTGAATTTCCGCAAGTCACATCTTGTTCCAACCCAAAGGCTCCAATTCATAGGGACAGTCCTAGACACCACAACGTCCAGGGCGTACCTCCCCTGCGACAGTTTCGAGGTCATTTGGGGGGAGATACTATCCCTCCCCTCCCACCCCACGAGGATGGTCCGCTCCTTCCTACGTCTCCAGGGATTCCTCGCAGCAACAACTGCAGTTACCACATTTTCCAGCTGTATCTACACACCCTCCAGCAGTGACTGGCTCAAGCATACATCGCTGCCGTCCACCCCCTCAGCATGCTCGCTTCCATTCCCCTGGAGGTCATCGCCAATCTCCATTGGTGGACACTTCACAACAGTGTACTACGAGGCACTCCCTTCGTGCTGCCCCCCCACCCAGAAGGCGATAACCACAGATGCTTCTTTGACTGGCTGGGGAGCCCACATGGACCAACTTCAGGTGAGCGTACTGTGGTCAGCTCAAGAACAAAGACTCCACATCAACATGCTCGAGCTCAGGGCCATCCACTGGGCCCTCAAGGCTCTCCTCCCGCTCTTAGCAGGCAAAAACGTCCTCATCATCACGGACAATTCCACAGCCATGTGGTACATAAACAAACAGGGGGGAGCACGCTCCACTCGCCTATCCAGAGAGGCCCAAGACATTTGGCTCTGGAGTATTAAACACGACATTCATATCCACGCCATCCACCTCGCTGGTCAGGACAACACTATCGCCGATCAACTCAGCCGCCATGTCTGAGACCACCACGAGTGGACCCTATGCAATTCAGTCCTACAACAACAGATGAGGGATGCCCACCATGGACCTTTTCACCACATGCAAAAACACCAAATTCACCAAATTCTGCAGCAGAGCAGGGGCGGAACCAGAATCAATATCAGGCGCCTTTGTGATATCCTGGAATGGGGACTTCCTATATGCCTTTCCCCCTCTACCCCTGATGTACAAAGTTCTCTCCAAGACACGGATTGAGCAGGCACACATGGTTCTAATCGCACCCTTTTGGCCCAGACAACCATGGTTCCAGACTGTCCAGGATATGGCCTGCGAAATCTTTCACCTCCCACTCCTACCGCACCTGTTATCCCACCAACACGGGACCATTCTCCACCATGATCTGGCAACACTCCATCTCTGCGCCTGGCTGATAGGATGGTAATCCAAGGTGCACCTAACAACATTGCAGACATTTTACTAAATTCTAGACGTCCCTCCACGAGGGCGTGTTATGCTGCCAAATGGAATCATTTCTCAACGTGGTGTACCTCTAGGTCGATCTCCCTGATCCAGCTAAACATGTTCCATATTTTCGACTATCTCCTCCACCTACATGACTCTGGTTTATCAATACACTCTCTCAAGGTCCACCTAGCAACCCTATCATCTCGCTTACAACCTGATAACAGGAGCACCTTATTCTCTCACCCCCCTCATGAAAACATTCTGGAAGGATGTCATGAACACCTTCCCGCCTACTTCTCACCCTGCCCCCTAGTGGGACCTTAACCTCGTCCTCACCAGGCTGATGTACCCTCCCTTCAAACCTTTGACCACTTGCTCTTTGGAGAATATCTCCATCAAAACAGCGTTCCTTTTGGCTATAACTTCTGCCAGAAGAGTTAGTGAGCTGACCACTCTTAGGGCCTCTTCTCCTTACATTTGTTTCCATAATGACAAGGTAGACCTATGTACTGACCCGGCATTCATACCAAAGGTGGTATCCCACTTCCACCTGAACCAAACTGTTTCCCTACCAGTGTTTTTCCTGAGGCCGCATGCATCTCGTGCCGAGTAGATACTCCATTGCCTAGATGTTAAGCGTGCCCTATCATTCTATTTAGATAGGACTAAACATATCAGAGCCTCAGATGCCCTCTTTGTCTCGTATGGTGGCCAAAGGATTGGAGTCCAGATAACCTCACAAAGACTCTCCAAATGAATCCTCCTTTGTATCCAGAGGGCCTATGACCTCGCGGGAATGTCCCCGCCTGTCCATCTTCGTGCTCACTCCATCAGAGCCATGGCTTCTTCCCTCACAAATTTACGCGGGGTGCCCATCCAGGACATCTGCAAGGCTGCGACTTGGTCTTCGATCCATACGTTCACGAGACATTACTCATTGGACCTCGCGGCCAGAGCAGATGTATTTGTGGGCAGATCAGTATTACACTCCTTGTTTGACTGATATCCTCGCCTCCACCCTCCTTCAGGTAGGTGATAACTGCTACTCACTCTCCCATTAGTGAGAATTGCAGAGATCCTCGAAGAAGAAATAGGTTTCTCTGTTCTTCGAGAGAGCTCTGCGTATTTTCACGTCCCACCCGCCTTCCCCTCGTTCTCAGATATACCTCTACTTGATTGTTCCACAACGGGATTGGAAGGAACTGAGGCGGTGAGGGATCCTCCCCCCTTCTTATCCTGTCCCGCTCTCGCGTGACTTGGAGCCTGCGCTTTCTCCGCAGGTAGTGGGGGGTAAGGGGGCGGAGCCTTCACCTTGTTCTAGTCTTTTCCAGGCTCTACTCTGCCTGGAAACTGCTAACCAGGAGGTTTCCGGTGTCTGCAAAGCAGGAAGCAGATCCCATTAGTGAGAATACGCGGAGCTCTCTCCAAGAACAGAGTTACTGGTAAGTAACCTCTATTTATTTCTGTCTGGTTATTTTGTCACTTCAGTATTTGGGCTATTTCAGTTAGGTGCTATTAGCGCGGATGCACACTGTAATAGCTAAAATTCTGCAGTGACCAAAATAACCAAACTGAAATAATGGAATAAACGGTTATACAACTATTGTTTCGGTGGTGAATAATTATTCAGATATTCAGTGCAGTATCCAAAAAAACCATGAATAATAGGGGTGAATACGGAATTAACTGATAGTTATAGCTCTGTTCCTGACTTCAGAGACCTTGACCTGTGATGCCGTGGGCCCAATTCAGCCCCAGTGCAAGTGAGGGAAAATTCGACTTGTTTCGGTGGATGCTTTTAAACCGATAGCAGTTCTGATTCTGTCCATGACAGCCTGCTTCACCCCCGGGTTGGCTGGTCCATTTAAAAGCACCCGTGCCACTCGCCAGATGTGAAGGTGAGGAAGCCCTGCCAGCAATACTCCAGAATATCTTGGAGTACCACTGGTACAGGCCGACCAAATCCGAGGCACCGGCCTGGAGTGGAGCTGCTGTTCATCTGCTGGTGAACCCTCACTGCAGCTCCACTCCCGGCTGGACATTGCCCCTGACAGCACCGTAGAGTTGTGGTCACCAGCCTAAAGCATTGGGCAACCATGGTAGGGGCACCGTGTGGGCTGACCATGACCTGAGGAAACTCCTAGGTCCATCTAAATTGGATCCAGGTGGGGCTGGATGAGGGGGAACACGCCCAGTGCAGGTCTAGGGGTGGACATCCTCCACGTCCATCTGTTTACACCCAGTGACGTGACACTAATTTACATCCGAGCTGGTTCTCTGGGCCAATATCAGAGAAATAAAAAGCATTAGATATGCTGAGTCAGTTTTCAGCAGCTTGAGTCTGCTTCTAGTGAAGCCAATGGCATTTTTATTTACAGGATCAAAAAGTCTGACTAGATTTGAATAGCAGTCTGTGCAAACTATCAGTCACAGGAGACCAACCTTTCAGCTGACAAAAGATACAGAAAATTCTTCCTCTTGTTCATGCTTGTGATCTTAAGCAACATTTGGAGCTGATAATATTTAGTTATTTGGGATTGCTTGGGGTTTATTTTTAGGCTCCTGTCTTTCTCCATCAATCTGTTTGACCCACATTCTGCACTGATGTATATCCTACAGAATTAGGGACTTTCTATTTTCAGTGTGAGCTGCAGGAAAAAAAAATCCAAAGCAAATGTAATCATTTTTAGAAAATACATACGCAGGGGGAGAGGGGGAAGGAATCTCTGACACAACACATCACTATTTTTAGGCTGCTTGACAACTTAATCATAACTCTCCAGCTGAAATGCAGCCTAATGAAGGGTGGGAATTTAAGTCTCCCTCTTTACAGGAAAATGTTTTAAATTGGTAGTGAAAGACGAATGATCCCCCTTCGTTCTCTGTGGCTTAAACTGCCTCATTTCTAGTATTTTTGAAATCAGTGCCAACTGGAACTAGGCAATAATTTGCAGCTCATAGTACTAAAGGTAGTATTTTGATATTGTAGCTCTTCTTTTCCATTTGTATTAGTACTAACTGGAAATCTGCCATTTTTTCTTAATTCAGATCCTAAATCGACTGATGCCAAGTCACCTGGAGTACAGTTAGTCATATCCTATGAAGGCACCCAGTTGACAATATTGTTGAAACATCTGAGGAATATTGTAAGTCTTTCTAATAATGGATACTATTTAGTTTGTATATTATACCGCTTTACATTTGCAGAGCACTGCACCAGAGTCAATTCTAGAGCAGAACTGAATACTACATTTTTTTATCCACAGTTAATATATGCCATTATGGATACTTTGGCGGTTAATGTACCGATTGACCAATTACTGCAACAGCAAACCGAATAACTGGATAATACTGCAACTGTTAACTGTTTTCTCCCATATTACTGCCTTACCTCAGAACCCGATGTTACCGTTACCAGTCTGAAACCATGTCCAGAGGGAGTAAAGAGCTGTTCGACAGTGGAACAGACTCCTTAGGGCCGTAGTGGGCTCCCCTTCACTGGAAGTTTTCAAACAGAGGCTGGATGGCCATCTGTCAGGGATGCTGTGGGTTTCTTGCATTGAATGGGGGTTGGACTAGATTACCTCTGAGGTCCCTTCCAACTCTAAGATTCTATGATTTTTTAAAAATTAAACAGGAAAGGAATTATGGGCAAATAGTAAATGGTAATATGGCTAATCGGGAAATGGTAATACGTTAAATATCAGTACGTCAAATGGTATTTTGCGTTAATGGGGTAAATCAGTAAAACAGTTAACCAGTCAATTGTCCGAACATAAATGGATACCACCCGGTATCTGGCCATTGCCAGAGTGGGTCAGAATCTGCAGTTCCTGCCCATTACCAAATAGCCATGGATAACCATTTCAGCTCTAGTTAATCCCTCGCAATGTATGTCAGAATGGGTGTTTTAAAATGAGTTGCCACCAGCATGGCCACCCAGGCATTAACCACTCATTTGACTGCTTGTCTGAAGATGGAGTGCAGGGATATGCATTTCTGTGAGCCACAGAGCACCCACTCATGGCCATGCATGGAACGCTGCTGAGAAATCCAGAGTTCTCCATGTGGGGCAAGTCAAATAGAGCCATAAGAACATAAATAGTGCCATACCAATGGTCCCCCGATGGCTGCCAATCTCTGTCTCTTGGGAGAAGTACCCAACAGATAACATTGGGCAGTCGATAGCCTGTTGTTCCATCCCCCAACAATAAGAGCTTATGTCCCCCAAACCTATTTGGCTAATAGCCATTAATTTATTTTATTTATTTATTTATATTAAAACTTATATGCCGCCCCCTCCTGCCTCAAGCATCTTGGGGTGACTCACAACATTATAAAACATGTTAAAATATACAATAAACCCATAATTAAAAACGGTATATGACCCATCCCCACCCTATCCCAACCCATCTCCCTCGGGAAAGGCCTGGAGGAACAGCTAGGTCTTACATTGTTTGTGGAAAGAGGAGAGGTCAGTAATCAATCGGACCTACAGCAGGAGGGAGTTCCACAACCGCAGCACAGCCACAGAGAACACCCTCCTCATAGTGGTCACCTGGGAGACCCCGAGGAGGACACCCCCGGCTGACCGCAGGGGCCGATTCAGGACCTGGAGGGTGAGGTGGTTCTGCAGGACCTATCATCCAAGAATGTATCCAATCCCATTTTAAAACTAGCTACACTACCGTCCTTGCGCCCCTGCCCATATGAACTGGGGTAGCAGACCGCTCCGCCGCTCATAGGCACTGTCGCCAGGGGCACAGGCTTTGCAAGTCACAAGAACTGGCTAGGAATGATGGGGAGCCCGGGTTCTCCAGTGCTCATGCCGGGGACATGTCAATTGCAAAGGCCAGCCTTGCGTGCTTCCCCCTCCCCCATGGTCCATGACAGAAGGAGTTTGTGGTGGCTTGCCTCCATAGCCAGGGTAGCCTTGCTAGAAGCCGCCTGTTTGAATCCCTCCCCATGTACTCCACCTGAGTGGATGCTCTGTCAGTGCCACCCAGCGGCAATGGGACCTCCTCCCCCATCGTTTTGCTCATTTCAAAACACCCAAGCAGGTAAGTTCTGGAGAAGGTTGTGACAAGGCATTTGACATACTGAGCAAGTCAAAATCTCCCAGAATGCTTTGTACTTGTGCTAATTCTTAACATCTCTCAGAACGTTGTGCACTTATGGTAGGTCTTAGCGTGGAAACTTCCTGGTGGTATAATTGTTCTTGTGTGTTCTGTTGAGAAAAAACCTGTCGGGAGCAAGATGGATGTTTTCCTTTTTAAGCCTGCCAAATAAATGCAGGGTGCAAGGCACAATCTGTTGTGTGCTAGGAGGAGTTAGACATCTGAATGTTCAGTACAAAACTACAACTGTAGAGTTGGAAGAGACCTCAATCAAGGGTCCTGCCCCAAGCAAAAATGCCATATAGTTTCAGTATCCCAGATAGATGTTTGTCCAATCATTTTCTTAAAATATCCAGTGATGGAGAGTTCACAACCTCTGTCAGCAACTTATTCTCAATTGCCTATCTGGTTTTAAGATGGGATGTTTTCCCTAATATTTACTCAAAAACGTCATTGCTGTAATTTAAGCCCATTCCCTCTTTTGATGATTTTTTTTTTCTCTTGGTCATTTTTTTAGGTGACAGCCTTTTAGATATGTGGGAACTGCAATCCTGTTCCCCCACCCCACCCCTTGGCTTCTTTTCTAGGATAAACATACCCAGTTCATTCAGCGTTTCCTCATATGGCTTGTGTGGTGTAATGGGTCCAGTAGCGGGGTTACTTTACTCCTAGCCCCCCCTCCCTCACTGCGTGCCCATCACCATAATACTCGAGTTTTTCTGCCACCACCAGAGCTATGAGCTGCCAGGGTTAAGGGCTGCTCTCGAAGTCCAAACCCTGCTCCTTATTAGAGATTGCTTTCCCCGTGTAAACTGAACTTGGGAAGCGTTTTGGGTCACAGCACACACACCAGGCACTCTTGATTAGAGAAAACACAATTTATAGTTTTTACTAGCTAAGTTAACCAAATTACAAGGATACAAAAAGGTAGGGAAAAGGCATTGAACTCATGAGCAAACACAGGCAAATACAAGCTGGTATGGTAACCCGTTTAGAGCGCATCTAAGCCTAAATGGTCCCTAACCCTGCTTCTCTGCATAGAAGGAATTACTCACAGTATCTTCTGTGCATAGTAAGTGCGGATGTAGTAGCTATGCAGGGTTCGGTTCTTTCCTAACTGGGTGGAGAAAGCTGGGTGTTGCAAGTTAGTCCAGCACAGCTACCAGGTGCTGGCCATGAGGTCTCTGTCTGTGGACATTTACTAGCCTTCTTTTTAAAGGGCAACGCTAGCGTCTCAGCTGTTGGCTCACAGCCCCAGGCGACCCTGTTCAAGGTGGTCAATCAGTTAGGTTATCTGACCTAGGGTTCCTTCTTTGGTAAGGTATGTAAGGTGTGGTCAGTCAGATGGACTAAGGTGAGCACATACACTTATATGGTCTGGCAGAGTCCCTTGCCTTGGGTCAGGGAGGAACCTAAGCGGCGATCTAGCCAGGAGGGTTTCTCCACAACTTGTGTGCTAGCCTCTTGACCATCTTTCTAACTCTCCTCTGAATTTTCTTCAGTTTATTCTTCTTGAAGTACATTCTTCTTGAAGTACAGTGCCCAAAATGGAACATAGTATTCCAGGTGAAACTAGTTAGGAATTTTGTAAATAAGGAGAGAACAATTGGGAATCACTCATCTAGATGTTTTGGGAGACATCCAAGGCATCCAGAAAAGGTCATGAATGGGGTTGCTGCTCTACACTCTTCAGGCCAATCCTCAGGCTCACTGCTTGAAGTCAAGGAAGGCAGGGGCTGAAGGAGGCAGCCAGAGGCAGGGGGAATGTTGGAGTGGACTGTAGGCAAAAATCTCTCCCTCTTGCCCCCTGAAACACCCTCAGGTCATCCATATGCTTCACTGACCTAGAGGCATGCTTTGCCTCCAATGTGTGAAGTGTCCAAATGACAGATAACCGGGACTCTACTGTATTAGTATGAGCAAAACCGAGATCATAATTTGGAACAGATATGGGATGTAGTCACCAAAGGACGGTTCTCCAGACATAGCGGCGCCGGTGTGTAATGTATTGCCTTTCTGTATGTGCTGTATAACTAATTGCTTATTAAATCGATTGAGTCTGGTTGCCTGGCATCTCATTATTAACTGCTAAAGAGATCCCGCAACACTGGCGTCATTTAACATACCCTGCTTCCTTCTATCTGGCTTTAAGCCTGAGCACCGGCTACAAAGAATGCACCGGTCTCTCAGTCAGCGGTTCCCTCCTCCTGGCCATGTACAAGCTGTAGGCATCCATGCTGATCATTTGGCTCTTCAGGAAGCTTTTCATATTATTGATGTGTAGTTGCTGTTGCATGTCACAGGGGTGAATGGAGTCGCACTTCATTGGCTGTGCCACTTTCTCTTTAATTTGCCCTTATTCCTCCCAACTCCTCTACCACCCAAATCCTCTCAGGCAACTGAATTTTTCAGCAGCTGGGTAGTGTTGAAGCAAGTAGTTGGTACTGAATTTACGAGTATTATTCACATTTTCATACAGCACACCAAATATTCGAGGGAATATTTGCACTGAAAAAAATATTCAGTAAAATCCCTTTTTTCTGGAGTTTTTTGTTCTTTTTTTCATTCTGTTTGTTTGTTTGTTTGTTTGTTTGTTTGATTGATTGATTGATTGATTGATTGATTGGATATTTGGTTGAATCACCAAATATCTGAACAAAAATGACTGACACCCCACCCCCCCAAAAAACAGAAAGCCAACCAAAAAAATCCTGAAGTGAATACATGAATGAATTGCACATGAATATTATTCCGTACCCACTTCTCCAAAGCAGGCAAGTTCATAAAATATAAGTTACTTTTTAATGCATCTGCCATCACCCTCATCCACCCACATGTCTCCTACTTCCTGAACCATATTTGCCGCGACTCCCTTGTCTCCCTTCCCTTCTCTATCCTACACTGTAATCCCCTGGGGCACGGACCTTTCTCCAATTTAATGATCGGTGCCAGGTGCATTGCTAGATCTGTATAAATGTTGTCGTTGTACTAGCAGTAGTAGGTTTTCTGGACAAGTGGCCAGAGCTACCACCATTTTGGGATATTCATGGGGAGGAGACATTTCCTTCACTCCTTTGGACAGCTCTTATACTCCACTGGGTGCTGCCCACATGTCACATATCCTGTTCAACATGCAGGTGAAGCCACCAGCAGGATGATTTGTGTTGTGATACCATCGCTGTTCTCTCTCATCAGGCTTGAATGGTAAATGTTGTTTTTCCCCCCAGAGCCCAGCTGAGATGAGAGCAGACAGGCAAAGCAGAGACCAGACAAGACTTGGGTCATGCTGGTTAATTGAAAGACATCATCTAGGGGATATGGCCAGGCCTGTCTGCATTCCGTTAGCGTATCTGCTATTTGTATTGGGGTTGCCAGTCTGAACAAACTCTTCCATCTTCAGTTGCTTCTGGAGTCTTATGTAGCAGCAGAGCTTTGCCATCTTTGTTTGGCTAGGAAACTGACTTTTCCTGTCTGGGGGGTGTTTTGTGACATGACGGCTCCTGCTACCACCACAGACTTCTCCACGCAGTGACAAGAGTTGTTACTCTGGCTGGGAGTCAGCCCAGCCATCAAACAAACGTTATGGTAGCCAGTCCAGGCAGGGGGTGGGAAGACACAGACATACATCTGCCTGACCCCACCCCATGCTGCATGGAGCGGCCGACCCCCATCTGACAGGCAGCCATGCTGGCACAGCCACCCCAGACCAGATTTCCCCAACTCACAGCCCGAGCTAAGTGTAAACGCCACCCAGGGAATGGCCCAGTCTAACATCTGGTGGCGGTTTCTGACGTGATAGTAGTCTGCATTTCCACATTGGTCGAAGCATGGAAATGCGGGCTATTGTCACATCTGAAAACACCCTAGAATTGACCTTGCTGCAGTCTCCAGACTGGATTACAGTTCCTTACTTTAGTCAAGACTAAGTGCAAAGACCTACAGGTATCAGTTGGTCAAAATGCTTCTTGCTGCTTAGTTACCTACCAGATATGCAAATATCTTGAAATGTAAAAAGGGTGTGAAAATTAGCTTGCACCCATAAAGTGTTGTTCATGTTTTTAAGAGGGTGTTTGCTTCCCTGCAGAACAGTCAATCAACAGAAACATTCTCTCTCCACTGGCGGAGCTTGATCAGAGACATTCAGAGGGGATTCAGGAACCCTTATTCTACCCACAGTGCAAACCCAGGGCTTGCATTGCAGGTGAGAAAGGGAGTAAGACAGAGGAAGCAGCAGTGCTCCTACCCCAAATATTTTTAAATCTGGCCTCCAAATTTTGTTTCATGGTTGGAAATAGGAATAGGCCAAATTTGACAAATTCAGGATTCCTTTTGGCTCCAGCCTTTTGACTCCAGCCAAAATGCCGTCATCGCAATGCATGTTATCTGCTTAGACTGTGCATATACTGAGAAAAGACACAGTGTGCAGTTATATAGATCTGACTCTGGAGGTGGCAGATGCACAGAGGATGCCTAATTGCATGTATTAGCATGTCAGGCACAGGAGAGAAGCAGTGATGCATACTTTCCTACAGTCCTTGGATGCTGAATCCCACTGTCCCTCTTTCAGCAGGACAAAGCCCCATTTTCAGAAGAGCGAGGTAAAAAGACAGGTATTCAAGCCTGGTTGCTTCCCAGGAAAAGCACTTGAGAGCACAATGGGGGAGATGATGGGAAGAGAAACAACTAAGTGGAATGATAAACAGGAGAGTTTCTGTCCCTGATACACTTGGAATGTTGGGAGGGGCGTGTGTAAATGTTTGAGGAGGCAAAGCTTATTCACTGAGCTGAGGAGCTTATTAACCAGGAGGGTGGAGTTTGTTTTTCTTTGGCTGCTCAAAATGTTGAGAGGTATGGTGACGTGTGGTTCAGATAATTAGGGATGTGCGAACGCGGTTCGGAAGTTCGGAGTTCGGACCGAACTCAAATAGTTCAGTCGACCGAACGGAACTTTCGATTCGAACTCAAAATCGACCGAACTGTTCGGTCAAATCTGAACCAGTTCGGAAGGCCAAAAAAACCCAGTTTTAAATGTACGAAGTCGACTGAACTTGAATAGTTCGGTTGACCGAACCGAACTGAACCAAATTTCCAAACTCAGTTCTGTTCGCACATCCCTACAGATTATTGATCTAGAAGATGCAAAGATATGTGCATAAGGTTCTTTCCTGAATTTAGGCACAGGGTTAAAAAGTATATAAAAAAGAGAGTTAACAAGCTTAGCGGTTCCATCATGCTGGTCACTGTTAACTTGGATTGTTAAGTGTAACTTTTAACATAGAATTTCTTGGCATAGTAACCACTGGCTTTCCTAACTCTACATTAGTGGTTCTCAAACCTCTGGAGATGGCCTTGTGTCCCAGCACATGCTCATTTCAAACTTGCCATGACAGCTTCATCCGATATCAATGTGACAGCCATCTTTGGGAGAGAGACGGGGACTCCGAATTGCAATGATGCAGGCATGTCGACAGTGCCTGAGTGGAAGCTCATTTTGCTGTAGCAGGTGCTGGTTCTGCATTTGCTGTGGACCACAAAGTAGGAATCATTGCTCTGCAGTGTTAAAATGAGGCAACAGCACCATTTCATATCTCAGTAAGGAGTGGATAACTTTCAGCACAGACCCATTATACCAGTCACCAATGAGAGGAGAGAAGGCAGGTCTATGGCAAGCATCAGGGTAGGAGACATTGACAGTGTTTGTACAAATGCCACAGAGAAGTGTAAAAGTAACATGTGAAAAGACCATACAATCATAGAGTTGGAAGGTATCTCAGAGGTCATCTAGTCTGCTCAATGTAGGAACCTCCTTCAATGAGAGATTCAGAAAGTTCAGAATCCTGATCAGCACATGGTATGAAACACAGGAGTGAGGGTCAATGGCCCTCTCCCTTAATGGTGCCAACAGATGAGTTCATAAGAATGTAAGTGGTGCTATACTGAGTCAGACCAATGGTCCATCAAGCCCAGCATCCTGTCCTCTGACAGTGGCCAATCTCGACTGCATGGGAGAAGAACCAACAGTCATAATGGGCAATCCATTCCCTGTTGTTCACTCCCAGCTCTGTCCTGCTAGGTGAAGTTGGGAATGGAGTTAGTTTGTCAGCAGTCGATTGTTGTCTCCTCTGTTGGCCCAGGCCCAGACGCAGGAAGGAGTCTGGTACTTATCCTCCTTCTGGGTCTCTCACTGTTGTGGACGACCTTGGCTCTGGGGTTTCTACAGCTTTATTAGATATTAACGCTCCCTCAAGCAATTCCTGACTGGCTGTCAAGCGTCCACATGAGATCCGACTGGTTAGTTGGAATATCTCATGATCTTGTCAGTCTGATGTGGATTTTTTGGACTTTTTGAATAAATTTGATATTGTTTTATTACAAGAAACCTGGGCTATGGAGGATTTTGTAGTGGCGGGCTTTGATGTTTTCTGTTTAAAAGTCGCATCTTCTTCAGGCCAAGCCAGACCAAATGGAGGAATTGTCTTTTTGGTTTCCTCCTTTCTTGGCATTAAGGTGAAATCGTTGGTTTTGATTGGGGCACATTGTGCTATTTTCCATTGTCTTTTTTTGTCTGGGTTGGAATTAATAATTGGTAACATCTATATTCCCCCAGCGTCTTCACCCTACTATTCTCATGCATTATGGAGTGAGATATCAGAGGCCCTAGAATTAGCAGCCTGGACTTATGGGAATGCTGTAACCCTGGTTGGAGGTGATTTTAACACCCGCACGGGAAGCCCTATAGTTTCCCCGGCTTCCCTCAAACTAGATGATCTCGCCCCAACCTGGAATAGCAACTTTAGGACTTCCAAGGATAGGGTTTATAGCCATGGGGCAGGAAGGCTGAAAGATTTAGCCGAGAAATTAGATCTGTCCATAATTAATGGTTGCGTGAGGGGTGATTTGGGGGGCAATTTTACCTTCCATTCAGCCCAGGGTTCCAGTGTCATCGATTACTTTTTAATGGCTGCAAACTTTTTTGCCATGGTGTGTTCCCTTTGTATTATTCCAAAAATTGAAACCAATCATTTCCCTCTGTCCCTGACTATTTGAGACTTAGTCGCTCAAGGAAGGGCTTCTTTTGACCATGTTAGTGATCTTCCTGAAGCCACTGCCGGCCAGTACTCTGCCCGTGTTAAATGGTCAGAGGAATTAAAGGCCTCTTTTCTTCAACAGGTGCTGAGGGGTGAAGTCCTGGAAGCATGTGAGAGGATAGTGGCTCAGGACAATGATTATCTGCTATATTATGACAAGCTGATGGATTCTCTATCCCCTCTATTGTCAGTGAAAAGAAATGCTCAAAATAGAACTAGAAGGTTTCCTAGCTGGTTCGACCAGGAGTGTCCAATCATGAGGAATTCCTTTCGGAGAACCGCTAGACAATTAAAGTCTAAGGCGACTCCTGAGCTTAGAGTGTTAGTTCAGACCACCAGGAAGTCTTATCAAGCCTTATTGCTAGCAAAAAAGCGTGAGCAGCAAAGGTATTGTTGGACTCAACTATTGGTTGCTGCTAATCAAAGGGATACAAGGTTTTTTGGGACCTTATTCACTCCTCTAGTAGAGGGCTTATGGAGAATAATCGAACTAATTTGCCCCCGGAAGTTTGGGTTAAATTTTATGAGAGCATCTTTTCGAAAGCCCCCTTATTAGGTTGTGGTTTGGATCTTACCCCTATGGAGAGGCTCCCGTTATGGCAACCGGTGTCAGAGGATGAAATGTTGACTCTGATTTCCCAACTTAAACCAGGGAAAGCTCCGGGAGAGGATTTCATCACCGCTGACTTGTTGAAATGCGCTCCCAAGTGGTGGGCCAAAATTTTGGCTCCACTGTTTACGCAAATTAATGCCTCGGGGGAGTTTCCCAAGTCTTGGCTAAGTAGCATTGTGGTGCCGTTTTATAAAAAAAGGTGACCCATTGCTCCCAGAGAACTACCACCCCATTAGTTTACTTAGCGTAATTGGGAAATTTTACACTAGATTTCTACTAGGGAAGCTTCAGTCCTGACTGGAGGAAAACAACGTGATAGTCCCAGAGCAAGCCAGGTTTTGTAAAGGGAAATCTACTACTGATCAGACTTTTCTCCTCCACCAGCTTACAAGTGGCTATGTTGCATGCCAAGGGAGAATCTATCTTTGTTTTATAGATCGCCACATGGCTTTTGATTCGGTAGACAGGCACAGACTCTGGGCCAAATTGAGCGCTGCCTCACTAGACCCCAGACTGTTATATTTGTTGATCAAACTACATACTAGTAACACACTGCAAATTAGGTATTCCTCTTGTAAGCAGCCTACTAAACATGTCCAAGTCCGGCATCGGATGAGACAGGGCTGTATACTGGCCCCAGCTCTTTTCAATCTTTTTTTGAATGAAGTGATACCTTTTTTGTTACAAGTGGATTTACATGCACCAAAGATGGGGGATAGGAGAATTCCTGCGTTGTTATACTCAGATGGCACGGTCCTAATTTATCAAATGCCAATTGGGCTAAAAAGGGCTATGCAGAGGTTCCAGGAATATTGCTACGCTGAAAATCTCACTATCAACCATTCCAAAACAAAGGTTATGGTGGTAGGGGCAGGATATTCTCACCGGTCACACCACTGGTTTATAGGAGCAAATCAAATTGAGCAAGTAAACACCTTCAAGTATTTGGGGGTTATTATATCTGCCTCTCTAAGTTGGAAGCATCATCTTGAGACAGTTTTAAATGCGGCTAAGAGAACTACTGCTGTAATCACCAAATTCTATTATATTGGCGGGGGTATACTAGTGTTACCAGCACCTAGACTTTTCAAGGCGAAAGTTGTTAGTCAGTGCTTGTATGCATTCCCGGTCTGGGGGATTGGCCTGTTTGATAAATTGGAAGTGGTTCAAAATGAGTTTTTCCGCTCCATTCTGGGGGTTCCTACGGGTACACCCCAGGTATTGTTAAGACAGGAACAGATCTGCTCACCAATAAAATCTGGTGCCCTTTTAAGTATTATCAAATATTGGTTGAAAGAAGTTTTATTTGCTGATCATAATAGGTCTCTTGCCCTTTTGGCCCTTCAAAATGGGTTTTTCAGGTCATGGGACTCTTTGGTGGGTTTGGAGGTTGCTAAGCTAGGATTCTCTAGGGAGGCCTTGCAACATCTTGGATTTAAGGGACCCTTATTTATTTATAATTAAAAAGAGACTTAAGGACCAGGAATTGCAATTGGAAAATTCTCTTTTGCTTTCCCAAAGGGTTGCTCCAGCCTATGTAAAGGCCAGTCCCTTTCGTCCTGGTCCTGATTACCTCACTTTATGGATGAATGCAAATCGCAGACGAGCATTCACCAAATTTAGGTGTAATGTTTTTATGTCAGCCCTGCTTGAAGGTCGTTATCTGGGTATCCCAAGACAGGAGAGAGTATGTCCTCTTTGTGCTCTCTTGGAAATAGACGTCTGGACACGTGTTTTTCACGTGCCCTGTGTACGCTGTCCCCAGATGGAAATTCCTGAGTGGTCTTGTCTCAAACCCGTTTATTCCTCATGAATTGATGCTTCAAAAATTTCTTAGCTCCGTTGATTGTGGGGTTACGAGGAGGGTTGCCGTTTTCTGTGAAATTGTTATTCAGATGAGGCAGGACTGCATTAACTCTTGATGTTAGTGTGTGAATTTTATTGCTGGTCATAGATAAATTTACAGCTGTTTAGTTGTGGGCTAGGTCTAATTGACTCATGGCTGGATAGTATTTTATTTAACTATGTTTAAGTTCATTCTTGATTGGTTGGCTGTTTAATTCCATGAATTAGGTAATGGAACACAATTGTTCCAGATAATTGTTTGATTTAATTTTAATTGTATTTTGCATATTTTATATTGTAAAAGCTAGTAAGCTACACAATAAAGTATTTTATTCATCTTCTGACAGTAAGAAGTTCATCCTGTAAGCTACTTAGTTAATAATCATTAATGGACCTACTCTCTAAGAACTTATCCAGTTCTTTTTTAAACCCAGCTATACTAATGGCCCTGAAAAACATCCTCTGGCAACAAATTCCATAATTATGCATTGAGTGGGAAAAGTACTTCCTTTTATTTGTCCATGCTGTAGTTATCTGTGGGGGAGGGTGGGGTGTGGGTGGGGATTAGTTGCTGTTTCAGGGATTCAGTTCAGTCAGGAACATAGCTTGCTTGGAATGGACGCTAGTTCAGAAAAGGAATTCCCTCCCCTGCCAGCCCCTCTCCCAGCAGCATGGAACATGGCTGCCCCAGAGAACGTGGGCTCCCCAATAGAGGTGTGCACCAGGGACCCAGGTCATTCTCATTTTGGTTTGTTTTTTTGTTTTCGTTATTTAAATCTTTCATTGTCATAAATATCAAAAAAATTGTTTTCATTTTTGCTTTCATTTTCTATTCCCATTGGTTTCAATGAAAAACATATGTTTGGGTGTACCTTTTTCGTTTTTCATTATATATGGATAGCACTTGTAAGGATTGTACCTCCAGGGGACAGCATTAAGTATACTAAATTTCAGAAAGTTTAGATAAAAGAATCTGATTTTATAAACAGCTGAATTGTGTTATTTTGCAAGCAATCTGCATATACATTCATGGCTTTAACGTCTTTGTCTCCCATATAATGTGGATATAACTTGGCATGTTTATGTCCCTCCCCAGGTTAACTATCTATGCCAGCTTTCAGAAGGCTTGGTTAAAGGGTCCTGGTGGTATAAGCAATTAACGTATGAATGTATGTCTGACTGTAACAACTTTATAGTCCAGTGAGTGTACATGGAATTTGGCAGCACCATATATCACACCTTCAGTATCATCTCTTCCGAATATTGGAAAGATGTGATAAAGGTTCCCAGTTTTATAAGCCTTCACAGCTTAAGCAGAGAATGAGCCTATGCCAGGGATTCTCTTATGTGTCACTGTGGTATAAGATCAGTTTGTGATGCCAATTGGCCAGCAAAAATGTCAACCAAATATCCTCACTCTGTGCTGTGACCATTCCAACGTCTCTCCCACACTTGTTACTGGGAAGTCAGAAGCATCTGTTTAGGAAAGAGCCAATAGAGATTCTCTTATGTCCTCTGTCACAGTGCTGCAGGATATGATTGTGATGATAATTGACCAGCCTGGATGTGTAAACCATGTCTCCTGATTTCTGGAATGCTATCCCCAAAGTCCCAGTTATGTCCCTTCTATGCCCGCTTCAGGGCCGCCCCCTATGCCCGCCTCGAAGCCACCACTGATTGGTTCTGTAAAGCTTGAAGCCTGCAGTAATTGACCAGTTAATGCGTCTGTCAGTCTGTCTGTGTTGCTCCCCATCTTCCCTCCTACAGCCTCCCTCCCCCTGCCATGCCAGGTGTCTGCCTCTGACTGGCACTGCATGTGCTGTTATTTATCTGAATAATGGTCTTCAATGGGACAATTCCAATTGCTTATAGAATTGGGGCCCTTTATCAAATTGTCCTGTAGTTTGGCAGAGATGACTGAGAAGGTATGTGATACATTCCTGCCAAATGTCTTGTAAACAGGATGTAATATAAAAATGATACAGCCAGAAATGCATTTGAAAGGTAATGTCTTATAACATCAGGACCCTTTATCCAGTTTTTCTGACATTGGTCACAAATGGCAATAATGGGGAGGGACATAATATTTCTAGGTTTCATACAAATTGAACAGAAGATAAAGAAGTTGTATCCAGGAATGTGTGTGGAGATTTTCTTAAAACCACAACATTTAATTGCTTCTAAAATAGGCTCCCTTTATCCAAACATTTTGATATTTGGTACACTTTGTTCCCTCCATTGGGGGTACAGGTTACCCAAGTTCCATACGAATTTAATAAGAAACAATGAAGTTATAGCTGGAAATACATTTTTCAGTTTTTTCCCATTATTTCAAAACAAAGGTTTTTGGGGTGTTTTTATTTTGTTGTTTGTCTAATTACAAACCCCTACTCCCCAGGCTTGTGGGAGGTGCATCACCTGCCCTATCTATAGCTACACCCTTTGGTTCAGTCCATTGTAGAAATTGCCATTTACGGCTGCCTGAAGTCTGGCTACTAAATCGACAGTCAGGCAGGTGACTGTTTGCTTATAAAAGTACACCATTAAATTTGAGCTGCTATATGTTCAGCACATCTGAAATCCAGCCACTTCCTGAGATGTCAACAAAGGGAGAGTGGCTTTAGACACTGGGTTTTGGATATCTGGGCCTGGGAATTTATTTTTATTTTTATTTTTATTTAGTATCTCTTCATTTAACATCAGTTACTAAACAGCTGTCATGTGGTACCTGCTTCTGTTACCCCCAAGGGTGCTTGCAAACCAACCAGTGATTTATGGTGACAATTGGTGCTGTTTTTCAAAGAGTTTTTCCATTGTCCTTTATTTACACGTTTTTGACCTGTATTTTTCACACACTGCCAGCACTGCCACTTTCTCTCTCTCTCTCTCTCTCTCTCTCTCACACTCACACTCACACACACACACACACACACACACACACACACACACACACAGAGTCATGGTCTCGTGACTTCCGGGCGGGAACAGTGGTGTCGGCAGTTTGTGGACTCAGAGGTGAGACAGTGGTCCCAGCGCTGTAGGGGGAAAGCACTAGAGTTACCATAGCAACCAGATTTTCAAGGACATGACCACTTTTTGGGTCCGCCCAACCTCATCCAGGTGGATTTTTTAAATATGCACCCATGGCCAGGATTTGGATCCCCTTCCCTACCCTTCACCCAGCACTTGTTGCTGAGCCCTTGCTGGGGGGAAGGAGGCCTGAGTCAGCTGTGCTCTTCCTCCCCCCATGTCCTATATTCTGGGAATGCATCTGTGGTCACCCTACACCCATTGTGGCAGTGGTTTTCAAACTGGAGAGGCAGGTTCCTTGGGGGGGGGGGGGAGAACCAGAAAGGGGAGCAGCTGCCAAATCTCTAGAGCTGCTCTGGATGAGCAAGGCCCCACCCCCTTCTGTATCATGAATTCTAGTTGGTGTTGGTGCTGCTGCAGCCAATCCAAACTTGTATTCCACAAGTAGACAAGCTGGCACTATTTTGGAAATCTTCCTAGATCAGCCGTTCTGAGGTAGGGGAGTTATTACGGTGGTAGCAGCAGCAGGAACAGCAACGGAAGTGCAGGGGAATGAAGGAGCAGGATCGGTGGACAAGGTGGTATATAAGAACATAAGTGCCATGCTGAGTCAGACCAATGGTCCATCAAGCCTAGCATCCTGTCTCTGACAGCAGCCAATTTTGGTTGCATGGGAGAAGTATCAGCAGTCACAATGGGCAACCCATTCCCTGTTGATCACTCTCTGCTCCCAACAATAAGAAATTCCCATCTCGTACTGGGGAAGTATAGGTACCCCAGAGAAGAAAAAAGGAAAGGAAGGTCTAAAGTTTGAAAACCACCATATTGGAGAAAAGGTTCAATTTGTATTCTGACAGTAATTTCTTGAGCCATCTGTCTTCTTTTGGAGTTGAGTGGGGATTGAGAAGTGCACTGGGATCATATCTTATTCAAGACAAGTTAAAATCATTTCAGGTACATTCCATCATTTTCACCATCTCACTAATTATAATATTTTTAGAGGTTCATCTGCAGGGGAAAAAATTACTTTGCCTTCTGGATTTTTATCACCTTACTTTATACCCAGTGATTTTTGCAGCAGTTTTCCCCACTGTTATTTCTCTTTTAATAGAGTTTGTGGGATTTTTGCTAAAATAACCCAAATGGGCCATAGTGACCCTCGGTGTAATGCCTGTCATGAGCGCATTGAGTTTATTGCATGCAAATTTGACCCAATGGAGGAAACATTTTTTCGCATTTTAATCATGTATATTTTGATAGCTCCTAAAGTAGGAGGAAGTAGAAGCCTGTTGGGCTCAGCACTGTATACAGCTAAATGAAGAAGGTAATCCCTGCCTGACCACAGGATGAGAAACAAGAAATGGAGGTAAAAAAATGGGCTGAAAGGGCAGAGCATGTTCGTCAAACAAGAGCCAGGTTTGCTATGAGGAACAGCAGCTCTAGTATGTCCGCTGCCTACTGCTGTGTAAGCCTCAGAGCCAAGGCTCTGTGTAGTTAGTGCTAAAATGGAGAGCAAAAAATGGATCCATGCTTCTTCATATCCAGTATTCATGTTAGTTTGGCAGTTATTCAGTTATTAACCGGTTACTGGCCACAATCCTAAGTGGGATTCACATGGGTTCCACATTGTACAATGTGCTTTCAATGGAAATGCATGCGCAAGGCATGGGATTGGTCTCACTGTGGTTAACCACCAAACTGGATTACTTATGATACTGTTTTACCACCAGTGGCATAACCACAGTGGCGGGGGGTTTTTTCCTTTGTTGGGGGGTGTAGCAGAGTGGCTGCAGCCTAGCAGTCTAATAATAGGGCGGCTACCGTCAAGCAGAGCTCGCACCCGTGCCACATGGGGCTGTAGGAGGCACAGGTGTGACAAGGCGGCCAATAAGTAGCTGCTCTAGCCAATCCAGAGAGGAGGTGGAGGATACGAAGAGCCCTTGCAGGTGATTCAGGGGGGAACTGGAGAGTTTGCTTTCTGACAGAAGGCTGCTGGAGGCTAGCAAGGAGATTGCATAGGCATGGGGGTGAGCACTGCTGGGCTAGCTGTGAGCAACCAGCCTGGCTCTCTGCAGAGGGAGAAAGCCTGCTGTGGTGATTGGCTGAAGAGCAACCCCTACTACAGAGGAATTGTAACCCTTGGAACAAGGGAGACAAACACCGCTGGACCCCTAAGGTGGGAACACTCCTTATATTCAGCTCAGGAGGAGCCAAGAGACTTTGGATTTTGCTAGGCCCTAAAAGGCCCCAAACTCTTAAAATCTTGGAAGAGACAGGCTGGCTAAAAGGGGAGGTAGAAGAGGCCAGATTTCCACAACTCCTTTGAGACATTCTGGGCTCAGGAGACTGGAGAGACTACTTACCCCAAGGCAGGTGCCCCTGGGCAGACCCCAGAACTGTGTTTGTGGAACCCAGGATCACTAAATATTGCATGGTTATGCGGGGGGAGGGTGTTGCTGTGTGTGCCAGGCCTGTGAGCTAAACTCTAGGGATGGGCGAACACAGTTCGGAAGTTCGGAGTTTGGACCGAACTCGACCAGTCCAGTCGACTGAACCAAACTTCTGAACCAAATTCGATTTTCGAACCGCACTGAACTGAACTGAATTTCCAAACTCGGTTCTGTTCACCCATCCCTATAAGATAATATTCCATTTAGTTCAATGGGTTTTGAATTTCTGAACTCTGTTCAGAAGTTCGGAGTTCAGACCGAACTCAAACAGTTCGGTTGACCGAACCGAACTTCCGAACTGAACTCAATTTTCGAACCAAACCGAACTGAATTTCTGAACTCGGTTCTGTTCGTCCATCCCTACTAAATTCCCCACAGTCCAACTGCAAAAGGGACCAATAGGGCCACCAGGCCACTGGAGGGCACAACTTCAATGACTGAAACACCAGACAGAGGAGAGAAATGAATAGAGGGGGCACTGGCCTTGTATGGGGAAGGCACAGGTCCTCCCTTGTTTACCCCCCCTGATTACCATATTACTGTATAACGAATGTTACCTGTACTACTCTAAAACCAAGTCCAGAGGGAAAAAGCAAAAGAACAAAAACCATTTATGGGTAGTAGACGATAATGCAATAAATGGTAATGCTCAGTGTTGTGGTAAATCAGTAATCCGGTTAACTGGATTAACCACCAGACACTAACCGGACCCAACAGTATTCAGCTGGATATTGGATATCAGTAGATACACGCTTCAGCTCTGCAAGTATTCTGCAAAAAATACCTTTCTAAATTCTACCACCAGGAAACCCACATTTTGTGAGCAGAATATCTACATTCTTTTAGCAGAATAAATGATGCAAATTGTGAATGCAAATGAGTTCACTAGTATGCTGTGCACCATCTTGTAGTTTAAAAAATAACCCCAGAATACCACAGAGGCCTCTCAGTGGTTCTGTGAGGTATTTGGTGGGGTTTGCTTGTCCCCCTGCCCCTCCAGTAATGGACCATGAGTTGCTCCTCATTGGGAACTGTGGGAGGGAGCTCCAGGGTGACAGAAAATGTGCTGAATAAATGGATCTGTGGGTCCTGTTGGTTAGGTCATCATGCTCTGCATTCAAGCTGCAAGTTTCTGCTGCTAGAAGTAATTTCTGTGAGAATTTGTCTAATTGTCATGACTACCGCGGTGCAGAATTCACAGGTTCCTGTTCATCACAGAGAAGAATTGTGGCAGATTTCCCAAGGAGCGCCTTCTGTTGCCTATAAGGTGCATGGGAGAAAACATATTGGTGCTTGAGGGACCATTGGGCTGAGGATGAAACATAGCATTCTAAGCAGAGGCAGAGATCAGCAGTTTGATGACAAATTTAACTGTGTCATTTACTCCACCATGATGCATTCTTATCCAAGCTCTGCCTCTGTTCAAGCAAAATCATAATGGAATCTTCTGTGAAGTAGCCCTTTAAATATAGTCCTAAGAATTAGAACTAAGTAGCATAGATTCCACTAGAAGAATTTTCTGTGCCAGCCCCGCTGCTATCAGAATGACCTGAGCATGCTCTTCATCACAGCCAGACCCCATGTTCACGTTGCTATCCAGACCGAGGTGGGTGAGGAAGTGAAGCTCTACTTGCACATTTCTGTCCAAGCATCAAAGTGAGATACTAATAATCATAGGGCGACTTTAGACGTAACGTCTGAATGTGTGTTTTGACCTTGATATGAACACCGGTTTGGCCCTGTGTTCACCATGTGGCGCTGCTTAGACACAGCCCAGCGTGGGGCAAATCGGTGTTTTGTTTGCCATATGATCTCGGAATGCAAAGACTGCCGCCTTGTTCCCCATGGTGTCCTTGCTAACATGCCATGCGATATCATTAGACACAATGTTGGCCATGTGTTCACCCGGAACACGCAAAATGTCCTTGTAATGCAAGATGTTCACATCGTGTGTTCAATGGGTGGCCAAATTGGTGTTGGGATTGTTATGGTGCTTACACACAACGGCCAAACACGTGCTTAGGGGTTTTGACATCCGATCTTTGCTGTTATTATTATTATTGTTATAAACATTTATATAGTGCCAGTCGTGAGACCTGGTGCTGTACAGAACATAGAAATAGATGCTGTCCCTGCCTGTGGCTTACAATCTAAATGACAAGGAAGGGGAGACAGGGAGAGGGGACAGAGGGAGAGACAGGGGAGTAGACAGACAAACATTCAAGCAGATGCGAAGACTCAGGTGCGTGTGCTTGACTTGGTTACAATCAGGTTGGTTGCAGCAGTCTGCAGAGGAGGGCAGACAGTAGGTATGTGGGAACGTCTAGCAGGCATTGGGAAAGGCGGCGAGGAAAAGGTAGGTCTTGAGGAGGGATTTGAAGGAGCGGAGGGAGGGGGCAAGGCGGATGTGGGTAGGGAGGGAGTTCCAGGCATGGGGGGCAGCGAGGCAGAAGGGTTATGTCTAAAGAAAGACACCCTTAGTTTCTTCCATATTTCAGGGGGAGGAGTTCCCCATATCCAGCTGCTTGGTTAAAACTGGAAGGAAAATGAAAGAAGATGCCCTGTGGCCTTTGACTCGAAACTGTTTAATTCCACTCCAGTTAGAGCCATGCAGACTGAGCTCTAACTGGAGCCCAGTCAGATTCATCTAGTCTAGAGTTGAGAAAAATATCAGTTTCACTATCTGGATATCTATCGGATTAGCCACCAGATAGGAAAACCGCTAGGCTGGGCAGGAGCAGACAAGGGGAGCTCAGGCTGTTTGGATCCTGCGTATCCTCTGGATACTGTTATCCACACAGATAACACTTGACTTGGTGGTCCGACTGAGCTCAGTTCAGTTCAATAGCCTTCCTGGGCCCATCTCTTCTGAGTCTTCCCATGGGCGGGAGGCCTTGTCTCTATGGAGCAACATGTTGTCATGGCGCTGGGAGGGGGGAAACCCTGCATTTCACAGAAACATCTAAACCAGCTCCAACCATCCAATTTTAAAAACTCCAAAGGTCTCACAAAGCCTCACCATCTATTGATTTTTCCACTACCGGTGATTAATGACATTATGAAGGGTGATGTGTGTGATGACAGATTTGTAATCAACTTAGGCTCGCTCAGACAGCTGGTCTCTGCCCCCATGCCAGCCATGTTCCTGTAGCAATCACTGGGAAAAGCAAAGGCTGAGGGATGATGGATGAATTGGTGCATGAGGGGAGAAGGGAACAGTCCTTAAACCAGGGCTCAAAGACAACCTAATCCTGTTTTGGTACGATGTCTGTCCCGTAGTTCTCTCAAACCAGGTGGAGTGTCCTCAGTGACTGTGGTGAGCACCTTAACAGATTAAAGCAAAATAAAACTTCCTCCCTGCCCGTCGCACAGCTAAGCAATGTACCACCATCGTTGTCTCTGGGGCTTTTCAGTCTCATCACCGAGTACGTCATGCACTCTAGGCAGCGCCAGAGCCAGAGAACTTGGAGCCCGGTACAAAATGATATTAAGGGTCCCCTCCTCGACATTGGTATAACTAGGATTAAAGGGTGCATTAAATTAGTGGGGCCCATATCGACTGGGATGAGGTGCAGACAAGGCATGTGGAGGGGGGGTGCTAGGGCAGAGGGAGGCTGGGGCAGACATGAGGGGTTGCTGGGACATGGGGGGCAGTGAGGCAGGGGAGGGGAGGACAAGCAAGGCATCAGGGTAGGCTGGAGCATGGGGAGCACTTATGTAGGGGACGTAAGAGAGCTGCAAGGGGTGCCAGGGGACTGAGCTTGAGAGGAGATAAGCTATAGAGCCAAAGGAGGATGACTGCAGCTTGTGATGGGGAGCCGAGTCTTAGGGATGTGCAAACAGAACGCGGTTTGGATGTTCAGTCGTTCGGTCCGGGACCCGAGTTCGGGTTCAGTCGTTCGGTCCGGGACCCGAGTTCAAATTCGGTCGTTCGGTTCGGCGGAATTCAATTTGGCCAAACGTTCGGGGGGGGGCAGTATCATTTGCTATTTAGTCTAACTGCTAAATATTACTATTTTAAAACCTATGGAACTAAATCTAATATATTATCTAATATATTATCTACGAAGGCCTAGTCCTATAAAATATTAAAACTGAATAACTACAACACACTATCTCTATCTAATCTATCTCTATAACTAAGCTAACTCCTACAACTATCTATAGCTATAGTAACTATGTAATATCTAAGGCTGCTTTTAAATGAGGGTGCACTGAAGCGCCTCCCAAACGCCGCATTAAAGTAAAGCCGCCGGAAGTGGCGTTCTCCCCGTTGCCGGCGGCAGCGGCGATGTCTGGAGACACGGGGCTTTGGAGCGGCGCGTTCCTAAGCCTAATAATTGAAGTCTTAAGA
>QEPC01006340.1:1247241-1257866 GCA_003113815.1 Sphenodon punctatus
GGGTTTGGGTTTGGTCATCTGAACAGACCATGTTCGGGCCGAACTCCAAACAGACCAAGTTCGGTCCGAACATCTGAACCGCATTCGCACATCCCTACCGAGTCTGACCTCACATTCATTCACTGCTGCCCCGAGGAGCCTGCAGTGGGATCCCTCTAGAAGCATCTCACTCCTCACAGGGACTGGGAGAAGCTGCTGACAGTCAGACATAACACTGGCTTTCTGCTCACTGGGGAAGAACTGGGCAACTCCAGCAGAGATAAAAGCAGGACATTTCAATGTTCCAATGGGACTGGCCTTACCAGACCCCCTAAAATCCTGGTTTCTGCAGTAGTGGGTCCACTTGACCCACCTGTAGTTCTGCCCCTGCTCCTAACATAGGAAAGTTTGATGAACACACACACACACATTAGAAAAAGGGAAATGTTACCATAATTAAGGTCTGATGCAACGTAACCTTCGCTCCACGCTGGGCCAGGCTTCCTTGCAATGCAAGCCCCTCATGTCCATGTTTCTCGTTCACTCCTGGGACCTATGGGTTTGGAGACCCCTCCTGAAACCTTTTGGACACTCCATAGGTTGGGAATCCCTGCAACAGATGGGGCTCAGTGCAGTATCAATATCTGCCCTTGCTTGGATCCATCCCAGAGTCTAGAGAGACCTTTCTCAGGTGTTCTTTCATTTGAGCCCTTCCCCAACCTCTAGGTCTCAGGACTGGCCCCCCTGACCCATCCCTCTTCACCTGTCCCTAATGGCTAAGATTTCCACCTCCCTCTCAGAGGAAACTAGAAGGGATAGAAACATGTCAGAGGAGGCGAGGCAAAGGAGCTGTCACCTCCCCCTTTCTAATGTAACCAGAGTGTTGTGACATGATGGCACTGCAGCAGGGCTGCATTGTAATGGACACAGGAAAGTACCTATGGTCCAACCCCCTTCTGATGTGGCCATCCACTGCTTCCCCTGGGTTACTGGGGGTGCCCCCTGGCTGACCTGGAGAAATCTAGAGAGGTGGCAACCTTATAAATGGTGCCGGACTCCCCTCAAAGGTGAGCTCCCAACTGGAGCTTAAACAAGTACTAGCAAAAACAGGTTTACCCATTGATTTTCTGGTACCCGAATCCACGCAAAAATGTCAGGTACTGATTGGTGTTCAACTTCGGCCCCAGTGGAGTACTCGATGTCCCAGAATGTTGACTTCTGGTCCTGATTTTTTGGTTTTCTGCCCTGATTTACCCATCGGTCATTGGAAAAATCGGTATCGGAAATTACTGCTTTTTTGGGTAGTCGGATACCCAATCATAATTGAATACTTTCACAGTATTCAAAAATGTGGGTATTCCCTGCAGTTAGCAAATGAGCTACTCATTTTCAGCTCCGCACCCAACCTTGTGTCAACTTTTGGGGGAACGTTTAGGGCCAGCCCCAGTATCTTTGTCCTGTACTAACTCCTTAGAGTCCCCTGGGTGCTCTGTCCATCCTTGGTGGTCCACCCTCTGAGCTCCAAGCTCAGCCTTCTAAAGCCTTCCCTTGCCCAAACTGGCTAATGGCTTCCTCCCAGCTGGGATAAGTGGCTACTGAGGGGGTCACAATAACAACTCCGCTCCTGGTGGGCACCCTGCAACAACCTACCCAGGTTTGATCCTGTAAGTAGTCAGCAGGGTCCATCGCAGTGTGATTGTGATATGAACATCTGAAATAAATAATGATGCTGCTGCTGCTGCTGCTGCAGCTTTACTTCTTGGATTGTATAATATCCTGTTCCCTTCTGTGCTTTGACAGGGAATGTGACCACAAGACAGAAATAAAACCGTAGTGTTCATAAGGGCTTTCTGTTCTCAGAGACTGGTTTTGTTTTTACTCTGTCTGACAGTTGGTGACAACGTAAATCTTTCGTGAGCCCAAAAGGAACGTGAAGCAGCTCTGTTTTCTTTGGTGCTTTGTCTTCTGTTATGTTTTATTCAGGAGGAAAAGGAACAGTAATACATTTGTGTGTGCTCATGACTGCTGTATACTCAGGGCCCAGTTTAAACGCATCCATCTCAGGGCGTCTCATGATTCCTGCAGTCAGGAAAGCTAGCCCCACTTTCCAAGCAGTTTGTTTCCATAGCACAGCAGTAATAGAGGAGGATGGGGAGGACAGTTCCCTTCTTCCCAGATTCACAGGTAATTACAAAAATAAGCTGAAGGACCGTAAACCAAAATCCAGGGGCCAACCCGTCCTTGCCAGTAATCCTATGGGAGGCGGAAGCCAATGTAGCCCAGCCTAAGGTGTTAGCCTTTGACCTGGGAGACCAGGGTTCGAATCCCAACTTAGCCATGAATTCATTGGGTGGCCTTTGGCAAGTCACTCTCTCTCAGCCTCCATTCTCCATCTGTAAAATGGGAATAGTAATGACCTAACTCCCAGGGTTGTTGTGAGGGTTAGCTAGGAAAGAATTGTAATGCACTTTGAACACTGAAAGTGCTATAAAAATGATAGTAGGATTGTTGATAGCAAACCTTTGACTTCTCAACCCACATTCATAGCTGGGACTGGACATTTTCAATCACCAAGTTTTCTTAACCACTGGTTTACACCATCCTGTTTTTAATTGAGTTTTGATCACTGACTTTTGCAAACAAAACAAAAAAATGTTTTGTCAAAGGTTGGCTTATGAAAATGTGTCACTTCTTTAAAAGTTGTATTTCTTAACAAATGATATTTTCAAATGTGTATCAATTAGGTCATGTAGGAAATTTTCAAAACCAAAATGTGAGGTTAGCGGGATAGGAAGGGGGAGAGCAGGCGCGGATGAGGATCTTAAGGTTTCTACTAGCGAGACCCGGTGGTGTAATATTGCCCTCCGGATCTAAGTTGGCTGGGACCCTGTACAGGATCAAGCCTTAGATCATCACGGGGCCCGGGAATCAGGAGAGCACCAGATCCATGCACCCACACACCAGGCACCCAAGGGCTGAGGGAAGGGGGGGTTGGAACCTCCCAAGGGACCCAGGGAAGGGAACACAGGGGACAACTCAACCGTACACACACACACCACATGCCTTCGAAGAGGGGGGTAAGGAACACCCACAGGTGGGGGAAGGAAACACAAGGATTCACTCACACTTGCCACGTACTCACCTTTCACACCTTCATCTAGTAGACTCTCTAAGCTTCTGCACATAGGACACTTCTGCAGGCCCAGTTTCTCAGAGCAAGCTCTGATTACTAGCGTTTGGGAACGCTTGGGAACAGCCTTTATAGGCCTAGTCCTGTCCTCCCAGCGGCATCCTGTTGCGCAGGTGCTCTGAGCGCCTGGGGGCCTCTGCGCTACTGTGCATGCCCCCGTTGTCCTTTACGGCGCATGACATAGCTCTCTGCTCCTCAGGAGCGGCCTGCGTCTCCTGCGGGAGGAGGGGGGGGCAGAAGCGCCCGCCTGTGGCTGCACCAAGCCTCCCACCAGCAGACAAGGGCACTGCAGCCGTCCAGAGCTGCCCCGTGCAAACAGCCTCCCCCTCGTGACCCCACGGTTCCGGTAAGGGCGCCTGACACAAAAATGGTTAAAAGAAGAGAAAATCTCTATAGATATTAGGCATGATTAAAACAAATCCATTCTTCATGTGTTTAAAGAATGGCATTTATTTGAACTAATACATATAGACTTTTACATACATGCACTGAAAAGCAAAATACAGTTAATGAAGAGTGAAAACTGAAGATACATTTTTAAATGCAATTTTATTCTTGAAAAAAGAAAAAAATCTTGCTTGTAAAATGCTTAAATAATATTTAACATATTGAAAGTGAACAAATGGTGGGGTGGGGAGATTACCACACTTAATGCTTCATCCTGTTCTTCAGCAGTCTGATTCTGAATTTGTTTCACTTATGCTGGCAATAAGTATTTTATAGCACATTATGAGTTTGCTAGTTTTCTCCACTCCTAACCTGTTTCTTAGTTTATTCTGGATAAAATTAAAATGCTTCATTGCTGTGAACTAAGGGACTGGAAAAATAGCAGCAGTGTGCTAAGGAATTCCGGGACGGAAGAAACTTCTAAGAGGAAAGGAGGGGAACTATTCTCTTCTGGTCTCTTCCCACAAGAGGAAACCTGCATTTGTATGACTGCACCAAGTCCCATCGGTTACAGGGAGCCCAGACGTATGGAAAGCTCAGAGTGATTCAGGAGGGGCCAAACACATAGGTTGCAGGAGTGAATTAGAACAACAAAAGATGTGTAATGCATGGGCACAATGCATAATCTCATGATTTTGGCAGCCAGACTCATTAATAACTTCTGCTTATTTACACACTACTACCTTGTGTCCATCCTGAATATAGCAGAATTTATTAATGAGTCTGGCTGCCAAAATCATGAGATTAGAGTAAAAAAATCACTCTCCCCCTGCAGCCCCCACAATACAAACCAACACTAAAACCAAACCTAATCTTATAAATCGCCCACACTGTTACTTACAACTAAAACCTCATTCCTTGCCCCTCCACATGCTTAGCCCCCCACCTCTACTGCCAGGCCTCTACCCAAGTCAGGTGAAATTTGGGAGTTGGATTAGATGACCCTTTGGTTTCTTTCCAGCCCTACAATAGTAAGTAGGTTTCTTCCTAGCTGGGTAGGTTTGCTGAATGCTCCCCCACCCCACCCCCACCCCCTTCCTACAGAGCAATCATTACCTGCAGAGAGAAGCGAGCCAGGTCTGGGTGATGATTATTTATTTATTTATTTATTTAAAACATTTCTATCCCGCCCCTCTCACTTACAGCTACTCAGGGCAGCTCACAACCAGTAAAAACAACTATAATATAAAAATAAATATAAATATAAAATCACAACAGCAGCATAAAATGGTCCATACAGACACCCTCCCACTACCTTCCTCTGCCCAAACTCTCATCCACGCCCTAGTCATCTCACGCCTCAACTATTGTAACCTCCTCCTCGCTGGCCTTCCCCACTCTCACCTTTCTTCCCTTATTTCTGTTCAAAACTCTGCTGCCAGGATCATCCACCTAGCCCGTCGCTTTGACCACGTGCAGCCTCTCCTCTTCTCTCTCCACTGGCTCCCTCTTCCTGAGCGTATTCTGCACAAGCTCCTTGTCTTCACCTACAAAGTCCTTCACAACCTCGCTCCCCCCTACCTCTCTGCCCTGATCTCCCTCCGAACCCCTGCTCGAGCACTCCACTCCACTCCCATCCCCTCCCTCACCCTCCCATGCCTCCCCTGCTGCCCCAACCGCCTTCGTCCCTTCTCCCTCACTGCCCCTCATGCCTGGAACTCCCTCCCTGCCCTTATCCGCCTTACTCCCACCCTCCACTCCTTCAAGTCCCTCCTCAAAACCCACCTCTTCCGCTCCGCCCTTCCTAACTCCTGCTAACCATTCCCACCCAGGATTATCCCCCACCTGTTATCGGTAAACTCCCAACTTACTGCAACCAAGCCAAGAACATGTACCTGAGCTCTCGCATCCTCATGAATGTTGCATCCCTTGTCTCTCCCTGTCTCCCCTCCCCCTCTCCTTAGATTGTAAGCTCTCGGGCAGGGACTGTGTCTATCTTATTCTTTGTAAAGTGCCAGGTACATTGCTTGCATTATATAAATGCTTATAATAATAATAATAATAATTAATTAATAAATAATCCCACCCTCACCCTCCCACCTGCCAAATGCCTGATGGAAGAACCAGGTCTCACAGCTTCATCAGACGGCGAGAATATTTGGGCTGAGGCGAACCTCTGCCAGTAGGGCATTCCAAAGCAACATCACAGCCACCAAGAACACCCGCCTGTCCATTCAGACCCACCGAAATTATGGGATCTCCAGGAGTGTTTTCCCAGATGACCACAGGGTCCCAGGGGGTGAGGTGATTCTTCAGGTAAGTAGGCCCAGGCTGTTTAGGGCCTAAAAGGTCAAAAATAGCACATTGAATCAAGCCTGGAAGACAAGGGGCAGCCAGTGCAGATACTGGAGCACTGGTGCTCCCTGCGACCCATCCCCATAAGGAGACGGGCTGCAGCATTCTCCACCAGCTGCAGCTTCCAAACCATCACCCGGGGCAGCCTCATGTAGAGCACATTGCAATAGTCTAGTCTTGAGGTGACAAATGCATGGATAAGGGTGGCGAGGTCCAAGTATGAGACATATGGATGAAGCCCCCTCACCAGCTGATATTTGTGCAAAACAAAAGAGAAATGTTCACAGTGACAAGTACAACCTATCAAGTGTTTCTTTGAAGCCACTCATTGTTCTGTTAGCACCACAATCCTAGCCCCAATGGCCCATTCACACTGCCTATTCGAATGAATGGTCCATTGAAATGAATGGAAGATGGATTTCCCATTTGACTTCAATGGGAAACCAGCAATGGCACTGTGAATTTCAGATGAATGTGTAATTGCCATTTTTGGACAGAGGGGTCTTGCACAACTAGGTAAATGGACAATATAATGACAAATGAAACTCAGTGTTGATAAGTGCAAGGTGATGCACATAGGGGAAAATTATCCTCACTATACATGCACGATGCTAGGTTCAGATCTGGGTGTAACCACTAGGGGTTTGCAAGATGGCAAAATTTCATTTTTGTTTTAGTTTAGTTTCCTTGTCTTTTTTAAAAAAAGTCATTTTATTCCCCCATTTCACTTTAACCTTCATCTTCTGTCATGAGAAAGGAACAATACTAAATGGGTCTTGGGATAGATTTCTGCCCCAGTCCACATCGCTTGAGTGTGCAAACTAACATAAAATGTGATGGGGTAAATTTCTACGTCACCCAGTCCGGGGTAGAAAACTACCTCAGGGCTTTAAAAAAAAAGCGAATGGTAACCAAGTTTCCTTTGGGGGTGTTGTGTACCCGTGTGCCGGTGAAAATGTCCTAAAAGGGCAACGTTGGAGAGCCACTGACTTGTAAGTGTTTGCAAGAGAGGTGCAAATACCCCAAGACAGAAGATTAGGGTTTTGGTTTTGTTTCACTTTGAGAGGCCGCTTCACCTTCTCCGGCACCTCGCAGCTGTCAGGCACTGGAGAGGAGGAAGCAGCCTCTCAAAGTGACAGGGACCTGGGCCGGCGGCTGCTGCTGCTGCTGCTGGGCTGACTCCCTGTCATTTTAAAACTTCATCCAGTGTCATGGGGTAAGTTCCAACCCCAGACGTGCATTTTTTAAAATAACTCAGAAATGTTCAGACCCCTGGCCTTGTCCTATTTAGACATTGTCACCCTCCCCCCTGGGTACAATATCAGCCAAGGACAATCGTTTGCCATCAATGATGTGGGTTTTTTTGGTTTTTTTTAAAACCCACCTGGGGTAACTGCTTACCCCAAAATGCCTATTGACTTCAATGGTTGGGGTAACAGGTTACCCCAACCCATGTTAACGCCTGGGGTAATTAACTACCCCAACACTAAAATCAGTCGTTTGCTGCTCCAACCTTTGAACACGACAACAGAGGTCATTGTGGACTATTGGGGTACTACCCTGGGAGGCGGGGAATTGCAGCTGGGCTGTCTGCATTCTGCAAAGCTCTGGGGTGGGGTTGCAGTCCTTCTTAGGGTTAAACCTGCTTTTCTCCTTTCAGGACAGCTTTATTGTCATAGCACCAAGAGGTTGGGTTCACACCACATTTGTTGCCATGGCATCTAATAGCTGTACCTTGCCCTGGGACTTGTCGGGGGAGGGGGGATCTACACTTGCAGAGCCCCTAGAAGACAACTGTGTCACTTCTCCAGGAACAAGAGCAAGAGAGAAGAACAAACAGCAAACTGCACCATGGAGCTCCCTTCTACAGTAAGCAAGGCTTGAGGTGTGCACCAGGGGGTGTAGCAAGGTTTGGCGGGCAGACTCACATCAGAGGGTGTATCAAGGTTTGGGGGGCAGACTCACATCAGGGGCTGTAGCNCACCAAGGGGTGTAGCAGGGCAAGGTCTGGGGGGAGGCAGACTCGCACCAGGGGGTGTAGCAAGGAAAGGCCTGCGGGGAGACAAATCTGCACCAGGGGGTGTAGCAAGGTTTGGCGGGCAGACTCACATCAGAGGGTGTATCAAGGTTTGGGGGGCAGACTCACATCAGGGGCTGTAGCAAGGTTTGGGGGGCAGACTCACATCAGGGGGTGTAGCAAGGTTTGGGGGGGCAGACTCGCACCAGAGTGCATGTGTATGTCAGCATAGGAGTGCAGATTTGACATCTACTTTTCTCCGTGTGTATCATGGGGTAATCAAGGCTGTATTCTCTTTTTTTTGTAGTCCAAATGGGCAAGATACCATACTTTCTCTGCTGCTGAGACTATCGCACTGCTATGTAACACAGAACGAGGTTCCTCAAGTGATGGCGATTCATCCAAAGGGGATGATGATGATGATGAAGACTTCATTCCAGAAGCTGCTCTGAACTTGAGGACCATGTATCTCAGGAAGGGGAATCAAGTGGGACCTCAGAAGAGGAGGAGTCAGCAGCACCAGAAGAACAGCTGGCAGTAGTGGTGCAGGGGAGAGGCCGAGGCTGGGCCCGGGGCCGAGGCAGACCCAGCGGCAGAGGCTGACGCCGTGTCATCATAGAAGAGGCCGAGGAAGAGGCAGAAGCTGAACCACCATGCCAACCATCCCCCGAAAACCGTCCAGATGCTGACACAATGAGAGGCAGGAATGGAAGACTATGGAGAATGCATCCACATTTAGTACAACATCGCAGAACAGCGAGAGATATTGTGCATGAACAGAGCGGGCCAAATTTTGGTAGTAAAAAAGGTACAGTGCTAGAAACGTTTCCCCTGTATATCAGATAGTATCCTGTATGTGATCATACAAGAAACAAACAGAGAGACAGAAAGACAATTCAGGGATTCGAATGAGAGGAATCCCGAATGCATCAAGACATGGAGACAGCTTAACACAGCGGAATTGAAAGCCTATATTGGTCTCCTATTGTCTGCTGGCATTTACACTGCAACCCATGAACCACTTGAGGAATTGTGGGAACAACACACCGGACGCCCATACTTTCGTGCCACTATAAGTCTGGGAAGATTTTGTACAATCACACGTTTTATGCGCTTCGATAATAAAGCGACATGGGAGGAAAGGAGAGCAGTGGATCAGATGGCTGCCTTTCATGACATTTGGAGTATGTTTGTGGAACAGTTACGAAAGTGGTACGCACCTGGGTTAGACATTACTGTGGATGAGCAGCTAGTAGCTTTCAGAGGTCGCTGTCCCTTTAGGCAGTACATGCCCAGCAAGCCAGTGAAATATGGGTTAAAAATATGGTGGTGTTGCAATGCAAGGTCATCATACCCCCTAAATGCTGACATCTACCTGGGAAAATCAATGGTAGAGAACCACGGCAAACCAATCTTGGAAGTCAAGTAGTTGAAAACTTGGTCCAGCCTTGGTACCGATCAGGACATAATGTTGTGGGTAACAGTTTCTTTATGAGTATGGGCCTAGCAGTGAATCTGCTACGTGAAGACTTGACATATGTCGGTACCATCCAGAAAAACAAGCCAGATATTCCAAATGAAATGCAGGCAAATCCACGGTGAAAACTATTATCATCAGTGTTTAGTTATGATGGAGTGCTAACATTAGTGTGCTATGTGGCCACGAAAAATAAGTTAGTGATTCTGTTATCGAGCATGCACCATGATATGGCAGTGGATGCAGACAGTGAGAAGCCTGATGTCATTCTTCATTACAATAAAAATAAAGGTGGAGTGGATAACCTTGACTATTTGATAAGGATGACCGCATGTAAATGCAAGGTAAACAGGTAGCCGATGACATTATTTTTCAATATGTGTCAGGCCATGGGGCCTGAGGAGGTGGGGTAAGCAGGGGCACCAAGGGAGACACCCCGGGACGAGAGGTCCCCAGGACTTACTCAACACCCCGCTGGTGCAGCCCGCAACAGGAACGGCCCAAGCCCCCGCACCACGGCACGTAACCACGCCCCCCAGCGTGCTCCAACAACATGCTGGGGAGACTCCAGGGCTAACCCCGCCCTCAGCACTGCCGTCGCCACTGACCACGCCCCCCAGCGTGTTGCAACACCACGCTGGGGATACAGGAAGGCCGCATCCAACCCCGGCAATGCCGCCGCCTCTAGCCACGACCCCGGGCCCTGCCCGGCGGCGCTCAGCGCGGCTACAACGGCAAGCCCCGACGCAGCCCTTATAAGGAGGAAACAGACAGGGCTGCGTCGCCGGTAAACAGAGCCTTGCCCTGCGAGACTGGCCCCCCTTTTGAGATTGTGACTGAGACGTCTAAGAGCCTAACCCAGCGTGACTGCGAACGAGTGACTGAGTGTCTGTGAGTGTGACTGCGAGAGTGCCTGCGAGTAAGTGTTGTTTTCCCCAGTCTATCACGTGGTGTCCTGGGCCCATTCGTGTGCCTCCCCTTTCCCTTCCATCCCCTCCCTGGGAGTACTGCACCGGGCCCTGCCTCACGCCATCCCTTCACACCCCGTGCTGGTCCTGGTCCCTGTGTGGAGTTTCTGCATTTTGGCCTTCCCCGGTTGGGAAGTGGCTTGGCCTGTACCCCAATGATGAGATCGGTGGGGAGAGGCTAAGCCCTCCATACCACCACCATACTAACCTGAGGGGTCCTTTTTCAGGCCTTGCCTCATTCCTCCCAGGACC
>QEPC01006340.1:1273522-1285592 GCA_003113815.1 Sphenodon punctatus
CCCCTGCCCTCCCTCAAAGCTCTGGTTCCAAGATGATCTGACAGGTATGGACAACAGAAGGCACGTGCTCCTGCTCCCATGGACGCCAAGAGGCTCCAGCAGCAGAAATAACGGTTCAGCTTCTCTTGTTCCTGAGGCAGCCACTTCTGACAGGAACCACAGTACGAGTGCCTGAAAGCTCCTGAATCACCATTTGCCCACCTCTGGCATAGAGCAACAGCGCCACCCATTAGTAGGTGGGGAGAACCACCATAGCTCTCCTGCACCCTGCTTGCCAATTCCTGGGCAATGAGTTCTGTGCCGTAACTCTGAAGTGCCCCATTCAGAATCTTGCCCTATGGATATGGACATGACTATCACTGCTAGCACTGAGAGGTGACATAACTCCAAGGCTCCTTGTTCGCTGCATTTTTGCCATTATCGCCAATGGTGAAAACGCAGTGATTGAACACGGTTCCTGCATGAGTTCCACTGAAGTTAATGGGACTCTCTCTGGTGCTAAAGGTTAGCACCAGCACTAAACAGCTAGCAGATTGCACTGCCCATGTATTTAATGCCTACCGACTAATTTCCTACATGCATTTTCTTTTCCCTCTTTTTTTGGATGCTGCTTAAGTTAGTTTCGTGGGGGGGGAAATTGCATCTGTTTATCATTGGGTGATTTCAGATGAGACGGGGCAGCATTCACCCCGTCCCGGAATCACCCAAATGATTCCCTGCCGGAATCACTCCGGCACGTCCAACAGACGTGCCGGCTGATCCTGGCGGGGAATCGGGGAGGGGGTGGGGCCGCACGGTGCTACGTGCAGCTGCACGGCCCCGCCCCCCCATGCTCCCCCGCCGCCCGCCTGATTTGACCACGGCCCAGAATCCCTGGCCATGATTGCTGGCCAGATGTTACTTTTTGTTGGTTCCCACTGGGAATCTCTTTGACCACGATTGCAGCGATTGTCCGGCGGGGAGCCCCAGAAGCATGGTTGAAATTGACCCCATGTGGCAATCGACCGTGGTGAACATCTGGCGGCCGCCTAACAGACGTTCAGGGCGCTTTGGCCCCATGTGGGTATTGACCGTGGTTCACTGTGATCTCGTAACGTCTGAAAATACCCATTGTTTTTCAACACGCACTTAATATTTCATGGTCTCTTTTTCATTATTCAACATGTTCATATGCTGGGGTGGGGTGGAGAGTGAAGAGCAAAAGATGGGAGCAGGATCTGCTGAGGAGTTTCCTCTGGAGCCAGTGAGAGGACAGAGCTAGTTGGAAGCCTTCAGCAACAACATCATGGAAGCTCAGTGAGCAGGTAGGATTGAAAATATCTAGGGGGTTGGTTGGAGAAGGAAAACAGCAGGCATAAGCACAGCAATTGTAGAAGAGAGAAGGAAACAATTGCAAATGGAAGTGTAAAAAACTGGCCCTTGGGGTAGGTAAGTACCCACAGGAGCAGACTCATTACTCTTTCTGATGCCAGACTAATCACTCCAGATTGGAGCTGAAACAAATGGGTATTTGCATATTCACAATTATTAGTCACATTTTTTGATAGCCCACTGTGTTCAGTTTTGGGCACCTCATTTTATGAAGAAAAACTGGAGACGGTGCAGAGGAATATAACAAAGATATTAAAGGGTTTGGAATACAAGTCATTTGGGGAGAGGATGAAACATATGAGTATGTTCATTCATTCATTCATTCACACTTTTATCCTGTTCTTCTGTTACGGTTCAGGCCTGGTCACAAGACACAAAAATATATTTTAAAATACACAGACAAAACCAAGTAAAATCAAGTAAACCATCCTAAATCACAACTCCCCAAACCCTGCCCCTGACTGCCAAATGCTTGTCAAAGCAGGAAGGTCTTGCATCACGTCTGGAAGATGAGCAGGCTCAGGTTTAGACAATTCTCCAAGGGAAGGAGTTCCATAATTTTAGGGAAGCCATTGAGGACACCTCTCTGCATTTTCTTGTTATGTGAACTTGATGGGCAGATGGTATCTGCAAGAGGGCACTCACAGCTGGCCTCAGAGACTGCAGTGGGACATGGAGGAGAGAGGTAGTCTTTTCGATATTTGGCCATCTTTCAGACAGTTTAGTTTGGAGAAAAGAAGTCTATGTAGCAGTCTACAAATATTTGACAGACTGTCATAAAGAAGTTGGAGAACAGTTGTTCTCCTTTGCTATGGAGAGCAGACCAAGAGGCAACTGGTACAAGCTGCAAAAAGGGAGATTTCAAATGGAGGTTTTTATGAAGAGTCTGGATGAACAGACATCTGGAATGGTCTACATATGGCAAATCCTGGACTAAGCATGGGGCTGGGCTTGGTGACCCTTCCAGTTCTGTGATTCTATGATTATCCGAATAAGTATGCGCAACAGAAATAATAATCACATATCTATTTATTTGGGTATTTCCTTTTGGTTTTTTTTGCCATTTCAGTCACTTTGTTTCAGTATTTTGTTTACTTTGGTATCTTAGTTGCTATATAGTTAGGTGCAATTTAGTGCTATTATGCAACAGTTTGGTCCAACAAAAGGTATCCTCTTAATCACATTGTCTCCCATCTCTCTGATAAACAAATTTGTCAGGAAGGATGCAACTAGGCCAGAAAACAGGAGATGAAACCAAAGCCATGCGGGTGGTTTACCTATGAAAGGAAGACTGCATGAAAATGGGAATTGGCAAATCATAGGCCAAAGCCAGATGATTTGAGAGCATGTAGTTTTGAGGAATATCCATCAGAAAGAATCATTCCATTTAGATGTATGTGGGCTGTAATAGACTTTAAAGGGAAATTATCCCTCCCCCCAAAACACATGACAAATGTGAAAAGAGTGTTACGATTCATCCCGTCATGTTCAAGTTCAACACTTTAAGTATGCCAAATTAAGGTGAAGCACTTGAGCAAATGCACTTCTGGGTCCAAGACACAGAAAGTAGTAGTGCTGGCGCTGGTGACATTTCACCTGGAATACTCTGTTCAGGTATATATATTAGGATTATAGGATAGGAACATTTTGTATTACACATGGGTTAGGTTTAGCTTAGATTCTGTATAAGATAAATAAAACTATCTATTGTGTACAGTATATATTCTTGTGTGCAGTTCTTTCTGTATCACAATGAGAAGGGGAAGGAGTTCAACTTCTGACAATAATTCTTCATTGGCACACACAATCAATACCAACGACAAAAATAAAATCTTCATTTGACATTGGTACCAAATGCCAATAACAACAACAATAACGAAAAATGATATTTCATTATTAACGAAAATGACACATTTTAATAACAAAAACTATAACAAAAAATGGCACAGGGCCCTGGTGTGCACTTCTAGTATCCATTTCCTTTGGTATTTTCAAGAACAAGATGGATTAACATCTTCTGCAATGATGTGGCTATAAAGCATCCTTCCTGGAGCAGAGGGTGGGACTAGATGATCTCTGAGGTTCCTTCCAATCCAAGGATGCTATGGTTCTCTGTAAAAGTTCCTAAATTGTGCATTAGGACCCCAAGTAGGGTCACATTCGACAAAGATAGGGTTTCAATACCAAATAATGATTGATATCTTTGCTGTGTCTTTGCTGCTGTCTGAGTCACGGGATGAAGTTTCAAAATGGTGTCACAAACACAAAATGTTTCATGACCATTGACTTATGTACTTCTAAATGTCAAAGAATATCCCATCTCTAAGGAGAGTTTTGGATAGTTAGCTTGACTGATGGCAAAACAGCATCTGCCAGAAATGCCACCTTTCTTCTTAAAATAATTGAACCGTTGAAAATACAGCTAGTGTATAGATTGAATTACATAAATCCAGAGCCTGTCTTTGTGGATTTCTGCAAGTAACTATCAAATATTTCTTTGCTTTTGGAAAACTGAGATGAGAATGAATTATGAAACATTGATCCCTTTGGAGCAGCCGCTCTATTCTTATTGAATTAAGGAGCTGCAATGAAGAGCCACTTGCCACTTCTAGTTGACCAACTTTCGCTGCACAAAACTTGAATCTGATTTCAAGCTCACTTTCAAATTGTGTCTATTCAGTATGATGCTTAGGGGTAGAAAGACGTAGCAGGTTTTCCCCCCTCTTCCTCCTCCCCGTATTTCGTGCTATTCCTCCTGCTGCCCAACCCACTGGATAAACCGAAGAATTGCACTGCAAACCATCAAACAATCATGGTAAATTGGGGTTGTGGAATAAATTAAAATTTAGATTACACTGTTTTACAGTTGTGTGTGTCCAACTTCTTTGGTATGAAGATAAGTATTATCTTATTCATTAATGTATTCATTAATGATCTGGAAAGGGGTGTTAAGAGTGAGGTGATCAAATTTGCAGATGACACCAAGTTATTCAAGGTAGTTAAAACACGAGCAGACTGTGAGGAGCTGCAGCAAAATCTTACAAGACTGGGTGCCTGGGCATCTAAATGGCAGATGAGATTTAATGTGGACAAGTGCAAAGTGATGCACACAGGGGAAAATAATCCAAATTATGAGTACACCGTGCTGGGTACTAAGCTAGGAGTTACCCCCAGGAAAAGGATCTGGGAGTGATTGCGGATAATACACTGAAATTCTCAGCCCAGTGTGCCGCAGCGGTCAAAAAAGCAATTAGAATGTTAGGAATTATTCACAAGGGAATAGAGAATAAAACTGAGGATGTCATAATGCCCCTATACAAATCAATGGTGCAACCGCACCTTGAATACTGTGTGCAGTTCTGGTCGCCCCATCTCAAAAAAGACATAGCTGAACTAGAAAAGATACAGAGAAGGGCAACAAAAATGATCCAGGGTATGGAACAGCACCCGTATGAGGAGAGGCTTGATAGGTTGGGACTCTTCAGCTTGGAAAAGAGACGGCTGAGAGGAGATATGATAGAGGTCTATAAAATCATGAGTGATGTGGAACTTGTAAACAGGGAATGGTTATTTGGCCTCTCAACTAGTACTAAAACTAGGGGACACACCATGAAACTCACAGGTGGCAGAGTAAAAACAGACAAAAGAAAGTATTTTTTCACTCAACATACAATTAGGTTGTGGAATTTACTGGTCAAGGCCAGCAGCATAGCTGAGTTAAAAAGAGGTTTGGACAAGTTTCTGGAAGATAGTTCCATTAGCAGCTATTAGACAGATAGGATTGGGGAACAAAACTCTTTACTGTCGGGAGCCTTGGGATGACCCACAGGGAATGGATAGCATGGTGACCTGTTGGGTGCTTCTCCCAGGCCCCTGTGACTGGCTACTGTTGGAGGCAGGATGCTGGGCTCGATGGACCATTGGTCTGACCCAGTATGGCACTTCTTATGTTCCCCTACTCAATACCTTCCATCCTTTTGCTCTTCCTCACTAATTATTTTAGTCTCACCTCGTTGTATGTTACTGGTGGGGGTGGGGGAGGCATTTCTTTCCCATGGCTTGCTTTCAAAATTAGTACAATCTCTGCCAGCCAGATAGGAGTTGGGAGGAGAGGTGTAGCTAGGTTGCAATGGGTCTTGGTGGGTGCAAAGATGGTATGGGGACCCTATGTCCTCTCAGTTGCAGAGAATGTAACTGCACCTCAGAGTGTAGAACCCACCACCCCCATAAGCCTCATTGGTCACAGTGCATTTGCTCCACCTGTACCGATTAGCGCTACACCTTTGGAGAGTCCATGCTGAGGAGTGCTCAGGATGGAGGAAGGGAAAGGGTATGGATCATGGATCTGTGCCATATATCCATCCCCGGTTCTGAAGTCCATGCCTTCATCTCTACTCCTTTCCCCCTGACTCTTGCAGTGTCTTAGAGTAGGGACTGTGGGCTGGGATTTGCCACATTGGCTGAGGGTAAGACTGAAATGAGAATGCGATCGTATCCTCACAAGAACGGGCAAGATTTTTGCACCCCCGGCCAGATCTCGCGTGTTCTCGAGAATCTTGCAAGATTCTCAAAAACCTCAAAAAACCATTCTGCACATGTGCAAATGGTCTCCATGGCCATTCTGTGAATGCGTGGCCTCCAGCAGTCATTTGCGCATGTGCAGAACATTTTTTGAAGTTTCTCAAAAACCTTGTGAGATTCTAAAAAAAAAACCATACGCTCTGCACATGTTCAAATGGACACTGCAGCCATTCTGCACATGCATGTCCCCCAAACGGCAATTTTGCACATGTGCAAACTGTTATGGGGGCCATTTGAGAACTTTGTGAGAATGGCAGTGAGAACGTTGATTCTCATGAGATTCTTGAGCCGGAGAATCTTGGACCCCATTCTCACTGAGATTCTCAAGGGGCTCGAAAACACGTTTCAACCCTACCTGAGGGTTTCCCACCTTGCTGCAGCATTCTTTTATACTGAAGTTCAGTTATCCACTTACCTATAGTTTACTTTACCAGGGCATGGTACTTTAGCACTTTGCTATGAAGAAGCAAAACGTTCATATCAACCTAGCTATTTTGGAGTGAAATCGGCATTTCATCTTCATGGGAAATGTCCTCATTTTTGGAATGTCTTTCATGGATTCAGGCTGCATGGAATTCTGTCCAAAGTTCCAACTACAGAGCACCGCCATTTTGCACCCTGTACGTCGCATATGGAATCTGAGCCAGGCCTTTTCTTACAGGCCTAATTGTGTTAACTAGTTATATGCTAGGAAACCCCTGGGCTGGAAATAGTGGGTCAGGAATATTGTTTTCTCTTCCTTCCCAGTATATCTACGACCACCACCTTTCACAAGTTGGCAAAGGGGATTTTTCAGGACTTTATTCATTTTGGAACTTTCTCAAAGATATAAACTAGCTGGAGCTTTCAGTCAATCAGTTCCTTCAGTGCATTTGCCATGTTTAGGTCAAGAAGTCAAGTCACTCTGTCAGAAATCAGAACAGGGGTGGCTTACCTGCCTCAGGAAGGAAGTACAAGGAGTCAGCTTTCATCTCTGCCTCTAAAGCTTCTGCTATTAGCAGATAAAAATCATTGGCTCCTGTTCAGAATCTACGAAGGTAATGCATCAGCTCTACCTATTGGATCTGACAGATGAGCCATAGCATGTCTAGGGGGTATGGACTTCCATGCATTAAAAAGTCAACGCTCCCTTTACAGCTTGATTTATTTTATTTTTATTTTTTCAAACAAGTAAAATGAGGAAACAGACTTCCAGGTAAATTCTGGTTTGTTGCACCAGTGGAGTACGTCTAGACTAACTCCAGTAATATCACTGTGTGTGCTGCATTAACACAGACACAAGCCCTTGGAGGATGCACACATTTTTAGAGTGGCTCACATTGAAAAAGTTCCCCACTCCTGATCTGATCTAATCCTTTGTTGCCTGGACAGGGATGTTACTGTAGAATGGTAACATTGAGGCTGCGTCCACACTAGCTCTTGTCTGGAACTAGCAGGATATAGGGGGCATGTAACTCAGTCCAGAGTTGCTCAGTCTAACTTGCTTGGTCCAGAGCAAGTTATGCTAAGATGGGGTAGGAAGCATGCTTGGTGAGATGGAATTTGTGGTCTTATAGTTGTGTGTTCGGCAAGAGCCCTTTATGGGTTCTTTGAGGATACAGAGGCCACTTTATAGTTTCTTTGAGGATATGGAGGCAAGCAAGTGTTCGTTGCAACTGCTCTGGCCATTTGGTCTCCTGGGGCAGAGGGTAAGGAGAAATGTAGAGTTCAGGTAGGTCACAATCCTGAACTGAGGCTGACTGTCAATTCATTTCTGAGATGGCAATATCGGTATTTATGCTAGTTAAGGCTAGATCGGGTTCCTTCTTCATTGGTTTGGGCAGATGGCTGAGTTTATTTTTATTCTATTAATATGATGGGATTCTTAATACATGACTGCAAATTCCCAAGCCATGGAGAGGTGCTTTTTAATTGGACTGTATAAGTCAAAGTTTTGTGTAGAGCTAAAAATACATCACTTGGCTCTTGTGAAATTATCTGTTAGACTCAGTGTCCTGGTGTAATTCTTATTTAGGTAATTACATTCTGCTTATCTGAGTTCCAAATGTGGTTTAACAGTGTTTCCTGTTATAAAATCCTCTATAGTGTTGCTAGTTGTTTGGATCCTATCAATAGTATGCTGTGTAAGCAGTATATACAGCACTAGCCACAGAACAATTTTAAGCAGTGCAGTTGTCCAAGTTGCGGACCATAAAAGATCATGCTGCAATTCAAAAACTCCAAGTCTTTCTATATGAGAATTATTGATGACCTCCACACTTCTCCTGTGTGCATGTTTCTTGTTATGGGGAAACCATTAGCATCTCCATTTTAAAGATATCCGCAATCTTCACCCTGTTAAGTCAATGGAAACTGAGCTAAATGACTTCAGTGAGTTCCGGATTGCAGCCATTGTACTGGTGCTATCCGAAAAGATAACATTTCTGGTCACATCCTGGGGAAAATAATAGTTTAAGCAACTTCAGCCCTTTTCAAACAGGCCGGCGGTGTGGGAGGGATGGGTGGAGGCTGCGGTGTGTGGGCTACCCATCACACGGACGTCCACGCACGGAGCATCCACCATTGGCGCCTGTTGCTCCATGCGTGGCCGATGGGTGGAGGTGGATGGAGCGCAGGAGCGCACACTCACCCCCACCCACCGGGCGTGGCAGTCACACGGACGTCCACCACCACCACCCGCACACCCACATGCATGGGCAACGGAGGACGTTCATGCAAAAAGGACCAGAATTGTTTTGTGTTAGGTGAACAGATGGTGAGAATTATTGGCGTGACTGCCTCTTAATGAAACCTTTTTGTATGTGTGCACACTACATGCACGCCAGGTGAGCACTTGGTGTGCACATAGTGCAGAGTGGATGCACGCCATGCACAAACCAAGTGTGCACATTGTACACACACACACACAGTCTACACATACTCACGGTGCACACACAAAAGTTGGATTGGAACTACACTTGCATAGATTTGTCACTTGGTTTCTCTCCCTTCCAGCCTTCTAGTACAGAGTCTCCCAAGCTCAGAGGTTTGGACTCAAGGGAGGCGCAAAACAATCTGTGGATGGAGTCACAATCCCATAGGCATAGCTAGGTTGGAATGGGCCCAGGTGCAAGAAATGGACTTGGGCCCCTCTGTCACCCCTCTCCCCTCTCCCACTTCCTCCTCTCTTTCCTCCCCCCACTGCCCCTCCCTCCCTCCACTTGCTGTGCTGCCTGCCTCTTGCAGCACAGCAAGTGGAGGGAGCTGCTCCCCCGCACAATCTCCATTGATATTTCATATGCTTAGTAGCTCTTTGTTGCTGTTCAAAGTCACAGACTCCTATTTCAGTCTAAGAATAGGGCAACACAGTTCCCTTAGCGTGGAACTCGCTTCCTCTCAGATGTCTATCTCCGTTCCTCCCTCCTCACCTTGGAAAAGCACCTCAAGACTTATTTATTCTCCAGGTGTTTTTAAGATCCACTGTTTATTCCCTTCAATCATGTATTTTTCCTTCCTCGTTACCCTTGCCCTTTTTAAATGGTTTTTAAATGGATTTATGTTTTAAATGGATTATATATTATTATGTATTTGATCTTTAATGTGCTCCGAGTGCCATCTGGCAGCAGGGAGGGGGGAGGGGGAAGCACTATACAAATTATTCTTATTCTTATTTTTAGTCTTTTTAATTAAAATTTTGGAAATCATTTGTCCTGGCACCTCCACAATAGTGGCCACCACGTTCATGGCTTGAAAGTCTGAAATACCTTCAAAATTGGTGATACTTTCCCAAAAGAGAGCTTTTCCCATCTGCATGGGGCGGGCAAGTGGGGATATGATAGAAGTTTATAAAATCATGTTAGGTTTGGAGCTACTCAACACAGAGCTATTATTACCCTGCAACAGGGCTGGTGCAACCATATAGGCTACACAGGTGGCCACCTAGGACGGCAAATTGAAGGAGGCAGCAAAAATGGAGTCAGGGAAGCAAACTGCTCATAAACCTCCAGCCCCAGAACTGTGCATCGTCACAGAGGGGCTGTGCACTGCCCCTGGGTGGACTAGGAGCTGTAGGTAGTCAGCTGTCCGACGCCCAGGTGCGTTGCAGTGGTTCTGGGTTTGCTTCTGGCCTGGAGAGTGGAGCAAGAGGAAGCATAGGACGTGACATGGTGCACCCCAGGAGAGGAGGCAGCCAGCACCTCTCTAGCCCTGGGGAAGGGGAGCCACTCCCCTGTCTCCTCCCCATTTGCAGTATCCCTTCTGCCAGGCCCAGGGCAGGAGCAGACAGCACCTCTTAACCTGGTGCGGGGGGTGAGCCGAGCAGACAGCCTGACATGCTGAGTGCAAGGCTGGAGAGGCTCTGGATGCCACTAGCATGGAGCGGACACAAGTGGACACCCAGGACCTCTCCCAGGCACACAAGCCATCAGGGGACAGTCAGGGACTGGACCAGGCCAGCTCAGCAATTGGAGCTCCCAGGAATCTACTCCACTCCTGGACCGCTGACTGCAAAGCCCAGAGGAGATGCCAAGCCCCAAGGGGGACACGGCGCTGCACTCCCCGTAGGCTCCTAGCATGTAGGGATGTGCGAACGCGGTTTGGATGTTCGGAGTTCGGCCCAAACTCGGTCTGTTTGGACATCCAAACCGAACATCCGAACCGAACTCGAAAACAGCTGAACAGTTCAGTCATGTTCGGGTGAGTTCGGATGAGTTCGGGGGTGGGGAAAACGTGACTTCGCGTGGGAAAACGTGACTGGAAGGGGGAGGCAGCTGAGGAGCAGACTTCCTGCCACCACGGGTGGAGACTAGGGGTGGTCCCAGGGCCAAATGATACCAGTACAGAAAAAAATCTTCAACTTTGGTATCGATTTTGGTATTGATAGCGCTATTTTCAGATGTTCAGCCAGGTTTGGCCAAATCGAACTCCACCGAACTGAACAGCCAAACCTGAACTCGGGTTTTGAACCGAACGTCTGAACATCCAAACTGCATTCTGTTTGCACATCCCTACTACCGTGGCTACCGTGGCAGCTGCCTTGCTCTCCCCCTGCCACAGACCTTAGAGGAGGGGAAAGTACACCAGGCTAACCTTTGAAACTGACATGTCCCAGCATGAACTGTGGGGAACCTGGGCTCCTCAGTGTTCACAGCCAGTTCTTGTGATGTGCAAAGGCTTTGTCCCTGCCCACAGTGCCTACTAGTAGAGGACCTGTCTGCTGGCGTGGGTGGCCACCTCAGTTCATATAGACATGGGATGTGTGTACCTGCTGCCATGCACTTTTTTGGCTTGTCCCTCACAGCACACTCTGGATTTTTTTCTGCAACGCCCCATCAGTGGGTGCTGAGTGGCCCACACCACTTTCAGACAGGCAGTCAGATGAGTGGCTCCTGGGTGACCATGTGAGGTAGCATCTCATTTTAAAACATCCTAATTTGAGTAATAGCCATTTATAGACCTGTCCTCTAATAACTTATTCAATCCTCTTTTAAACCTTGTTACGTTATTGGCCTTCAGAACATCCCTGGCCAACAAGTTCCGCAAGTTAATTGCACAGTATTACTGGGTTCAAAAAGGGATTGGATAAGTTCATAGAGGCTATATAAGCCACCCTGAACCATTGTGGGAAGGGCAGCCTAGCAATTTAAATAAATAAATAGCTCCCTAAATAGCTATTAGTCAAGCTGGTCAGGAGATGAGATTTCTGAATATCAAGAGAATTGGAGAGAATAGCAGGAAATGGGTCAGGAAGAGGCTTGTTCTGCATTTCTCCAAAGCAACCAAAGCTGGCCATTCTCGAAGACAGGATGCTAGTCTAGATGGACCATTAGCCTGAACCAGCACTACACTTAGGTTCTTACAAATAGACCATCAGTCCATCTAGCCCAGTATTCCATCTTCCACGCTGGCCACTGCTGGAGAGAAATTGTACAAAACCAAGGTTTAGATGGAATGATCCTTTCACTGTCATTTGCTCTCAGTTTCCTTCCAGTAGTCATGAGTTACCTGTCCTGAGTATTGTGGCTATTTTATAGTTTGATCTACCAAGTTGTTGTTGGGGTTTTTTGTTTGTTTGTTTTTCATTTGGATGCTTTTTTCACCAGTACTACTCTGGTGATGTTTCATATTGTGCATTCTAATG
>QEPC01006340.1:1296224-1312235 GCA_003113815.1 Sphenodon punctatus
TTAAGGGAGGCAGGGGAGAAGGAGGACATGAGAGAAGGAGGGGGAGGAGGGAGAGGGGTGGGAGTGGGAAGAGAGGAGTGGGAAGCGATGTCGAGGCGGATCTTGTCTATCTTGGAGGTGAAGAAGGAGGCAAGATCCTGAGCAGAAAGGGAAGAAGGAGGGGGAGGACAGGGGGGCTTGAGGAGGGAGTCAAAGGTGGAGAACAGGTGGCGAGGGTCCCGAGAACAGGACTCAATGCAGGAGGCATAGTAGTAGGTTTATAGGCCTAACCTCTGTGAAATAATCCAATCCTTTTTTTGAAACCAGTTATTAATTATTTATTATTATTATTCACATTTATATAACACCAGCAATGTACCTGGCACTTTACAAAGATTAAGATCGACACGGTCCCTGCTCGGGGGTCTACAATCCAAAGACAGGGGAAGGGGAGACAGGGAAGGGGGAACAGAGGAGAGACAAGGGATGCGACATGCATGAGGATGCAAAAGCTCAGGTACACGTACTTGGCTTGGTTGCAGTAAGTTGGGAGTTTACAAATAGCAGGTGGGGGATAATCCTGGGTGGGAATGGTTAGCAGGAGTTAGGAAGGGCAGTGCAGAAGAGGTGGGTTTTGAGGAGGAACTTGAAGGTGTGGAGGGTGGGAGCCAGGTGGAGGAGGGCAGGGAGGGAGTTCCAGGCATGCAGGGCAGCAAGAGAGAAGGGACAAAGGTGGTTGTGGGAGCAGGGGAGGTGTGGGCGGGTGAGGGAGGGGATGGAGGAGGAGCGGAGTGCTCAAGCAGGGGTTTGGCGGGAGATCAAGGCAGAGAGGTAGGGGGAGCAAGGTTGTGAAGGGCTTTGTAGGTGAATACAAGGAGCTTGTGCAGAATGCGCTCAGGAAGAGAGGAGAGGCTGCACGTGGTCAAAGCTACGGGCTAGGTGGATGATCCTGGCAGTAGAGTTTTGAACAGAGATAAAGGAAGGAAGGTGAGAGCGGGGAAGGCCAGCAAGGAGGAGGTTACAATAGTCGAGGCATGAGATGACTAGGGCGTGGATGAGAGTTTTGGCAGAGGAGACAGACAGAAAAGGACCGATCTTGGCAATGTTGTGGAGGGAGAAGCGGCAGGATTTGGCCATGGAGTCAATATAGGGTTTGAAGGTGAGTGTGAGTCGAAGATGAATCCCAAGCTGCAGGCTTGGGGACGGGGAGAATGGAGACCCCATCAATGGTAATTGATAGGGAAGAGGGAGAGGAAGGATTGGGAGGGAAGATCAGGAGTTCAGTTTTCACCATGTTCAGTTTGAGTTAGCGTTGAGACATCCGGGCAGAGATATCAGAGAGACAGTTGGTGAGATGAGCTTGAACTGAGGGGGAGAGGGAAGGAGTGGAGAGATAGAGTTGAGTGTCATCAGGTGGTATTGGAAGCCGTGGGAGGCAATGAGTTTGCCTAGGGACTGCGTTTAGATAGAGAAGAGGAGAGGGTCAAGGACAGAGCGTTGGGGAACCCCGACCGAGAGGGGTAGGGAGGAGGAGCAACATCCTCTATCAATGAGTTCCATAGGTGAAAGGTACATTGAGTGAAAAAAATTCTTCCTTTTATTTGTCTTAAATCTGCTGCCTGTTAATTTAATGGAATGTTCCCTAGTTCTAGTATTTTGAGATGGGATAAATAGCTGCTCCCGATTTGCTTGTTCATGATTTTTTAAACCCAGGTGGTTTAAAAAATCGCTCCCTATCATATCCCCCCTTAGTCATTTCTTCTCTACGCGGAAGAGCCCTCACTGGTCCTTTTCTAATGGGCACAGGTGCTTGTGGGGGGATGGGTGGGCAGTGTGTGTTGATTTGTTCCTATGGACCCCCACCCACCTCCACCCATCTCCACGCATGGAGCATCGGGCATTGGCACCTGTTGCCCCATGCATGGGTGATGGGTGGAGGTGGGTGGCGCACAGGAGTGCACATGCACTGCCACCCACCGCATTCCCACAGGTGCCCACCAACCACCCCCCCGCACGGGCGTCCACCCCACACACATATGCAGGGGGGGGGGCATCCGTGTGAAAACGGCCACTGATTGAGCCTCTCCTTGTACATACCTTTCACCATCTTTGTTGCCCTTCTCTGCACATTTTCTATTTCAACTGTGTCATTCCTGAGACGGAGAGACCAGAACGTCACACAGTATTTGAGCTGTATGCGCACACCATAGATTTAAATAGCAGCATTCTGATGTTCTCCATTTTATTTTCTGTCCCCCGTCCCTTATAACTCCCAACACTCTGTTTGCCTTTTTATCTGCTGCTTCCAACTCAGTCTCAAAGTACCCTATCATAGGAGAGATCATGTCACAAAGAGCTACCAGCAAGATGGCAAGGGACTGTTTTTCATTGCTAGAGGGGGCAGGACTAGAACTGATGGACTCAAGTTACAGAAAGGCAGATTTCAGTCAGCTATCCAGAAGACTTTCCTAACAGTGAGAGCTGTCCGGCAATGGAACAAGTTGCCTAGGGAGGTCATGAGCTCACAATGACTGGAGGTTTTCAAAAAGAGGTGGGCAGCCATCTGTCAGGGATGGTGCTGCTGTAGTCATTCTGCATCCAAGCAGGGGGATGGGCTAGATAACCCTCACGGTCCCTTTCAACTTATTTTGGGGGGAAACAAACGTGACAGTAAGCTGTTGTAACCCACTCTGGCCCACTTTAGCCAGCGGGCCACTGTCATGTTTGTTACTGGGCTGCCAGATGTTAGACCTGACTGACCCCAGGCGTGACGCCGGCTAGCCCAGGCGCTCACACCAGCAAATGGCTGAGGTCACACCATGCCCGCCTGACCAACTGCCCGCCTGACCAACCAGGCCAGAGTGGTCTACAGTGGGCTATCACATTTGTTAAGCCTGCCTGATCCAGGCAGGTGCCATGACTGGCCACCATGGCAGTCCGTGATTGGCTGCCATGGCTATCCGTCAGGGTGGGAGGCAGGGTTCTGGGAGTGGTGCGGGGGTGGGACTGACCACTCCAGCACGTCTGTTCGGCTGCTGCCTCGGCCGAGCCTCCCGGGCAGCGAGATGACTCTCCTGGCTGAACTTACATGTGTCGGTGGCCTGGACTGACCCTGGCTGTTTCAACAGTGGGTTCCCAATTCACGTTGGGTCGTCTTTCTACCATCTGTCATTCTATGAGATCCCTTCTACTCCAAAGGCTCCTTCTCTGCTGCTGTTTGCAAATTTAAATTCCGCTGTGATTTCAAATGAAAAGCTGAGCAGGTCATTTTTATAACGTGGCAAAGAAACATGATATCACTACTGGGCTGGCACATTAGTACGCCATCTGCAGTCAAATCATATTTGTGTTAAACATGAGCCCTTATTGTATTTTCTTTTATTTATCTACAGCACAGTGAGGACACCATAAAAATGACAATATTCAATGGTGACTGGCCTCTTGCTTGACTGTGCAAAGAAAGAGCTATTCCGGACTCTGCCTCTCCCTGCTGAGGAGGAAGGGTCAGCCTGTTACACCCATCTGAGCCTTATTGACCCCCCCACATTGGGTCCCAAACCAGAGGCTGAGAACCTCTGCTGTATGCGGTGAAAGCTAAAAGAATGTAAGATGGCAGGAAATGTACTGGCAAACAGAGCTACCAGACCTCCTGAAAAGCTCTAACCCCAAGCGCAAGTGAACTTGCCTAGCAAATCTGGAAAACAAGGAAGCCACTATGGTGTCTTAGAGTGACACTCAGTGCTCCTCAGTAACAGAAAAGACTGTGAGGAGCCAGCCACAGCACCTGGATCCACACCCACCCACCCTCTGGGCACATATTATTTACAGCCACAGTTTCTTGTATCCCTCTCCAGCAGCAGTGAGAGCACCATTAGTTCCCTGGTGCTCTGCAGGGAGCCAAGAGCATTCCCACTCCTCTGCAATACAAGCCACAAAGATGGGGGCTTGCAATGTGGAATGAGGCAGGAGCAGTCCCAAGTCCCTGATGCCAGGCATCAAGGGTGCTCTTATTTTAAAGTTGGTTTTATTTTTATTATTTATTTATTTATTTATTTATTATTAAAACTTATCTGCCGCCCCAGCCTACTATAGGCATCTCGGGGCGGCTAACAACATTTTAAAATACATGACAAACTAAAAAAATACAATTAAAACAACCTAAAATCCCCAGATTAAAACACCCATAGCCAAACCCTCCCTAGCCCAACCCATCCACCCCATCTTCCTTGGAAAAGGCCCAGCGGAACAGCCAGGTCTTACACTGTCTATTGAAAGAGGGGAGGCCCGTGGTCAATCGGACCTCCAACGGAAGGGAGTTCTATAGCCACTGTGCAACCACGGAAAATGCCCTCCTCATGGTTGACCCCTGGGAAACCCGGGGGACTTTGAGGAGAGCGCTCCCGGCCAACCACAGGGGCCGATCCGGGTTGTGAAGCGGTCCTGCAGGTAGGTGGGGCACAGGCCGTTTAGGGCTTTAAAGGTCAACACCAACACCTTCAATTGGGCCTGGAAGACTGTTGGCAGCCAGTGCAGAGAGCGAAGCACTGGTGTAATGTGCTCACGTCGGCCGTTCCCCTTTCGGCACACACAAGCACACACCTGTTTTGGGGTTTCATGCCTTTTTGTGCTCTTGAAAATATCTGCATAGATACATGATGCCATACTTTAGGGCAGGGGTGAGGAATTTCAGTCCAAGAGGCCAAATGTGGCCTACAGCTCATTTGTAGGCCCTCTCCAGTTCCTGTATGTGAGCCCTTGACTAGAGGCAGCCTTTCATTTGTAAATGGGTATGCTTCCCTTTCATTTTGTATCCCTAAATCTCCAAATTTAAATATGGATTCGTATTACAGATCCATATTTAAATCAATTAAGAAACAAAAATCATTAAATCATTTTTTTTAAAAACCCACTGTGCATGTGCAGACTGGCTGTCCTTTTCCAAAATGGTGGTGATGCTGCCACTGCCATTTCAAAAAGGGCATGCATGCACAGAGCAGTCTGGCAACCATTTTGCATATGCACAGTCATTTTTTATTTTTTTATTCTTCTGTAGATTAGAACTAAGATTAAACAGGCTTGCTGTCGCACTGTTTCAGTTAGTTCGGTACAGTTCAGTACAGAACAGCCCATTCCATGCAGTTACGGATTAATCCAAATCCCAACTTCCTACCCTGGACCCAGTTCCTATCCTCCAAACACCGAAAGACTAAGCTCAGAAGAAGGGAGCATGGATGAGGATGGGGCACAGATACATAATCTGGACCCTCCTCTTTGTGAAAACACCTCTTAGATATACCCTCCCCCAACTTCTGTGCAGCCTTCAGAGCTTGTACCAGTTAAGGGTGTCTTTAAACAGTCACGGGACTACTCACTCATAGACCTGCTCCGGGGTGCACCTCCATGTCTGCCCAATGGCAGCCCCTTGGGTCCATTTTAAATGGACCCAGCACTGCCACAGCCCACAATTCGCCCACACAGCATCCCGCTTCCCACACCATAGAGTTGTGGGTGGATCGGGTGCCGCTCTAGGCTGCCGCCCACAGCTCTGTGGCATTGCCCAGTGCAAAGCTGCAGCAGCTGTCCGCCGTGCAGAGGGACCGCAGCTCCATCTCCAGCCTGCTCCACTGGTGGTGCTCCATCACTGCAAGCAGGGCTGCTCTGCCTGCACATCTGGCGGCCTGCCTTGAGACAGACAGGCCGCCTGGGGGTGTGGCAGAGCAGAGCTGGGGATGTTGTCCATGTTAAAAGCACCCAAAGAGGCCCCTAGGAGGGAAAAGTTTCCCTAACCCTATTTTAGGGCCTAAGGCCACTTTCTCCTGCTTTTTGCTAGGTTTCTGATAATAGAAGGGAGTGGGACCCCTTGCATGTAAGGAAGCCTCCACATGCCGTATCAGACTGTTTGAAGGTCATTCTATGTTGACCTAGCTTGGCCTTAGCAGACAGCAGACCAAAGAATCAAGTCCACAATGGCTCAAGCTGTAATTGCAAAAGTTTAATTTTCTCTTCACCGTTTCTTTTCCTGCTACCTTCAGCCTGGACTGGTGAAATCAGAGCAAGAATTCTGCTTTTTTTTTTTTAGCTAGCTTAGCTTTCCGATTCTCCTTTCAGCTTTATTTGGCCAGCTTCATTTTCTGATTCTTATTAACTGGCACGATGCTATTGTGTTTGTATTTCAAACTCTGCAGGGAAGGAGACAGATTCAAAACTAAAAACATAAAAAGACTGATGTAAAGATAATTTTAAATCTTGTCCTCTTGTTAATGAAACCTAAATTTAAGGCCTGAAATTTGGCATTGTGACAATGTCCTTTTAAATAAGAACTAATATCCTATTCCCACAGCATTTCTTTTACATTAAAGAGAGAGAGAAACAGAGGACTCTATTATGAATGCAGCCCATTCCTTGCCAAGCTGTCACAATCTCACTATCTCTCTCCAGATTTTTAAATTCGGGAATACAGTGCTAACATTTCATAATTAACCCTAGTATGTTCAACTTCTCATTGTACCAAGGTAGTTTCAAGGATAGGTTTAAAACTGCACGCCTTTGTATTTCTCTGGAGGGTGGCTAAGGGTCCTGTAGACGCTCGATGCTTAATTTCTGAGAAAAGAAATGAGGCTCCAGCTTGCCCTGTGGCCCCAGAAGCCCAGGGAGTGTCGAAAGGGGCTGCTGGAGATACTGCCATGCTCCCCCAGTCTCTGTTTCCACTTCTCTTTTGCCAGCCCTTGCTCAGGGCTGGATTGAGTTGGTTGGGGATCCGCTGTTTGGCACTGCCAGTCAGCTCCAACACTGCCAGAAGAGAGTTTGGGGCTGAGGCTGGTCATGGTGGGGAGGAGGGGGGGTCTTGCAGAGCAGCAGTGACAGGGTCCCTTAGAGGTGATGGGTTTGAGTTCCCAGCATAAATGAATTCCTACAGCTAATCCAAATGGACAGTTTACAATGGCTTGGCTGCAGAATTGAACTCTGCATTGCTTTCATTCTATTGTTTTGTCCTCACGGCATGCTAGCAAGTAGAATTCTTGGGCCAGCCTGCCCTTTCTCAAGAGAGACTGTGTGTGTGTGTGTGTGTGTGTGTGTGTGTGTGGTTCGTTTTTACAGATTTGCAAATAGAGGAGGAGCAGAGGGGAAGCAGCTAACACACAGCTCCTCAATGTGCCCCTTTAGGCTGATACCTCTGGACTAGTGCAGAAATGGACGGTATATTTACTATCCACAGTTTAATGTCAGTATTCTGGATAGTGGTTAGCCAGTAACTATCTGGTGCTTCCCACAGAGCTTAACCACCAAGCCAGAATATCAGATATTACCGTTTACTACCACGTTACTGCATAACTGAACCAGATCCAGATGGAGGGAGTAAAACAAAAACAAAAAATGTAAATGGGCAAATGGTAATTCAGTAAACAGTCATCTGGTTAAGTAGATATTTGCCAGATGCTCACTGGATACCGTCTGGTATCTGACTGGATAGCAGCACCAGATATCGCGGTATCTGGCTGGATAGCAGCGCCGGATACTCATTTCAACACCTGAGACCCAAAGCCCAGCATTTTAAAAGTTCTCCAAAATACTCCCTGCCTTTCACTCAGGTCTTCTCAGCTTGCTTCCGCTCTGGCCAAGCTCTAACTTGCTTCTTCCCAAACTGGCCAAACTTGTTTCTCTGCTGCTCCAGCCACACTCCCCATTTGGCGGCTTTTAGACAAGCGCAGTGCGCTCGCGCAATAGACTCACGCAACTTTTAAAAGACTTTTAATCCCCCACCCATGTATTTATTTATTACTGTCCTTTGCCCTGTTTTACTGATGTATTTTATATTTGTATTTTAATTGATTTTAATTGTTTTTACTGTTGTTAGCTGCCCCGAGCTGCATTGCAGGAGGGGGCGGGATAGAAATCTATAAAATAAAATAAATAAATAAATATTTTGCTCATTAAAGCCGTTTTCATGTTCTTTTAAAACTGCGAACTAAATACTAGGGATGGGACTATCGGTATCGGATTAATCCGATAATGCCAATAATTGGCGATATCGGATTAATCCGATAATACCGATAATATCGATATCAGCATATAGTTTTTTTAACATTGCCGATTTTTCGGATCTTTAGCATTGCAGCCATTTTAAAAATGGCTGCAATGTTAAAGATCCGAAAAATCGGCAATGTTAAAAAACCGATATGCCGATACAGATAAATCTGATATCGGATTAATCCGATACCAATAAAACCGGTAACCGATAATTCACCGATAGTCCCATCCCTACTAAATACCTCGATGTCGGGGGATGGGGGTGGGTTAGTTCACGGTTTTAAAAGAATGCGCAACCGGCTTTAACATGCGAAATGTCTTGTCTAATCCCCACCCGCAGAATTTTTAAAAGTTGCTCGCGCCTGTGCCACGCTGGTCTAAAAGCAGCCTTTGTCTCTTTTTTAATCTCCTTAACAAAGTCTCGGTGGTTTTGTGAACTACCCAGCATGTCTTTCTGGGCTACGTTCCAAGGGGGCTGGGCAGAAGAGCTCACCATTTCAAAGCTTGTAACAATGTGATAAACCTGACTAAAACAAAGATTCCGAAACCCCATTCCATGGATTTGTGCATCTCAAGAGTGAAATTTAAGGAGATGATTTTAAAAGGAAAATCACTGCACATTTATGTGTGTGCATTTGTGGCTTAAAGAGTTGCGCAAACTTTTAGAAGCACAGATGAAAAGAAAAATAGTTTTGAAAAACTCCTCCATAATAGCACAAGATTGATGGGGTGATCCTCTTACAAAATAATAGCGCCCAGCCTATTGCTCAGCACCAGCACAAGTCCCACTGAAGGTGGGGAGAATCTCTCCAGAGCTAAAGACTAGCGGTACAATTCAGATGGAGGATTTCACTGCCTGCCAGAAGTAAAAAACCTACCTCACTCTTAAATTACTGTGTGACTGTCGGATGAGGTGTTTGCACAATAGGTCATCAGATAATGAAAGTTACTTTGAGCCACTGTTGTACACAGATAGGCTGAATGGTGACACGTACACCCAGAATAAAATGAGCACCTGCTTTTCATTGGCACAGGATTACCAGCTTCCAAAACAAAATGTGTGACAAATTCCTTAAACAACATGGCATTAGAGCTAAAACAGAGAGTTATGTCCATGATCAGTTAATATCCAAAATTCCGGATACCTAACTGCTTAACCTCTCAGTAACCACATGTCACAACAGATAACTAATTAACCAAATTACCAATGAAGGGTATTTTCAGACGTTACGAGATTACAGTGAACCACGGTGAATACCCACCTGTGGTCACTGTGTCCCGAACATCTGTTTGGCGGCCGCCACATGTTCGCCATGGTCAATACCCGCAAGGGGTCAATTTGAACCATGCTTCCTGGGCTAGCCAGGGGAATGTCCCGGGAAGCATGGTCAAAAAGATCCCCAGCGGGGACCAAAAAAAAGTAACGTCTGGCCGGTTGCCAGGGCCTGACGCGGCGGCCGCATTGGACCCGCCGCCCGCCCGTCTCCCCGGAGGGCGGGCGGTGGGGAGCGTGGAGGGGGCGGGGCCATGTGGCCGCATGTTGTGCCGTGCGGCCCCGCCCCCTCCCAGATTCCCCGCCGGTATCCCCCCGGCACGTCTGATATTGCGTGACGGGGTGACCCCGGCGGGGAATGAATGGGTTGTTTTCGGTATGGGGCCAAGCGGCCCCGTAACGTCTGAAAACACCCAAAGACAGCTTTACTGTTACTGTGTCACCAATTTACCATTTTTCTGCTCTCCGTCATTTCTGATTTACTTCAGAAGACTGCATCCAGCAGATTTGAACCTGAGGTAAACTTAAAACCAGGGTCCGGAAGTAAACAGGAAAGGAATTATGGGCAAATGGAGCGAAATGGTAACCATGGAATAGACGGGGAAACAGCAAGGAAGTAACTTGATAAATGGCACAAAGCGGTAATAATGTGCAGTTAATTGGTTAAGCCATTGAATACTAAATGGATACTGGTTGGTAACAGATGGTTGTCACTATAGACCAGTTACCACAAATCCAGTGGTTATCAGTATATTATTCTAGAGCTGTTTATCTCACAGTGAGTAATTGGTGTGGTTTTTAGCAATATTTTTTTCTTATTACACCAACTACACCTGCTATTTATCATTGGCGAGGTGCAATAATTACATGTCTACAAAACGTCAGGGCTGATGCACAATATGTCAGCAACCATCCCAGAGATGACATTCATTCTTGCTAAACACAAATCCCATTGAAAAATGCCAACACCTTCACGTCATAGTGTTAGTGACTGTTACAGAATAGAAATAGCTGGTCGGCTGAACAATGCAAGGAGCCGGTAGTCAAGCAGGTATTTAAGGTGGCGCTTACCAGCTTTCCCAGCTTCAGAATCAGGAACCTCTTGTTGAAGAAGTAGGTCCAGGAATTCTCCTTTTTGTAGGGGAGGAAGAGATGTTATGCATCAGTCATTCAAAGGATGGTGGAGTATAGCTGGCTCAGCCTATTCTGCTGGAGCTGAAATTTGAGTTTAGCTCCACTGGCTCCTGCTTGCAGATTAGAAAAAATGTAGTTTTGAAAAATCTTCTGAGTGGAATATCCTTCCCACTACCTTGTGCAAGAGTCGACTGGGCAGGGGGCAATTCCTCCCCCCCCCCCCCCAATTCCTTTCCTCTGATCAGTCAGCAGCTAGAGGCAACTTTACTGAAGCAAGGCCAAGCAATAGGAGCCTGGAGAGGCAGCATAGGGGACCCAGACAGAAGGATAAGTCTGCTCCAGCCATGCAGAGCATTTTTGTGTGTCTCTATGACCCCAAAAGGCTTCTAAAAAATCATAAAACTGTTTTGGCAAGCCTGAACCACTCCTCCCCCATGTATTCCTCAAATAGTGTGAGGTCAACTCTCCTGTGTTGTTTCATGTTCCTCCCCCCTCCCCATTTTTTTTAAATGGAGGTTTTTATCATTTCATCATCAGGGGTACTTTCTACCCCCAATGTAAGTCAATGGGAAAATGAAAGCACTATACGCCCTTTGCACTCGGGGTGATGTTGACCCTTTGCACATATATTCTTAAAATCCATGTGTCTTTTAAAGAAATGAAACTTAACCCAGCACCTGCTCTCCTAATTAAAACCCTCAATGAGGGTGAAGGACAAAATGTAGCACTTAGTTTGAGTTCACAAAGATCATTGGTGGTGTGTTTAGGAAAATATCACCATAAACTGTTTGGGGGGATTATATTGACCCCCGGTGAAAAGTCAACTTGCCAACTTCTATTGTTCCTTATCTTTACACAGCAGTTAAGACCTATTTAGTGTGAACTCTTGACACTTTTTTTAATCACAGCCATTAGCTGCTTTGTGTTGGAAAAATACCTATTCATTCTGCATCGGGGGTGTTGATGACTCCTGTATTTACTGTGAGGCTCGGAGCTCACTTGAAAACAATGAAGTCCTGCAACCTGTATTTTTCATAAATGTCCTCTAAAATTGGCATATCTGGCCATCCTACTGTGAACTCAAAACCTTTGAGCTGGTTCCTCCTCTCCTTTTCTGGATGGGATGCTTCACACTATTTAAGGTTTGACTTCACACTGTTTAGTCCAGATAGGCAAGAGTATTTTCTGATTACTTCTGTGACTGCTGCTTACTTCTGAGAGGCCACAGAGATGTCTGCAGAAGAAGCCTTCAACCTATGGGGTGAGACAGACTCAGAATCAAATTCTCTGGGTTTTGAGGATGATGAAGATAGTGACTGGGAACCCCCAGGCACATCTGCTGCTGGCACAGAACAGCATGAAGCTGAAGGCACTGAGGACGGCAGTGATGACCATGATGGAAATGATGAACAAGGTATGTTCATTTTTCTGGATTTGTACCACACCTATCTTATCTACTATTAGGAAAATGCCCGGGGGGGAGGGGTGTTGCAGTAAGAGTCAGGGAAGTGGGAGTGCCAGCTCGCAAGCCTCCCTTTAGCTAGGGTCTTTTTTGATCTATTGACTATTACATGTTGACTTTCAGATACTCCTAATCCACATCCCAGCTATTATATTGGGAAGAACAAAGTGGCTAAATGGCTTAAAAATCCACCTGTTGAAGGAAGGACTGCTGCAAGAAATATTTTGTTACCTCTGCCAGGTAATCATGCTATTTTACTGGGGTGTGTTTGAGGGGATGGGGAAGGTTCTGTCCTGCTCTTCTATGGCAGGGGAGATTGTGGTAGGGTGTCCAGATATGCAAACTTTAGAGGACAGGTATGAGAAATACAGCTTGGAGGGCTCCAATGGAGCCCTGCCAGCTGTATTTCTCATAAGTGTTCTCCAAAGTTTGTATATCTGGGCACCCCAGATTGTTGGCAGGGGGAGAACTATGCAATAGCTCCTCTGTGATGGGGGGGTGTGGGGGAGTTTGTGAGCAGGGGGAAAGGTTATGAATATACTAATTCCTAATAATAAAATGTATTGATTGTTCCAGGAGTGACAAGCTATGCGACACAGTGGCTGACTGACTGCCTCTTCTCCAGCTTCCTGATCTTCTTCACCATGGAAATGCTGGACCTTACACTAAGGGTAATTTCAGACGTTATGAGACCACAGTCAACCACAGTGAAACCCCTGTTGTGACCAAAAGTCCCGTAACGTCTGAAGGATTCCCGCCAGATGTTCACCATGGTGAACCTCCGGCAGGAATCCTTTTGACCATGATTCTGGACCTCCTGTTGCCTGGAGGTCCACAATTGTGGTTAGCTGGACCACGGTCCGGAATCGGTCAAAAGTAATGTCTGTTACCTTGGCCAATTCCGGATCATGACCCAGACCACGAGACAGGATCAGGCACAGTGACTGGATTAGCCAATGCACCCGCCCGTCTCCCGGAGGGCGGGCGGCCGGGGGGAGCATGGGGGGGCAGGGCTGTACAGCTGCACATTGTGCCACACAGGCTCCGCCCACTCCCCGATCCCCTGTAGGAATCTGCTGGCACATCTAAAGGACAGCTGGGCAGATTCCTGTCTGGGATACGAAATGGATCCTGGACCGTGGTTCAGCGTGGCGGGCCCTTTGGCCCGCCATGTCTGAAATTACCCTAAGGTTCACTAATAAATATGGGGAAGAGTGCTTGGGAGACATCCGGCAGCCGATAACAGAATTGGAACTTCGTGCCTACATAGGGCTTCGTATCCTGACAGGCGTGTGCAGGTCCAGCGGGGAAACATTGGAGGAACTGGTCCACAGAGCATGGAAGGCCACAGTTCAGAGCACCATATCTTTGGCACGTTTCAATAAAATTACGAGGTTCCTAAGCTTTGATGACAGGCTGCAACGTAGAAGCAGCGGTGTGACCTGTAAGCTAGCCCCTGTGTCTGTCATCTGGCAGTTGTTTCTATCAACACTCTCAAAATCCTTTGTACCCTTTGAGAGTGTCACAGTTGATGAACAACTGGTGTCTTTTAGAGGTAGATGCCCATTCAGGCAATATATGCCCTCCAAGTCAGCTAAATATGGTATAAAATTTTGGCTTTGTTGAGACTCTAAAACCTGTCTCTTATACACATCTAGATGTGTATAAGAGACAGGGGTAGAAATATTGTGATGAAGTTGGTCGTACCCAATCTAGAGGGCAGTGGGCGAAATAGAACTATAGACAATTTCTTTATGAGTGTTCCCCTAACCAGGGAGTTGATTCCAAAAAATCTTACTTTGGTTGGAACAATGTGAAAAAATAAATCAGAAATTCGCCGGGAGTTCCTTTCAGACAAAACAAGATATGTTATAAGCAGCTTGTTTGAGTAAGAGAGGGGTATGACACTGGTGAGCGATGTGCCTAAGAAAGGCAAAGCAGTAATTCTGCTCTCATCTATGCATAGTGATGCTGCAACATCTGGTTCTCAATCGAAACCAGAAATAATAGAATATTATAATAAAACAAAAGGTGGGGTTGATACATGAGACCAAATGGTGTCTACATACAACACCAAAAGAATGGGCAGGTGGTGGCCCATGGTTGTATTTTCAAAAAGAGTAGACATTGCGTGCCACAACGCATACATAGTTTGGTCCTTGGGCCTTTCCTACATGGAAATCAGGAAATCTAAGAAGGAGACGTCTCTTCCTCCTATAATTGTCTAGAGAGATGATAAAACCCTGTATTGAGGCAAGAAACATTGCTAATTTGTCAAGAACATCAAGAAGGCTTGCTTCTACTGTGGTAGATGTTCCACCTGATAATAGAAAAAGAGGCAAGTACCACATCTGTGCAAAAGCAAGGGACAGGAAATCTCAGCAGCGCTGTGCAACCTGCAAACTCTTTTTATGTTCCCCACACTCAATTGTAAATTGTCGTATGTGTGCAAATGCACCAGACAGTTACATTTTTTAAATCAAGATTGTGTTTATATGTTGTATTTATATGTTTATGTTGAATTTATATAATTGTATTTTAAAGTTCTATGTTTATGTTGTATTTTAAAGTTCTATTTTAAGTTTGTGCAAAAAAGTTGGAGGGGGTCAACATTACCCCCTGTACCCTTTTTGTTAGTGTGCTGCTTTACATGAGGGGGGATGGTAACCCCCAATACCATGGGGGGTTGTTTTGTGTTTCCGTTTTTCAGTTGTTATACTAATAAACTGTCATTTTTTTCTTAATCTGGAGTCCATTTCAAATCAATCACATTCATTATTTTTCAAATATATATTAATGGGGGTCCTTTTGACCCCCGATACAGTTATTAGTCAGTCAGTTTCTCAGGCGCAGGAGGGACCTAGAGAAATCTGAAGAAGCTTCACAGCTGATCACAAATAAAATATTAAAAAAAAAATAGCACATACATTGCTGTGCCACGCCTTCCTCAAAATCCCCCTTGGGAAAGGCAGTGGCTCATTCTCCCCTTCTCACTCCTGATTGTAGGGAGCTAAGACAAGAACAGCCCACCCTTTTCTAAGGGCTCTCAATGGAGCCTCAGTGGCTGCCAATATAGCTCAACTCTGGAGAAGGAAGAAGCTTCCCACCTGCCCAGTAAGAAGTGAGTTTAGCCCCACTTGGTCTCGTCTCCTTCTTTCCAGCCTGGGTGAGCTGCCTACTGTAGATCACGTCAGGTTGGTGCCCTGAACTGGACTGTGCTGACCAGGATTTTCCTGAAGTTATTTTTTAAAAATTTCCATAGAGCCCTGCAAAATCTAGAGTTGCCACTGTCTATGTGTTAATCCTCCCACTGAGTCCAAGTCCAGCGTTTGCCTGGAAGCAACACTTGCTTGACCTATATAGCCTAAAGAGACTACATATCCCAGAATGCACAGCTTTACCTTTTTCACATGTAGGTTCCCAGAACACCTTTTTGAGCCAGTCCACCCTTGACCCTGTGTTTGTGGTAGGATTCCTAAACCATGCTTGATAGATTGAGTATCTCCAATGCTGGTGAATCTTAGTTATGCCTACAATGAAGTCCTGTTAATAAGTTATTTGATGAAGTTACCATTCGAGAAGCAAAAGCATACAAAGCACCATCTTAGTGCAGTACTCCCCAGTGTTCATTAGTACAGTCAACAGTATGTCAAACTGTTGATTTGCAGAACCTAAAGTCACTGTAATTCTCTCCTCATCAGGAGCTCAATAGCCCCAGCACATTCTGATAAGGTCCTAAAGTGTCTCAATTCCTGACAGTCAGAGGTTATGCTTACTCGCTAATAACCATAAATGGATCTATCCTCCAAGAATTTATCAGCTATACTACTGACTTTGACCACCTCCTCTGGCAACAACATTCTAGGGATGGGCGAACAGATTGCGGTTCGGGTTCGGCCATTCGGTTCGGCTGCGTTCGGTTCGTCCGTTCAGTTCGGCAGTTTGGCTAGTTCGCCGAGTTCGAGTTGGGCTATTCGGTTCGGTCGTCTGAACAGGCCGTTTGGTTAGGCCATATGGCTGTTCGGTTCAGTGTTCGGCCGTTCGGGAAATGTTGTTATGGGTGTTTTTTTGTTTTTTATATGGTTTTTTTATTTTTTATTGGGTTTTATATGGTTTTCTTTTGTTTTTTATTTGG
>QEPC01006340.1:1315849-1376887 GCA_003113815.1 Sphenodon punctatus
GGGGGGGTTGCCCTCCCATGTTCTCTCAAGTGCGGAGTCTGGGTGTGCTCCTCGATTCATGGCTCAGCTTGGAATCTCAGGTTGTAGCTGTGGCAGGGAGAGCACTTTAGTAGTTACATCTTGTCCGGCGGCTTCAGCCGTATCTTTCAGACTCCGACCTCACCACTGTCACCCATGCCTTCATCACCTTCAGGTTGGATTACTGCAGCACACTCTACATGGGGCTGCCCGAGAAGCTGTTCCTGAGCTAGTGCAAAATGCCGCGGCCTGTCTCCTTATGAGGGCGGGCCGCAGGGAGCACATGACACCAGTGCTGCGGGGTCTGCACTGGCTGCCTATAAAGCACCGGGCCAGTTTCAAGGTGCTGGTTTTAACCTTTAAAGTCCTTCACAGCCTGGGTCCTACTTATCTTCAGGACCACCTCACTCCCCATGTGACCCTTGAGATCATCCATGGGAGCCTTTTTGGAGGTTCCCCAGGCGAGGTGGGTGGCCACTGATGCTAGATCGTTTTCTGTGGTCACCCCTGTGCTGTGGAATTCGCGGCCTCGGAGGAGGCCCGGTCGGCCCCCACTTTCCTGTTATTTCTATATTTATGTAAGACCTGGCTGTTCCACCAGGCCTTTGGTGAGGGGGAGGGTGGGTGGGGTAGGGGGGAGGGTCTCTTTTCCCTGCATATTTGTGAATTTTTAATTGTTTTATTGTTTTATATTGTTGTTAGATAAACATTTTATATAAATAAATAAATAAACTAAATAAACTGTGGTTAGCTTTGACCCCTACCGGAGATTCATTGTGGTGAACATCTGGTGGGGGGTCAAACAGACTTTCATGCGATCACAGCCACCACACTGAATCCATTGTGATTCAGTGTGGTTCACTGTGATCACATAATGTCTGAAATTACCCTAAATCCAATCTTGTGTGAATTCTCTACCAGCCTAATTCTGTTCCTGTGCGGATTGTCTGTTCCTGCACCTCTGTGTGGATTGTCTACCCCCTACCCACAACCTTTGTATGAGATTCTTGGTTAGACGAGTTCTATGTGTGGTATTTATTAAATAAATAAATAAATAAATAAATAAATAATCAACTGTCAATTTAGCACATTTGTCAAAATTTTAAGAAGTGACGGATTCAAATTATATTTGTTTAAGCGCATGAATGTCCAAATTTAATTTCAATTGGCAAAATCATCTCTGCTCTTGTAGGATGCCAAGTCAAACAAGGCATGAGGAAGGGATTCTCTAAAATCTGGAGGGAATCTTAAATGTTGTTAGCAGTTTGCATACATAATTTTGCTAGCAGAATTCATGGTGGGAATTAAAACACAAGTTTTAATTCTCCTTGCAGGGACCTGGCCTGTAATTTTGACTATCCCATGCCAGCAGGCCCTCTTTTATATCATACCCATAAGGCAAAATGTGTTCCTAGTGTAATTCCACTGTGGGCTGATCCCATAGCCCATGGAAACCGTGTGCAACCCGCGAGTGGAGACATTGTGCCACATGGAATCGACATGGATCCTGCACAGATCCCACGCAGAGGGGTTTGGGACTGCAGAGGCCAATGTTTTCAGTAACAGTAAAGACCATGGATCAAACAAAATCTTGCTAGCAATTTAGGCCACAGTCCTCGAACCACTAACAAACTCCTAAGTAGCTTTAAGATTTAAGCCTGAATCAGTCACTTGGAATGCCGATTGCAATCTTTGCATATATGTGATGTAAAAATAATGTATTTTTACTAGTAAATATATTGAGTTGACGTCTACTTTATCAAATTTATTTTATATGATTACAGGTTGTATACGATGCAGTTACAGAGCTCCAAGGACGGGTTTTACAGCTAATTGTGAAAAGCAAAGGAACATTTTTGGGAGCTATTAACATTCGACTGACTAATGTCCAGTTAAATGAAGAAAAGTGGTACCCATTGGGGAACAGTATAATTTGAACATTGTCTTAGAGACAATTGAATGATTTATTCATTAAGATTTCTTTTTCCCTTTTCTTTCAGGCACTTTTATCACATTAGTTGAAATATTTGCCGTAGACAATATAATAAAAAGTAGCCTACTAACAACTGACAGGAAGCTACTAATCACAAGGAAATCATAATCACTTTTTCATGGTCCATTGTCATTTAGTTTTCTTCATGGAATTACTACCCTCTTCTTGCAAGATGTTCCCATTAGCCTCGATGTAAAAAATGAATGTATGTATGTCGCAGCATGCAATTTCAATTCTAGCATCATTAATTATGGCAGCAGGCAAGACTTTGTTCTTGTTGCTGACTGTTATCCTGACCTAAATTGTTAATGATTTCAATGGGTCTTCTGGATCATGGATCAGACCCCTAGTGAGTTCATGGTACCAAATTAATCCCAATTTTAATGATCCTGACTTTATTGTAGCTGAGCCAGGGGTGGGGTTTGCCCAATGAGTATAATGAAATACTTAGCTTGGAACTTATGAAGGAACGGCAGCTGGGGAATTAAGTGTTTATAAGTGTTTCAAAATTCTAGCACATTTCACATTTAAAATTCCATTTGCTGTGCAGAATTTAAACCCTGTTTATTTAAAAAGAGCTGAAATGCTGTAATTTTGCTTTAATGCATTCTATGTATTTTTTGTTCCATCTCACCAACCCAACAGCATAACAGTCTGGCTCCAAGCATTACTCGGAAACCAGATGTTTCATTTTGGCGTGTTTGTCCTGGGAAAGTAATTGTAAATAATCAAATGTCTCTTATCGATTTGAATCTAGGCAGCATTGAAATCCATGCTCACCACTGGTTTTTAATCACGTTCCAAAAATCGAATGTGGATTACCATTACAAAGTACACAAGTGGAATAAACCCAGTCTAATCTTTTGCTAAAGCAGTCATTTGCTGTAAGACACTTTTGTTAGAAATATTTTATTCATTTGTGTTACCACATCGCACACTCTGAAAGCATCAGGGAGATGAGAAAGTATACACACAGGTCTCAACCCTGTAAAACATACATAATGCTCATCTATATGCACAGGATTAGCCCCATTCAATTAAATAGTACTACTCATGGATTCACTTCTGCTAAGTGGACTGGCCTAACTCATTGACGTCTTTGGATATTCGTAACTTTCAAAGTACATGAATAGTCTTGCTGAATGTAGAGTCCCTTTAGTATCATTTGTATAACCAAGACCCAGTAAAGCACCTTTGTAGGATTCAGACCCCTCCAGGAAAAATAGGAACGTGCTGATTCCGTATTGAACCCAAGTAACTTATTATTATTATTACAATAGCTAGAGCCGAGTCCTATTCTGTCCTGCGTGTTAGGAAAGTGGTTGACGGCAGGATGTACTGTGCACAACTGGAGAGAATTGCTTTTTCTATCTAAAGGACAATGGTTTCAAGGCCCACAAATTGGGTTTAAGCAGCTTAAGCGGTAGAAAGTGGTTGAGGCTACAGCATCATTGCAATGTAGGAAAAGACCCTAAATCCAAATAAAGTGGTGGTGGGGGGGGGGGTTTGGTACCAAATACCCTAGTCATGTCAGTAGTTCTGGTAAAAAGAGGCACTGTGTTACCTGGGGAAATTAAATCCCACCTCCAGGACAGAGAAGCTGCTGAAGAAGAGCTTAATATGCCTTTTCAGTGCAGAAAAGGCACAGTATTCACCATATTAAAAGGAATTGGCTATAAACAAAGAGAAACAGTGAAGAGATCATCAGGGCTGAGTATGGTCCATTAAAGGTTTTCTAGGCTAAAGAAGCAAATTGCACCGGTCTCTGAAATGATAGAAGACGCACGGCATCCAGCTTTCAGTAGTTATCAAATTTCCTGACCCCGAGGTTCAATATCGATTTCCAATTCTTTTCAGTTTGTTGTCTTGGTTTCCTTGCTTTACCTTTATTATAAATAACTCTGGACATGTTTCTTTCCCTGAGAGTGTTATAAACCGTATGACAATTTCAAAGTCCTTTCTTATATTATATAAAGGGGATTCAGACTTGGTACATTTGAGAGGAAAATATTTCGTGTATGAATAATACAGTGAGATAAATATTAAAAGGACTATAATACCAACTCTTCTGGCATAGTCGATCATTGGTATTAAATATATAATGAATTTTGAAACTTGTCCCTGCTAGCATTCTTATCCCAACACAGTAGGCATTCCTTTCTTTCTGCTTTCTCTTATTTTTAGCTAAGAACAACAACAAAAATGTAGCAGCATTTGAATTAATAGGCTTTAAAATTGTGTGGTAAATTGCATTGCTAATTTTTTAATGATATTTGCGGTTTTTGACATTTCTGGAATTAGGTCTTCTCCTGTTACACAGGAGCACAAAGTGGTGGTAGATATTGCACCAAAGCAGGAGACCAAAGGTTTGTGGAATATAAGTAAGATGTTCAGAATGTGAGTCATGTACCTAAAATGAGTTCTGTTGGCAGATTGGAGCTCAGTGCAGAATCACACCTGTGATGAAGAGCAACTTTATAGGGAGAGTGAAAAGAACGTTCATTCTAGATAGAAAGGGACTCTCCATAAATTGTCACAATGTTTTGTCATGTTTACCCCCCTCCTCCCTAGTCACAGTTTGCCACTGTACTACTGATCACTCGGGTTGCCGTCTCTTGTAGTTGTGACACAAACGCTCCCACAGACCAAAATGGGAGTGTCCGGGTCAAAACCATGAGAGATGGAAATCTTACTGACCCTGCTTCAAAGAGTATGCCACCCAAATCATGCCTCTTTCCCCTGCAAACATGTTTAATACTGAACCATGATATAGAACCCCAATTAGCATGTAAAGAAATGTAATTGTGGTGTCTTATTATGGCCAATACCCCTTCTCCCCTTGTCACAAATTGTCAAAACGTTGCTATCTCCCTGTCTCCACCTGCCCACTCCTTCTGGCATGACACGTGTTATCGTCAATCCCTAAGAGAACGTGCAAACAGCAGCCTTTGGGGAGATCCGTTATTCTAAGTTTTGGCTTCAGCAAATGTTAAAATTTTCTAGATTAGCACTTCTGTTGCTAGAATTTTCAGCTCAAGGTGAAACTTTCATTTTTATGGATTTAAATAACTAATGATTTAAAAGTGTGTGTTTCCTTGGGGTTTTTTTGTTTTGCTTATTTGAACAGATTTAAGTACCAAGTTTTCCACAGCGTGTGGCGAAAACCACAATATTTGCCCATGATTCTTGATGCCTTTGGGAGCCTCAATCCATAAATATTCATAGAATCATAGAATGTCAAAGCTGGAAGAGGACCTCAAGGGTAATCACTGACCAATATTTTCTTATTATTTAATAGCTAGTCAACCTTTTTTGCTGCTAATTGCAAATAACTCTAGCTTAAAATATGACTCACCTGATCCAGGAAAATGTGCTAAAAAGTCAGACCTTCTCTTCTAAATTACCTTAGGATCCAACACTATCGCTGTTATTCATACTGAATAGCATTTACTTCCATAGTGAGGCGAGGGTGAGCTGTTCATGCTTAGCACCTCTAACAATCAGAATGCCGCTTACGGAATTGACGTTTGCAAGTTAGATCATGGTTGCTTTATTGAGGATCATGGCTTGCTGGAAATACTACTGTAGCATCATTAATAGTACCAAATATGCACAAACAACGATGCAGGCTCAAGACTGTCACCAAGTTTGGAAAACAGAGGAACATGGCGATAACCTGTAAACGGAATAACAAATAGTTAATATATGTTATGCCTTTATCAGTGTTTATGGACAGTTGCAATACAAAGCTGAGATGGGACATTGGGCGTTTTCAGATGGATGCGGGGCTGTCCACCCAGAGCTGCTTCGGGGGGTGCATCCCTGCATCCACCCACTCCCAGCCCCACTGGGGATCAGACAGACCTGGCAGGATCCACAATCCACCTGCACAGTGCCCCCATACACATACCATATATTTGCGAACTATAGCATCTACAATGCAATGATATTTCTCCGCCTGCACATCTGGCGGGGAGCCTTTAGACATATGGGCCACCTGGGGGTGAATTGGGCTGGGTCAGCCAGGATGGGGGCAGCCCGTCTGTCTAAAAACAGCCATTTACTCTTTAAAAGAAGCATAATGCATACCTATCTAAATTAAAAAATTAGCCTGGGGATGAAACGAGATTTCTCCCTTCTCGAAAATCTCATAGAGAACAGGCTTCTCGGCCAGATTTTCTCGTCTCAAAATTCTCGAGTCTCACTCACAAGAAACTTGAGATTCTTGCGAGAACCTCAAGATTCTTGCGAGATTCTCAAAGACCTCAAAATAGTTTTTAAAAATGATCTATGCCTGAGAGAAAATGGCCACCAGGGCTGTTCTGCCCATGCACAGCCATTTTTGCAAATCATTTGGGGGGCATTTTGAGATTCTTGAGTTTCTTGCACGAATCTCGAGTTTCTTATGAGAATACCGTGATATCTTGTCGGAGCGGCGAGATTCTCATGAGTATTAATTTCATTCTCATTTCAGTCCTAATTTAGCCCATATAAGCAAATAGAGGGTTCTTTATTGGTACTGTTGCTCCCTTCCAATTCTAGCCTTTTAACTCTCCTGCATTCACTAATAAGAAGCAGACAGTGAACTATTAATATAACTGTAAAGCTCTACACTATTTGAAATGCGAGTAAGCACAGCCTGAAGACTGGAAGGGCCAGAAAATAAATTTTTTACAAAATCCTCTTGGAATCTGGGAAAGTGATGTACCCAGAGGTGTAGTAGGTAGCTATGTTGGAATGTGCCCTCATGCAGAAGATGGAACAGACTTGTCCCTCTTCCAGAAGCAGGAGATTACAGCTGCACCCAGGGAGTGTAGACCTTCTAAACTCCTGGGCTCTTCTTTTATAACTACACACTTGACTGTGCACATTGCTTCATGAGCATTTCCTATTAAATAACCTGTAAATCAACAATTAGAGGTGTGCACCAGGGACCCATAGGAGTTTTAAATGTTGTTTTTCATATTCGTTATTTAAATTTCGTTTTTATAAATATCAAGATTTTATTTTAGTTTTTGCTTTCATTTTCTATTTCCATTGGTTTCAATGGAAAACTCATTTTTGGCTGTATCTTTTTTGTTTTTCATTCTATTTGGATCAGACATGGGGGGTTTGTACCTCAAATGAAGTACAATACGTGTACCAAACTCCAAAAAGATTGGATAAAGGAAACCAATTTTATAAGGAGTTGAATTATGCTATTTTGCAAACATCTGCATATACATTCCTGACAGTAACTTCTTTGCCTCTCACATGAGACTTGTCATGTGTATACCCCTTCCCATGTTTACTATCTATGCAAACTTTCAGAAGGATTGGATAAAGGGTCCTGGTAGTATAAACAATTAACTTATAAATGTATGTCGGACTAACATCTTTGTAGTCCAACCAGTGTACATGAACTTTGGCAAGGCTGTATCTCATACTTTCAGGATCATCTCTGACAAATATCATAAAGATGTGATAAAAGGTTCCAATTTTATATGCCTGAACAGCATACGTAGAGAATGAGCCTATGCCAGGGATTCTCTTACGTGTCACTGTAGTATAAGATCAGTTTGTGATGCCAATTGGCCAGCAGAAATGTCAAGCAAATATCCTCAATCTGTGCTGTGTCAATCCCAACTTCTCTCCCACACTTGTTACTGGGAAATCTGAAGCATCTGTTTAGGAAAGAGCCAATAGAGATTCTCTTATGTCCTCTGTAACGGGTATTTTCAGACGTTACGAGATCACAGTGAACTACGGTGAATACCCACCTGTGGTCAATGTGTCTCGAACATCTGTTTGGTGGCTGCCAGATGTTCACCATGGTCAAGTTGAACCACGCTTCCCGGGCTAGCGGGGGGAATGTCCCGGGAAGCGTGGTCAAAGAGATCCCCAGCAGGGACCAAACAAAAGTAACATCTGGCCGGGTGCCATGGCCTGGGATCCCCGGTGGGATCCCAGGCCATGGCGAATCCGGCCCGACGCGGCGGCCGCATTGGCCCCACCGCCCGCCCGTCTCCCCGGAGGGCGGGCGGTGGGAGCGGGGCCATGCGGCCACATGTTGCGTCGTGTGGCCCCGCCCCCTCCCAGATTCCCCACCGGGATCCCCCCAGAACATCTGTTACAGCATGATGGGGTGACCCCAGTGGGGAATGAATGGGGTGATTTCGGTACGGGGCCAACAGGCCCCATAACGTCTGAAATCACCCAGTGCTGCAGGATGTGATTGTGATGATAATTGGCCAGCCTGTATGTGTAAACTATATCTCCTGATTGCTGGGATGCTATCCCCAAAGTCCCAGTTATGTCCATTCTATGCCCGCCTGAGGGCCGCCCCCTATGCCTACTTCAAAGCCACCATCGATTGATCCTGTAAAGCTGGAAGCATGCAGTAATTGGCCAGTGAACGTGTCTTTCAGTATGTTGGGTTGCTCCCAATCCACCCTCCTACAGCCTCCCTCCCCCTGTCATGCCAGGTCCTGCTTCTGACTGGCACTGCATGTGCTGCTATTTATCTGAATAATGGTCTTCAAGGGGACAACTTCAATTGCTTATAAAATTGGGTCCCTTTATCAAATTGTCCTGTAGTTTGGCAGAGATTACAGGGAAGGTGTGTGATAAACGTCTGCCAAATTATTTGTAAACAGGATGGAATATAAAAATGTTACAGCTGGAAATGTATTTTCAAGTTAATAGCTTATAACATCAGGACACTTTATCCAATTGTTCTGTAATTTGGTAGGCATGGTACAATAGTGGAGGGACATAATATTCCCAGGTGTCATGTAAATTGGATGTAAGATACAAAAGTTGTAGCCAGGAATGTGTGTGGAGTTTTCTTAAAATCACAACGTTCAATTGCTTCTAATATTGTTCCTCTTTATCCATTATTTTCAAAATTTGCTACACATAGTGCCTTCCATTGGAAGTACAATATCCACAAGTTTTATCAGAGGGAAAAAAAGCTATATCCAGAAATACTTTTTTCAGTGTTTTTCCATTATTTCAAAAACAAAAATTTGTTTTCATTTTAATTTCATTTCATTTTATTTTTGTTTTGGGGTCCATACATAAGACAGACAACTGATCCACTTTGAGCCAGGGCCCCGTGTTTGTCAGCCTGCTCTGCCGGCGGCACTCTAGAATGCTCCAGAGCATTGCAGGAAAGGCTGCCCCAAAGTAAGTACAGCCTGCTCTGCTTCCACATCTGGTGCATCACCTTTAGATAGATGGGCCACCCCGGGGGGGGGGGGTAGGGAGTGAACTTTTTCAGTATGCAAAGAAGGCATTTTTATGGCATAAGTTATTAACACGCTTGTTCCCATTTCTTAAAATGAAGTTTTATGATGGTTTATTTTCCACAAAAGATGTACAATTCAGGATCTGCACACTTCTATATTTTCAAGTTTCTTGGGATGTGTGAACAGGATGGAGTTTGGATGTTCAGATGTTCGGACTAAAAACTTAGTTCGGGTTTGGGAGTTTGGTCCAGTGGAGTTCAGACCCCCCCAAACGTTTGGAAAGTTCTGTCCCTCCTGGAGACTTGGGGCACTCCAGGGACCCCCAGGGGTGCCTGTGGCGGCATGGCAGGCCGTCTGAGACACAGAAGCAGCAGCAGAGACCAGGAAGGCTTGGCAGTTGGCACCCCGGGTTGCCCGTACAGGCAGGCTCAGCGCTTGGCCCCTGGGGGTGACTGTGGCACCATGGTTGACCGTCCAAGACCCAGCAGCAGCGGTGGCAGCAGAGGCCAGGAAGGCTCGGGCCTTGGTGGCTGGCACCCATAGTTGGCTGGGCATTGCAGGCTGGCAGACATCGGTGGGTCTCAGATGGTCAGCCATACCCTGACAGGAATTGGGCAGACACCCCCGGGGGCCAAGTGCCGAGCCTAAGTTATTCTGAATAAGGGGAAGTATTTAAGAGTCCTCTTTACCCTGCAAAGAGGCTGGATATGCAACAGCAATTGGAACTGTGTACCCCAAGCCTAGTTCCCATACAGGTTCTTTCTCCTGTGAGCTTGCAGAATGGTAGCCCTCTGGTTTAGAACTGGGAAAGCTGAAATGCAGAGAGGTCAAAGGACTTCCAGATTAGAACTGGGGTCTCTTGACTCCTGTCCTCTCCTACAAATGAGCAATGCTGCTGCCCACCCAAAGGCTGCTGAAAGCAGATGTTCTGCTGGGCTGCCCATCTCTGCCTGCAGGCCTTGACAACATGCACAAACCCACTTTGGGCACCAGCAAGCACTACTGTAGCCCTGTCACACCTGCCGTGATGGTGACTAGAACTGGAGAACCCAGCATAGAGTGAGCAGAACTGGAGGCCTGCCAGCCTACAATGCCCAGCCAAGTATAGCCCTGTCACTCCTGCCGTGATGGTGACTAGAACTGGAGAACCCAGCATAGAGTGAGCAGAACTGGAGGCCTGCCAGCCTGCAATGCCCAGCCAAGTAGGGCTGCCTGCACCTCTTCTCTCTCCCTCAATATTGGGGATGGAGGAATTTGATCTCCCCTCAAACCAATTGGGTTTTGCAACCGCATATGAAGTGGAGGAATGATGGGTAGGCCCCCTAAGGAAGTCTTTATCTCTATATTTTCTTGGAACATTTGAGGTTGGAAAACCAAATTAATGGATAATGATTTTGGTTGTTTCATTAGATCCTTTGACATTATTTTCTCCAAGAAACGTGGCATGTGGGGCAATTGGACTTGGACGGGTATGTGTCCTTTGTTGTGGACGTTACCCCATCTGAAGTGAAGGGTAGGCCTAGTGTGGGGTTGGGCTGTTTAATATCTTAAACAGACACACTGGCAGGCCTCCAGTTCTGCTCGCTCTATGCTGGATTCTTCAGTTCTAGTCATCATCACAGCCAGGCGTTGCAGGCTGCCAGGCATTGGTTGAACAGCAGCAGAGGCTCGACCAAGACCAAGGCTTAGTGGATGGTACGCCTACTTGGCCGAGCATTGCAGGCTGACAAGCATCAGCGGAGCAGCAGCAGAGGCTCGACCAAGGCATGGCGGTTGGCACCCCTACTTGGCCGGGTGTTGCAGGCTTGCATCCTACTTGCCGGATCTCAACAAGCTCTTCTGAAAATTGGTCAAGCCTTTAGGGATGTGCAAACGCAGTTCAGAGTTTGGACCGAACTCGAATAATTCGGTCGACCGAACCAAACTTTCGAACCGAACTCAAATTCGACCAAACTGTTTGGTCGAATTCGAACCAGTTTGGAAGGCCAAAAAAACACATTTTGAATGTATGAACTCAGTTCGGAAGTTCAGAATTTGATCGAACTCGAATAGTTCAGTCGACCAAACTTGATTTTTTAACTGAATCAAACCGAATTACCGAACTCAGTTCTGTTCGCACATCCCTACAAGCCTTGCTTGGTGATGAATCTGGTGGACACCTGGCCCCAACCCACCGGTGGGCTCATCTGAGCTATGCCCATCTACAAGATTGAGGCACAAATGGCTGGCGTGCAGTACCAGCAGCAGACATTGGATTGCCAGGGCACAATAACTGCAGCTGGCACCCCTACTTGTCTGGGCATTGCAGGCTGGCTGGCATTGGTGGAGCAGCAGAAGAGGCCCAGCCAGGGCTCAGTGACTAGTACCCCTACTTGGCCAAGTGTTTCAGGCTGGCTGGCATCTGTGAATCAGCAGCAGAGGCCCGACCAGGGCTTGGTGGCTGGCACCCCTACTCAGACAGGCGTTGCAGACTGGCAGGCATCGGCAGAGCAGTGACAGAGGCCCGGCCAGGGCTTGGTGGCTGGCACCCCTATTTGGCCGGGAATTGCAGGCTGCCAGGCATCAGTGGCAGTCTGACTCAGGGTGATGTGCGAGGGCAGTTTAAACTGGAGGGCCAGGAAGCCAATCAGGCACCTAAATCCCATGTCCCCAACCACCAAGAAGGGCTTCCCATCAAGCGCAATCATTTCCCCCACCATGTGCATGACTTTCAGTTGAAAGCCACGCCACCCTCGACGTCTTGCAGCTGCCGATTGACTTGGCAGCTTCCCCCAACCCAGCGCTTGATGACGTGGATGGACAGCCCTCCCTGCCTATAACGTAGGCCTCAGAACCCTGATGGTGGGTCCTGTGGCTAGAATGTCTGTTTCTTGATGCAGTGGAACAATGGATCTCTGTGAGCAGAATGACGGCCCCAGAACCCTGATGGTGGGTCCTTGGACTAGAGTGACAGCTTCTGGATGAAGTGGAATGACAGTCCTCCCTGCCTGTAACATAGGTCCCAGAAACCTGAGAGTGGGTCCTGGGGCTGAAGTGGCTGGTTGTTTCTTGATGCAGTGGAATGATGGCTCCATGGGAGCATAATGACGGCCCCAGAACCCTGATGGTGGGACCTGGGGCTGGAGTGGCTGTTTCTTGATGCTGGGTATAACACCTAAATCTATCTAATCTAATCTAAATAAATGAAACTATGGAGGTAAATGTGTGTAAATGGGTGAAATAGGAGGAGGATGGCAACGGATTAGGAACACAAACTGCTGGGAGAGGGAGACTTCTGAAAATGCCTGCTGACAGGATCAGTGGCTAGCTCAGAAGGAACTGGAAGGGGGGAGGGCAATGACTTTTGTTACTTGCTGCGCCTGCCTTACCCATTGGGTCTGTGCAGCCTAGCCACATGCCAATCGCAGACTGTAAAGCCAGTGGTCTGAGGAAAAGAGGGATGGTGATTGGGCAGGCTGGCTGCTAGTGCAAGCCTCTCCACCCCTGGCACCAGGAAGTCTGCTCCTCAGCTAGCCCCCACCCCCGGGCCTGACAGCCAGGTTTTTCCCACCCGAACATGGGACTGTTCTTGAATGGTTCTGTTCCTTCCTGTCCAGAAGAACTCAGCATGTGGTGCTGGGTGATTCTTCATCTTCTCCCCGGGACCTCAGATGTGGGGTCCTACAAGGTTCTATTCTGCCCCTCTCCTGTTCAACATGTAGATGCCGTCCTTGGGTAAGGTCGTTCAAAGTTTTGATGTGGGTGTCGTCAGTACACTGATGACACCCAACTTTACCTGTCTTTTTCAACTGGACCCAGAACCGGCAGTCTCGGTACTTACCTGGTATTTGGCGGCTGTGGGGGACTGGATGAGGGTCCAGGCAGTTCGCAGCTGAATCCCAACAAGATGGAGGTGATGCTGGTGGAAAGGCTGAGGGAGTGGTAACACCCATCATTAACGAGGTCTGCCCTCCATTAGTTCCTCAGGTCCATAGTCTGGGGGGTTGCTCCTCAACTTATGGCTCCGCCTGGATGCCAAGGTGTCAAAGGGAGCATTTCACCAATTGCATCTGGTGCAATGGCTTTGGCCGTTTGTCTCAGCCACTGATCTGGCCACCATCATCAATGCTTTCATCACCTCAAGAATGGACTATTGCAACGCGCTCTACATGGGGCTACATTTGGTGATGGTCCGGAGACTGCAGCTGGTGCAGAATGCGGCGGCCCATCTCCTTACAGAGACAGGTCACTGTGAGCACATTACACCAGTGCTTCGTTCTTTGCACTGGCTGCCTCTAGTCTTCTGGGCTCAATTCAAGGTGTTGGTTTTCACCTATAAAGCCGTAAACAGTCTGGGCCCCATTTTTCTGCAGGATCACCTGGGTTCTGGGCCAGCCCCTGCAGTCCCCCAGGTGGCGATGATGAGGGGGATGTTCTGGTGGCAGCACTGTGACTATGGAACTCTCTCCCAATGGAGGTCTGCCTGGCCCCAGACCTCCCCTCTTTCCGAAGACAGTGTAAGACCTGGTTGTTCTGCCAGACTTTTAGCAAGGGAGACAGGTAACTTGGGAGGGGTGGGGGGGTGTTCTTTGGCTCTGCCTGGGGTTGTATCTACTGATTTTATATTATATTTTTTATATTATGTTTATTGAATAATTTATTATTGTTATATTTATATGCTTTTAATTATGTTGTGAGCTACTCCAAGCTGCTGTGGCAAGAGGGGGCAGCCAAGAAATTGAAATAAATAAATACATTATTCACGGCCCCACTGTTTGTTTTTTGACTTCACTTCATGGAGACTAAATAAATCTCTGAAAATATTTTTTTTGCATTTGTATAGAATAATATCTACATTCAAACAGGACTAGATAGGAGAGAGAATATGACAGATTCCTTTAGCTTACAGAAGGGGAAATGCTCTTTGATAATGCATGTGTGTCTTGTACTTCTCTTTTTGAACCTACAGGAAGAATCCACAAACTGTTTTATACCTTCACTTACCAAGAAGCAAGTGAGCAAAACAGGCAACTCAAGACCAGGCTAAAGCTCCCCAGTGCCAGAGCAAAGTCTCTTTGCTTTGTGGGAGGATGACACCAAGGGAAGTGTTTTGTTGATGAGTTTTGTATGTATTTATGGGTCTATCTTTGAAATTTTCTATGTTTGGCATCCATCACACCTCAGACGTCCCCATCAGGGTGACACAAAGACACATCCTCTCAGATGAGATTATTGCTGATTTAAGGGAATGTCTGGGGTCTGGGAGGGTTTTTTTTCATTTCATCTTTCACTTTATATGGATTTTCTGCCCAGCTGTCATGAGACAGTGCAGATTAGGGATTTTATAGCTTCTACCATGAAGCAGACTCTGTTCTTTGATACAGAGGACTGGGATCCTTCACCTGCCCCCATACTTGTGGGTTTTGAAAATAGGAAGCCTCTGTCCTTTTGTAATCAACACAGAACTTCTCACACCCCTTATCCCAGAAAACACCCCACCCCTTGCCTTCAGCTCTTGTTTTGTCGTCATTGGGACCAGAATTGCAGCTACGGAAATATTTAAATGCCTTTAAAGTAATTATATGATTTTGGCTAAAAGACTTCAATGAGCTGGGCTATCAAAAGGATGGTTGCGCTGTCCCAGGGGGAATCACTGCCCCCTTGTCTAGAACTAACACAAGCATTCATACATGGTTCGTGTAGGGGAGTAGAATTAAGCAATACTACACACACACAAGAATGTTTGGATGTTTATAGCCCATTGGAGTCCGTGTTCGGTTCGTGCAGCCCCCACTCACATGTCCTAAGCATGTAGAGCTAATAAACAGGCAGCTCCATGCCCACATTTCATGTGCTGGTGCGAGTCACCACTCAGCCTTTCCCTTCTCCCCAACCTGCTCTGATGGAAGCGGGGGGGCGTTACAGCCAGTGAAGGCTTCTACGCTGGCTGTGACCCCTCTTTCCACCATGCTTTCCTCTTGCAGAAGTGCTCGGGGGGCTGCAAGAGGAGCTGGTCCTTCCTGCACCCCCGCTCTCTAATACACCGACAGGCAAACCCCGGCCTGGTGGGTGCTAATGCCGGCTATCGTCTCGTTTATTTTCACCCTTGGTTTTCTTTATCTGAAGTGGCTTTTAGAAATGGAAGGCTTGGGGGTTAGTTGCCCTCTTCTCTCCATACTGCCTTCTACATCGACTGCTTGAATGAATTCTATTCATCAGGTAGCAGTCACGGAGACGTACCGAACAGGCATACAAGGGAGAAATTACCAGGACTTATCATTTGCTGCCTCTTCCATTTACTTTCCCACCTTTCTGCCCTTTTGAAAAATCACAGAAAGACGCAGCCTGATTCTGTATCTGTCTAAGCTGCGTCTCTCTTGCTGTTCCAGGCTCTGGCCTGTGATGAAAGCGGGCAATTTAGATTCTTTACATTGGCCTCCACTGCCTCCTTGTTTTGTAACATGTGGAGCTACAGCACTGTCTGAATGGATTTTGTTTATAATGGGCGATAAAACTAGCAGTAAGAAATGTTTCCTTCAGCTTTATTACTGTAGATTGACATTCATATACTGTCTAGTCGGCGTAGATACTGGTGATCAGGGAACCCTGTCCACTTTGTTTCCCCTATTGCTGTCAATGGAGAAAATGCCATGAAGACACGTCCCTCTTCTAGCGACCCAAAAATGAGAATATGCCATTCTGCATTAGCTACAACTAATAAAAAAAACCTGTTACATCTAATAAACATAGCGATAACTATATAAAAGTAAAAGTAACTTTTATATAGTTATCACTATGTTTATTAGATGTAACAGGGTTTTTTATTAGTTACATCTAATAAACATAGCGATAACTATATATTTACAGTAAGAGTTGGTGGTATAGTAGATATTTTATGTGATCTCAGAAACGGGCTTTTAAAGAGAGTATTACCTTTACTCATGCTCAGCACAGGTATAGTGTATTGAGCAAGGAAGTCATTGGCACCTAGAGACAACTGATCTTCTACAACGAAACGTATTAGGGCCAGCTCCGGAACTTGAATAGTAAACGTAAAAGTTTCATTCCAGTTAGGAGACAAAGCTGAAACAAAAGGAAACATTATGATTCAACACTTTCTTATGAACAGAACTTACTTCAACTTATTTACAGGGTTCCTAGCTTTCTCTGCCAATGGGTTTTTGCAGGCAGAAATTTCCCAGAAAAAACTGATTACTACATTCATTTTCCACACTTTTCCAGAGAAAAAAAACACCACCAGAATTCCTGTTTCCCCAGAAAAACCCTCACAGAATTCCAGTTTTTTTTCTGGGAATTGTTCGCATGCAAAAACACACTGGCAGAGAAAGCTAGGAACACCGTGCTTAATAAAGCAGGGGTGGAGAACCTTTTCTCTCCCATGGAACGCTGCAGTGGTGCATGGGGGTGGACTAGATGACCCTTGAGGTACATTCCAGCCTTGCGACTCCGACTTGGAAATGAGTACAAGCTCCATGGGCCAGATAGAAGTCGAGGGGGCTTGAAGGACGTATTCAAGATGGGAGGGTCCAGATCATGGTTCTGTTCCATGGTACCATCCCCTGCCCTTGAGTGCAAGCCCTCCTCTCTGCTACCTTCCCTTGGATTCACTCTTTCTATTCTTGAGAGTAGGAGCTAGGACCATGGGCCAGATGTAGGAGTTGGAAAGAGGCTGATGAAAGAAACCTTGGGGTTTTGTTGCCACTGGATGGATTTGGGCTACAGGCCAGAGCTTTCCTACACACTGTATTCAAGAAACACTTCCCTGCTAATTCCTTCAGTATTTCACTGGTTTGACCTGTGCAAAGAGCACTTCCTTTTGTGTCTGTTTATGTGACCACTGTAGCCACTGACTTCAGTGGGTGCAGGATTGGACCTTTTGTGCTAATTCATGATGAGAGCAGCAAAAAAGAAGCTTCCGTCATTATCTGCATCCTAAATCAAAGCAAACAACTGGAGGGAGCTTTGACCTTGACAAAAGGCATTCCACCTTCACCATGTGTTAGTGCTACTCTACACAGGGATTGATCCTTCTGCCATGCTGCCGATCAACACCTAACTAACCAGGAGGCAATTCCAAGCCCATCCTATGTGGCATTCTGCTGGTACGCCCTTATGCTTGTAGTTGATGGGTGCAAGGGAGGATAATATGATTGCATGTTGGATGTGTTGGCACCAATAAGCTCCCACACTGCATGTGCGAGGAGATGTGGAGTCAATCTCTTCTTCCACCATCACTATGCTCTGGTCTACCTTCTGCACCTTACCATCTAGCTAGAAGATCACCTTCACCAGTGGATGAACTTGGAGAGTCCATCACACTGGATACAACTGATGCTCTGTGTCAGCGAAGCCACTGTCCTGTACTTCGCATTGTTACGGAGTAGAGCACTACTCCTTCAACCTTGGCCAGAAGCAAATCCAAATGGAGTAGCACCAACTCAGAGTCTAAAGTGTGTATGGGGGGGGAGGGAGGTAGACCTAGATACTGAAGTGGGGGAAAGGGTAAACTGTGGCTGTAGAGGCACATGCAGCTCTTTGGCCCCATTGTGGTAAATGGATGTGGCTCTCGGGATTAGAAATCTTCATCCACTCCTGTAATAAGTAAATCAAACATTGGAAAGGAGAGAAAATCTTGGGTAAAAAACTGGGTTTCAGATTCTATATCACTTGGTTCTGAGGAATAATCATAGCATGGATAAATAGAAATTCTACAGTTCTATCATTCTAGACTAGGATGGAGGAGGTTGCATTCTAGAAAAGAAGGGGAAATGGACGGGAATGCAGAGGTTCAAGAGAAGAGGTGAACCCCAAGACTGGGACACTCCGGAGACTACTTAAATATGGTAAATACGTCCCCAAAGACGAAAAGGGCTAGCATCTGGCTGGACCCCAAGCTGTTTATGGAATGGCTGAAGGAACCTAGGATAGCTCTTTCCTGCCCCTAGATGCAGTTAGCTACTAGGGATAGGCGAACGCGGTTCGGAAGTTCGGAGTTCGGACGGAACTCGGTCTTTTCGGTCGACCGAACCAAACCTTCGAACCGAACTCAAATTTCAAACCATACTGAACCAAATTTCCGAACTCCGTTCTGTTTGCCCATCCCTAGTGGCAACACACACCAAAAAAACCTGGGTTTGAATGGCCGAACTTGATTCGGAAGTTCTGAATTCGACCAAACTTGGTCTGTTCGGTCGACCAAACCGAACTTCCGAACCGAACTCAAATTTCGAACTGAACTGAATATCCGAACTCAAATTTCAAACTAAACTGAATTGAATTTCCGAACTCCGTTCTGTTCGTCCATCCCTATTAGCTACCCACCATTGTAAGGATAAGCCATGAATTTCAGCATTAAGAAAGTACTTTCTGGAATAAAGAAGGGATTTTCTGACTTACTGGGAAAGTCCACATTAAAAAAAAAAATCATCTTCTCCCTCAGTAGGTAGTTAAATATGTCTGTGTCTAATAAAGGCTCTTTGTACCAGAAAGAATTTTTTGCCACAAGAATTTTTTTGTCTCCGAGCCTTCCGGTAGATCAGATTCAGCAGCAGAAAGAATTGTGCCACAAGAATTTTTTGGTCTCCAAGGCTTCCAGTAGATCAGATTCAGCAGCACGTTTCATGCTTTTTTGAGCCAGACATGGGCAATGCAGTTGTCACCTGATCAGGGTGACCAAGCCAGGACCTGCTATTTGCTCTACTTCCGGGGGCCCTATAGTGGCCCCCATTTTCACCAGGGCAGGGAGCAGGATCCTCACTCCCTCCAAGTGTGGTCTCAAACACGACCATCTCTAGGGCCCTGCAGAGAAGGCCACCAAGGGGGTGGAATCATAGGGGATGGATGGGGCCACATGGGGCCCCACATTTTATCTTCACCTTGGGCCCCACAAATTCTAAGGCTGGCCCATATCTGATCTTTGCTTCAGAATCCTTCACAACAATGACAGGGGAGAAAAGGTATATCCAAAGTAGGGTGGCCAGATTTTTGAGGACACTTATGAGAAATACAGGTTGTAGGGCTGCATTGACACTAGTGCAGCCCTGAAACCTGTATTTCTCATACGTGTCCTCAAAAAATTGCATATCTGGCCACCCTAATCCAAAGTGCCAAGGGAACAATAAGGAAGTGTCCTGTGTAACATCTATGCACCTCCATGTAATCCCACATTCAATTGCAGTGCTACAACAGAAAGCCCACACGCTCAGACTGCAATCCTCAGATGTTAAAGTCAATAGCAAAACTCCCATTAATTTTAATGCCGGAGGATTATCCTGCCTGGCTGAAAGCCACTCACTCTAGAGTGGTCCCATTGGTTTCAATGGAGGAACTCGTTTCAGGATTTCAGCTTTGGAGTAGGGCTTAAACACTGTATCTCACAAAAACAAGAAATATAATTGAAATCCTGGTGCTTGGTTTGTCTTGGTACGACCAGAGCACCAGGATATCTTGGGGGGGGGGGGGGTGGGGAATCACTGTGCATGTCCAAAATGGCCACTAGACCATCTTGTGCGTGCACAACAGCCACCGCCCTTAACTAAGATGGCGGCAGTAGTGTCACTGCCATTTTGCTAAGGGCTGTGGTCGTTTTGCACATGCACAATCCACCACTGTAACCTTTTGGGGAAGAGCAGCAGCCATTTGTTCATAAATTATTAAATAATGTATTATTTTAAAAATAATAAAATAATAATAATTTTTTTTTAATGTTTCTCGCTGAGAACTTGCACCAGGAGTGAGATTTCGATGCAATCTCAGTTCTGGTGCTCGACATACTGAGAAATGCTCATAAGCAGCAATTTAGCTGCTCATTTCACCCCTACTTTGGAGGCATCCCAGGAAAAAAAGGTAAAGTGGATAGATTGACACTGATCTACAACAGCTGAGTGGATTTGACTTAGGAAAAGCACAGTGAACCTTTTCTGCTGCTCCCTGTTAATTTAACCTCGCTTGAGCTCCCCAAATCAATGCTACGTGCAAGTAGAAATTGCCTTACATTGGCAACTGAATATAGTGTCTTCCAGGCCACCTCAGCTTCCTAATGCAATTCCATGCCAATACTACTTATCTCATTTCAGCTCTTTCTGATATCTCCTGGTTGGGTCATGGTTGTAATAAAGTCCTGAGCAGGGGAGGGGTCTACTCCCGCCAGTTCCCAGTCAGAACAGGTTAGTGAATGGAATAAACATTTCCCTGGCCTGACCCAACAGGGGAGTGGGGTGCGGAGTGACATGCAGCCAGCTGGCCCTGTCCCACCATGACGGGCAGTCATGGCTGCCAATAACAGGCAGCTATGGATGGTGACCATGTCAACCCCCCATGCTGGGCCAGGTTGGCTTGGGAACAGACATGCCTGCCTGGTTCGGTCTGTTATGGCCCGCCTGGGAGATGCATGGATGTGTGTCTGTTCGGCCCCACCCTTGCACTGTGTGAAGCAGTCCATCCCCTGGCTGATGGTCAGCCATGGCGACCAATGATGCCTGCTATGGCGCGCACACACCCGCCACTCTGGACCAAGGTAAGTAAAGCGGGCTTTCAGGCATGAAAGCCCGTGTTATTCAGGGTCCGGCGGCCATTTTCTGGCCATGTTAGCAGTTAGCCTGGGTTGTGACTCAAGGATTTCCCCGTGTCATAGCCCAGGCTAAGTGCCAACACCACCCAGGAAAAGACCCAGGCTAACATCTGCCGGCACTTTCAGAAGTGATGGTGGCCTGAAGTTCCATGCGGATCAAAGCATGGAAATGTGGCCTATCATCATGTCTGAAAACACCCAATGTGTGGTTCCCATTCTGATGCGTTAAACGGTTCCCACTCTGTCTCATTATCTGGGTCCCAACTAGGTATGGGCCTTCCGTCAAGGCCCTTCTTTGTTCTATCTCCCTCTTTACTTCTGCAGTTGCATCTTTATACATGGCCTAGCAACTTAACTGTTTTTCATCCACTTTCTCCTTAATGACATCCTTCTCGATCCTCTTCCCATTTCTCTTCTCCTGCTCTACATCTCCCTTACTGGCCAGGCAGCCCAACTCCTCGGCCTCAGACTCTAGGGTTGGCATGAAGTCCTCCTCTATGTCTTGGGCCTTTCTTTAATCTGTAGGGATGGGCAAACGCGGTTCGAACTCGGTCTGTTTGGTCGACCGAACCAAACTTCCGAACCGAACTTGAATTTCAAACCGAACCGAATTTCCAAATTCCATTCTGTTCGCCCATCCCTAGTGGCAGCACACACCAAAAAAACTGTTTTTGAATGGCCGAACTTGGTTCGGAAGTTCAGAATTCGACCGAACTCGGTCTGTTCGGTCGACCGAATCGAACTTCCGAACCGAACTCGAATTTCAAACCGAACTGAACCGAACTGAATTTCCGAACTCGAATTTCAAACCAAACTGAACCGAACCGAATTTCTGAACTCCATTCTGTTCGCCCATCCCTATTAATCTGTCAACCTCCTTTATTTTTCTCCTTTATCTCCTCAGTCAACTCCTGTACTGTCTCCTGTAATTTCCAATTCTCTCAAGCCATGTCTTTAATGTTTTTCATTATCTTCCTTAACTCCTCTAGGTTTAACCCCATCTGTACCATCTTATCCTTTCTTTCTATCTTTGACCCCTGGGCCAGCTACATCGCCTCCCCCTACCCATGTCTCTCCTCTTGCATTTGTTCCACTAGTTCTAATTCACTTTCCTTGAATCCCTCCTGGGTTCCCCCTAGTCTCTGGGTGCTCTGGTTTGGGCACTCACTCCTCCGATGCACAACCTTCTGGCAACCCCAACATCTTTTCTTTGCTCTTGGGTCTCTCCTGCTGCCACTCCCAGAATCTCTTTTTTCTCTGCTCCGGGCACCCACTTCCCACTATGATCTCCCTGGTTGGGAGTTTTCCTTCTTTAGGGCTGTCCCATTTTCCCCCTTTGTGGACACACCCTATGTACCAGACCTGTGCCCCCCACGATTCCTGTGTAGTCTTGGACCTTTAAAATTTTGGCCCATGGATCCATACATTACATTTCTCGGGCTTCCTGGAGTCCATTCTCTTTTATACAATTTAAAAGGCACCACCTCCAAAAGTGACCCCCATTATCCACATCTTTAACCGTCCCTCAGGGTACCCCATTGCTGGGGACCCCAGTACCTTGTTTCCCACTCTGTCGCTGCTTATTGCTCCAGCAGAGTTCTCCATGCTCGTGTCACTGTGGTTTATTCCACTCACCCGCACACACCATGACACTGTGGCTCTGGCACAATCCAGTTCCACACACAAACCAACAGTCTCCAGCTTGGGTACCCTCCTCCAGCTGCCATTTCTCCTTTTGGTCTTTATCGCACACACAATCCTCCTGTACAGTCTGCTTCTGGCCCAGGCTCACCTAGCCTCCAGTGAGCACACCAGGCAACCCTTCTGTCTTGCTTTCTTTTCCTCAACCCCTGGACACAATCCTCCTCTCAAGCCCCCTGAAAACTTACCCTGCCCTTGGGTCAGCCCTTTTTACTCAGATGGCTTGGCAGCCAATAACAGGGTTCCCACATTCTCCACCACTTGGTGGCTGGGACAGGCTTGCCCAGGTCTGAGTCTTTACAGGATCAGGGCCCTCAGACTCACTTTTTCTAGGGAATTTAGCTCATTTAGTCTTTATTCTCTTAACCACATACAAAATGTCTCTAGTCAGGCAACACCTTCTGGCTTCTACACAGTGTCAAGCTCTTGGCCTCACCAGGCACCAGCCCTCTGGCTGACTACCTACCCTCAGTGTCCATAGCATCAGGCACCGTTCAGTCTTTACTTTCTGGTTCAGGCACAGTCCGCTGAGCTGGAGCCAGAAATTTCCACTCAGTTCTGTCCTCCTTGCAGTCCTCTCACTTTTAGCCCTTTCTGGCTTTTAAGTCTCTCTGGGCTGGCCTAGTCAAGCCCTTCACAGCTGCCTCCCCTTCAGTTCTGTCCACAGCCAACTGGCAGCACCTGCAAAGCTGCTAACCCAGCTACCTGGCTGGTGCTACCTGCCTCTTAAAGGGCCCACAGGGACTCTGCCCTGTTACAGTATAAAAACATTTTTTTAAATCCCTTCCCAATAAGACTCAGGGCGGTGTGAAGAATATAAATACAGCATATTAAAAACAGCTAAAAATCCCCTTAACGCCCCCTGACTTACTGGGAAAGTCCATCCACATTTTTAAAATTCATATTCAACTATTCCTCAAATCCCTCCCACCCAATCCTATCCCTGACTGCAAACACCTGGTCAAAGGGGAAGGTAACAGGGGAAGGGGAAAACACATTAAGGAGAACTGGCAGTGGATCCTAAAAGCCCCTGGTGAAGAAATAAGGGTGCTTTTTAAAGGTGAGGCGGAAGGAACAGAGGACATGCAGAGGCAGGAAGCAAGTTCCACACTGAGAAGCCCTCCACAGCTAAGGCCTGGCCGTCTGCTAACTTAAGTCGCGATGGTGGGGATCCCCAAACAGAAGATGGTTCCTGACTGCCTTAATACATTAATAGTGATTCCTTCCAATGAATCTGATTAAAACCCCTACATTGTTTGACTTGCTATACCATTCATTTTGGTATCCAAAATAAAAATGTAACAAAAAGAATGAGCTTTTTTTGCCTCGCTCACACTTTGGGTGTTTTTAGACAGACAGACTGCCCCAGTGCCAGCCACACTAGCCCGTTTCACCCCCGGGCCGTCCATCCATCTAAAGGCGGCCTGCCAGATGTGCAGGCTTGCACTGTGGAACATCCTTGAGTGCTGCTGGCAGAGCGGGCCAGTCAAACCCGGGGCACGAGCCTAAACCAGAGCAGCTGTCCGTCTGATGTGCGACTCCACGCTGCCATTCCGCTTCCAGTCAGTTGTTGTGCCAGGCAACGCCATAGGGTTGCGGGCCACAGAACCCATCGGGTCCATCCATCCTGACCCAGGTGGGACTGGGATTGGGCATAGGTGGAGGTGCCCCCCCAGAGCAATTCCAGGGGTGGGCAGCCCTGCCTCCATCTAGAAACACCCTTTGTTATTTATTAATACATTGTAGCTTTCTGATATGAAATAAATCACCAAAGAAATAACTTCTGCTTTTGGGCCGCGTCCACAAATCACTTGCTCCAGAGTAGCCCCACTGACTTCAATGGGGCTTCAATTACTCTGAATGGTAAGTGGTTTATGGATTGTGGCCTTAGGTTTTGTAAGTTATTCCATCTATGGTATTATTGGAATCATATACAGTAGGGCTTACCATTGCCTTTTATGACACAGGTCTGCTGTTTTGTTTGATCTTCTGGAACCCCATGAATTTCTATTAGGACTAAAGGATCGGCTTTATTAGTCTTGGAGCGGTTACTAGGTGGCAACTGATGACCGCTAATAATCTGCATTAACAAAAATGAAACATAAACTGTCAATTGGGCATGAAATACAGATTATAACATTCCATTAAAATACTCAATGCAATTTTACATATAAAGTGAAAAGCCATGAGGTAGGTATTTGTTTATATTAAAAATACATATAACCCAAATTAATAAGGATGAAACTAATTTGTTTTTAAAAGAAGTTTCCATTTATATTTGTAAAATTTCTGTCCATTTAGGCTAGTTTTTCTCCATTACTGGCCACAGAAAGTTGGCATTTGACTAGTAAAGAAAGTAAAAATTTGGAGGGAAAGACTGTACCTGGCTACGTGCTAGTGTAAAAAGTGAAGCAAAGGGGTCTGCCCCCCACCCCACCCCCCACTTGTAAAGAGCCACAATGGAAGGCTTTGTGCTCTTCTCAGCAAGGATTCTTTAGGCTGCTGGCTTTAGTCTTTCTAGAGCTGGGTAAAGGTGTCCTGGTTCCTTCCCATCTCGCCACTCAAACACAATGGTCAATAGAGCTGGTTGTTGTGTTTATAAAGTGTTGTTCAAACTGCACAGTCTTTGATAGGGATTGGCGAGCAGAATGCGGTTCGGATGTTCGGTCGTTTGGTTCAGAACCCGAGTTCGGGTTCGATGATTCGGTTCAGCCGAGATAGGGTTGGCCGAACTTGGCAGAACAGTCAAAAATAGCACTATCGAAACCAAAACGAATCCGAAACTGAAACTAAACCGAAACCGAAACTTATATTTTTTTGCCCTGAAAAGACATTTTTCCTGCCCCCGAACTCATCTGAACACAACCGAACTGTTCGGTCATTCGAGAGTTCGGTCCGGACGTCCGAACATTCGAACCGCGTTCGCCCATCCCTAGTCTTTTAGGCTGTGCTTTCCTTGCATTCCCTTGAAGCCTGGGAGGTATCGCACCTACTTTAGGCACAGTGGGCCTGATCCTAAACTCGCATGTGCACAGTCGCACAAGCTGGACACAGTTTGTGTGCAGGTTGCACATGCTCAGCATTCACTACACAGAGGTTGTGTGCAGATTGTGTGCTCAACCTTTTGCATGGTGTGCAAGGTTTAAGATCAGGCCAAGTGCCTCTAGTATATGGATGTAAATCCTTTTCCCACTCAGGGCATGGGGACAGAGACTAGATCCACTGGGCAGATCCAGGAATTGGAAAGGCACCAAACAGAAAACAGCCTTGTGCCAGCTTTCATCCATGAGCCAGATGTTTTCCACCCCTACTGTTGGAGCTCTTCCTATTGTGGTGCAACTGCATGTTAATGTAGGTAAAGGGAGATGAACCAGGGAAGTCGTACATTAGTGGTTCATAAACTTTTTGCCTGTATGGTCCCAATTTGAGAGGATTAAATATAATCCTATAAAACAAGACACAGCAAAGATGTAAAATATAGCAAATATTAATCATAGCAGGACTGCAATTGAGGTCATGGGTAGAGCTGAAACAGAGAGGGGGGGAAATATCCAAAGTTAATATCTGGTATTCTGAATAACTTGGCAGTTATTCAATAACAATCCAGAAAACGGGAATACTGCCAAATCAGAATACCAGATATTACCATTTTCCATATACAATCCAAATTAGCAGATTACTTTTTACTGTTTACCACATTTCCAGACCGGTCTGGACAGAGGGAGAGAGTAATTAAACCATAATGTGGTGATCGGTGAACAGTAATCCAGTTAACTGGTTAACCACCAGACACTTAATCAGATAACAATCAGTATCCAACTGTAGATATTGCAAAATTAAAGCTGAAACTCGGTCCTTGGAAAACTTCTGAATCCACCGGGGATTCTGGTCCTCAGTTCCAAATTTCCAAAGTGTACAGTTCCAAGTACCAAGGCCGGTCCTCAGAAAACTTTGGAAGCCTCCATCGAGTACTGGTGCCATTGCGTGCATGACTGGAGTGATCCAGACGGTTGACCCTCTAGCTTCACTGAGCTAGGAAACAAAACTTAATGCCAAATTTGGTAGGAAGGGGGTCTGGGAGGGGACAGTTGAGTGATGGACGAGCCAGATGGCAAGTTTTGATTAGTTGGCTTTGTGACCAGATGGTGATGGAAAATCTTCCACACTATCTTCTGCATTGCCCTCTGTCCTCCTGGTTACGGGAGGAGGTCATAGGTATTTGGCTTTCTGGAAAAGAACATTGGGACCTGCTCTCTCGAATCACATTTTTGTTGGCTAATCCCGATAAAAAGATTACGAAGGCTGTTTATGCTCTAAGACTAGAATTAAATAGGAAGACCCATTTGGGAATAAATTCTTTACTACAGGGTAACTATTCTAATCTAACTAGAAGATGGAATTCGTGTTTGGAACTGCTCTTGCTGATAATTTTATGGTACTGATGGGTCTTATCTTATCAATATCCTTTAGATTTATGGATCTTATTATTGTTTTTGTTTTGTCAGGGAAGGGATGATCAGTATACATTCTTCCCTCTGTGGGGACTAGTTCACTGGGAGTTATGGCCTAGCTTATTACTGTTAGCATTATTGCTCCCCCTGGTGAGGGGTAAGTATTTTTAGGATGGCTGACTGTAACTTCCTTCAATTTTGTCCCTGGTATCAGGGATTTGAAATTGTTTCGAGTAATTTAAATAGTGTACATTCTTTTGCTGATTAAAAGCTGAATAGTTTGATTTGTATTTTATATTTTTATATTTTAGATTTATGTAGAAGTGGCTCTGATGATAGGTTCTTTTTTAAATATCATTCTGTGTTTTCGGGCCACCTAGAGGATGTTTGTTTGCTGCTTTTGATAAAGTATAGTTTACCTTTTATATTCTATTTACTTGTTTGTGTTTTGCATCCTTTGTTACGGCCATTGGCTTAAACAATAAACTATTGATTGATTGATTGATTGATTGATTGATTAGCTGGCAGGGGCAAAATAAAAGTGGTTGTACAGCCATTTGCCATTTTCTTTGGTGAACTTGGCTGTGTGCGCTACCCTGCTGATCTGTAAGTAATTGACTTGTGGGGGGAGAGGTGCCTGACCTGTCCATGGGGCAATAATGAAGGGTGGGGGTTAGTTTTTTCCACCATGCCGTTTTTTTTTGTTTGTTTTTTTAAAGTGGGTACCACACTGCTGCTGTCTGATGCTTGGCACCATGGAGGCCAGAGGGATCTCTGCCTTGCTCCACTTCCCCTGGCCTGGGCTGTCCAAGTTAGCAGTGCCATACCAATGCCATGTCTTTAAAAAAAATAAGTGGGTGCCAATATATTTATTATTATTATTATTATTAACAAACATTTATATAGCGCCAGCAGTGTACCTGCACTTTACAAAGTAATAAAATAGACACGGTCCCTGCCCCTAGGGCTTACAATCTGAGAGACAGGAGCTGGGGGAGAGACTTAGGAAGGGGAACAGAGGGAGAGACAAGGGGTCTAACATTCATGAAGATGCGAGGTCTCAAGTGCACGTACTTGGCTTGGTTACGATGAGAATGACAGCAGGCAGGTCCATGTTGCAAGGATAAGGGTAAACCGATCGTAGGTATAGGAATAGTGGCTCAGCAGGATAAAGAGTCAGACAGAGCAGGCTGGAGTATGGATTTAAAGTTTGGGTGCTGCTGCTGCTGCTTGCACGGCCTGTTGGCAACTTGGAAGCACCTTAGAGGCCCGAGAGGGATCACTTTTGCTGTGGTTTTTGTGGGAACTGTGACTGTACTTTGTCTGTAGGTTTAACTTTGCGAAGATGTGACTGAACACTGGGGTGATATACTTTCTTTCTGGTTAAAATAATATGGTGTGTGGGAGGGGGGCTTGCCACCTTGCATAGGTGGGTGCTGGGCAGGCACAATGGAGGCTTTTATGTGCGTGTGCACGCGGCGTGTGTGTGAATGTCTAGTTTCTTTCTTGTGGGCGTTATGTCTGCTGGGCTGGTTTTTGTTTAGGATTTCTGCCCGCAGTTGCACGTTTGTGGGTTTGTCTTCTTGAGCTATTGTCCCACTCTTGCTAGTCTACTTTTATGGGCACTGCTTGATTGGCATAATGATTTTAAAGTGGGTACACTGCTGATGGTGGACCATGCTGTGGGTACACTACTGCTGGTTTTTGTTTTGGATTTCTGTCCACGGTTACACTTTTGTGGGTTTGTCTTCTTGAGCAATTGTCTCACTCTTGCTAGCCTGCTTTTCTGGGCACTGCTTGGCATAATGATTGTAAAGTGGGTGCACTTTAAAATCATTAAAGGAAAGGTTTCTGAAGTTCCGCTTTCCAGGGATTTCTGCGGTCCGGAGTTCCAAGTTCCAAATTACGGGTCCTTGGACAAAGTTACAAAGTTCAGCAAAGTACCTGGACTGAGTACTCAGAATTTGTTCCAAGTACTTGAATGGCCTATTTGGTGTAGCCCTATGCAAAATATAGCTGGAGGGGGGTACTAGTTAGTAGCAGTTACTCGTTTCAGGTGTAGTCATGGGTGTTTGGGAACCACAGTTTTGAACACTCTGTCCTAAATCAAGATAAGAGATAACAAACAAGAGCTCATCTGTTCAGGCGATGTTGACAAAAGCATTACCATCTACTATGTGATTATGCATCCACTGGGACATTGTATTACACCTGTAAGCTATGACGGGCGTTCCGGTGTCCATGACAATAAATAGGCCAGCAATTTAGCTATCGATCAATGTGCTAAGAACAGACCTGATTGTTTTGAGACTAAAATAAAATGAAACATAAACTACCTCTCCAAACCTGTAGTAAAGTGCTAGCTCACAAATTACAGCTTTAGAATCTGGTGTTATCATCTCAGTGCAAACAGTGTTATAGACCATGAATGGAAAAGATAACTAGCAGGGGAGGGAAGATCTATGTGCGGCTGCCATGGCCTAATGGAATCTTTCAAATATAGATGGCAGAAATCTTTCCTATCTAACCACAGAAATGTAAAGTCTGCAGGAATGTCACATTACATTACCTAACAGCTCAGAAGAGAATACACTAGGACAAACAACGTCTAAACTGTTTACTTTCAGATATGCCTTTGCCTTAAAAATGAAGGCGAGTAGAACCGAGTGACCTAAAAGCACATGAGGCGCCTAGGAAAGATCAAACACATTGATCATCAGAAAGCTTTGAGTATATCATCATGCGGTGTATGAAACAGGTAGGTAGGAGAGTAGAATGATGCTGGCGTTGGACTCGCTCTGAATCTGATCGACTTCTCCATAGGACCCATTTGCGGTCCTATGTTGAGGCTGTGAGGACAGCAAAGAAGGAGTTCTTTGCTGCCCTCATAGCATCTGCAAAAGTTGCGTCCAGCGGAGCTGTTACGGGTGGTGCGGGGGCTGGTCAGTCCGGCCTCCCTATGCCTGATGGGGACTTGTCCCAGGCCTGCTGTGAGGAGTTTGCCACCTACTTTGCAGACAAGATCCCTCAGATCCAAAGTAACTTTGAGACTGGATTGGCAGCAGTAAGCGAGGGGCACAAGCTAATGGAGGCACCGTCTGGTCGATCTTTCTGGGATGAGTTTCAGGAAGTGACACCAGCTGATGTGGTGAATGTCCTGGGGTCTGTCAGAGCCACTAGTTGTGAACTAGATCCATGCCCATCCTGGTTGATGAAAATCTCCAGGGAGACCTTGGGGATGGCGCTGGCGAGGGTAGTGAGCGCGTCCCTTCAGCAGGGGAGATTGTCACCCAGTCTCAAGGAGGCTGTGGTGCGCCCCCTGCTGAAGAAGCCATCTTTGGATGTGGACGCACTCGCCAGCTACCGACCCATCTCTAATCTTCCCTTTTTAGGAAAGGTTATTTAACGGGCAGTGGCACTGCAACTCCAGGTGCATTTGGACAGCATCGGTTTCCTTGACCCTTTTCAATCTGGGTTCCGCCCCGGCTACAGTACTGAGATGGCGTTGGTGGCCTTGGTGGATGATCTCCGCCGGGAGATGGATGCCGGGTGTTCGACCTTTGTGATCCTGCTAGATCTCTCGGCCGCTTTTGATACTGTGGACCATGGGCTACTGTTGAGACGGCTGCGAGACTTGGGAGATCTGGACGGGACGGTCTTTGGATGGTTCCGCTCATTCCTCTCCGGTAGAAGCCAGCGGGTGGTGCTGGGGGCTGAAACATCTAGCCCCCAGGCCTTGACCTGCGGCGTTCCGCAGGGTTCCATTCTGTCTCCACCGTTGTTCAATGTGTATATGCAGCCCCTGGGGGAGATCATGAGAGGGTTCGGGGTGCGATGTCACCAATATGCTGATGATACTCAGCTGTACCTCTCGTTTTCAACTGACCCAGGTCCTGCTGTCTCGTTACTCTCCCAATGTTTGGAGGCCATGGCGGATTGGATGCGGCAGAGCAGACTGAAGCTCAATCCTGATAAGACGGAGTTGATGGTGGAGGGAAGGGCGTGGGAGGTGCTGGCCTCCCTGATAGGGGGGATTCGCCCGCCTGTTGCTCTTCAGGTTCGGAGTCTGGGGGTGGTTTTGGATTCAGGCCTCCATCTGGATCGGCAGGTGGAGGCGGTGGCTAAAGCCGCCTTTCGCCAGCTGTATCTGGCATGGGGGCTTCGACCATACATCTCCGGGCCCGATCTGGCCACTCTCATCCATGCCTTTATCACCTCGAGGCTAGATTACTGCAACACCCTCTACGTGGGGCTTCCCTTGTTTCTGGTTCGGAGGCTCCAGCTAGTGCAGAATGCGGCAGCCCGTCTCCTGACGGGGCGGCGTGAGCACATAACACTGGTACTCTGCACTCTGCACTGGCTACCTATAGCGTACCGAGCCAGATTCAAGGAGTTAGTATTGATTTACAAAGCCCTGCATGGTCTGGGCCCCTCATATCTCAGGGACCGCCTCACCTTCCACGCCTCAGAGCGATCCCTTCAGTCCACCGGGGGCGCCTTTCTGGAGGTCCCCCATGTAAGACGGGGGGGTCACAATGGAGGGGGCATTCTCGGTGGCTGGGCCACAGTTGTGGAACTCCCTCCCGGAGGAGGCTCGCCTGGCCCCAGGCCTGTTGGCCTTTCGATGTATCTGTAAGACTTAGCTGTTCGCCCAGGCCTTCAGAGAAGAGGGTGGGGGGTTAATTTTTGTGGGGGGGTGTTTTAAATTTGCTTTTAATTATGATATTGTAGATTTTTTTATGTTAAAAATTGTTTTATATTGTACTGGAAGCCGTCTCGAGATGCTGTAGGCATGGAGGGCAGCATATAAATACAATGAAATAAATAAATAAATAAATAAATAATAAGACCACACGGGGTCTGTTTGGTAGACCCTCTTGCCCAATGGCTGAGATTCCTCAGCATCAGGGCATTCGGGGAGGCCCCTGACTGATAAGCCCAAAGTGAACTTACCCCCCTGCATCCATCACAAACTGGCAGTTTCCCATCTTTAAATAAGAAGCTGCTTGACAGGGAGCTTCATTAATTGCCTCAGTGACTCACCTTTGTATGAATACTTACGTAAGTTACTTACATTTGACTTAGAGCTGAAACTGGTAGCTAATTTGCAACGAGTGGGTAATAACCACATTTTTGAGAACCACATCAGGTACTTGATGAGTTACACCCAAAATACCCCCCAAAATTGGGACCAGAAGTTGGAAAATCATGATAGAGCCCCCAGGGCTCGAATTGGGGCCTTCCAGCTCTGCGACAGGTTCCTTGCTCTCAGTGAGCCATCTGGGAACAGTTATATTCATAACTGTTCCCCTATGCCCTTATTGGCTGGCTGAAGATATTTTCTCCCCCCCTCGTTGAGTTTGCTAGTGTGACAGTTCAGCATCGAGCCAGCTACTAGGCCTCTATGTTGCTTGGCTGATCCCAGTTCCTGCAGCCTAGCTCTTGTCTCCAGTTTCATTGTTCTCCAGCTTCACCACTACATTCAGCCTCATCCATCCTTTCCACTCCTGCACTTCCTGTCCTCACTGGTGTCCGTTTCCTGCCTATGCTACCTCCTGCTTCCCCATTCTCCTCTTTGCTCTGAGGACTTTGGTGCCAGACCTGGTCCTGACAGGACTTAGCAAGGTCCAAGCCCTGAATCTCCACGCCATGACTCAGCTCATAAAAAATCAGGACTGGAAGTTGACGTTCTGGGACATTGATTGGGTCAAAATCAAGTACCAATTGGTACCAAATATTTTTGAGTTGATTTAAGTATCAAAAAAAAATTTAACAGAGTTTTTGCAGATATTAATTTCAGCTCTAATTTGGCTATTTTGTCATTCAGTTCTTTCTAAACCATGTTCACCTTCCAGATCGTTCTTCATCTCTACACTTTTCCCTCCATGCCAGTCTTCCACCCAGTTCCTTTTCTGGTTCCCTCCTTTCTTGCTTTAGGCTCTTTGGTTTCTATTCAAGCAACCATTTCCTCTTCTTTCTAGGGCTAAAATGGATAACTCATTTGCTACCCGTCGGTAATACCCGCTATCTGCATGACTTCAGTTCTCCCATTTTGGAAGCAAAGGCAGAGCCAGAGGTTAGGAATGCCCTGTCTGGTCTGTATTTATGGGATGACTTTCAATCGGTGATAGCTGCCGAGGTGGCAGATGTGCTTGGCTCTGTCCGGGCCATGACTTGTGAATTTGATCCTTGTCCATCCTGGTTAGTGAAAGCTACCAGGGAGACTTTAGGGCCAGTGTTGGAAGGGATTATCATTTGATAATCAAGAATTTGATCCTTGTCCATCCTGGTTAGTGAAAGCTACCAGGGAGACTTTAGGGCCAGTGTTGGAAGGGATTATCCTTTGGGAGGAGAGGGTGCTGGACTGCCTCAAAGAAGCAGTGGTCCGGCCCATTCTCAAAAACCCATCACTTGATGTTGGTAACCCTGTGAATTATTGACCTGTCTCTAACGTTCCCTTTTTAGGTAAGGTTATTGGACGGGTAGTGGCTAGACAGATGCGGGCACATCTGAACCGCACCAGTTTCATTGACCCCACACAGTCCGGGTTTTGTCCGGGATACGGCACAGGGAAGCTGCAGCTAGTGCAAAATGCAGCGGCCCACCTGCTTACAGGGACGGGCCACAGGGAGCATATAAAACCTGTGCTCCGGGCTGCCTATTATCTTCCAGGCCTGATTCAAGGTGCTAGTTTTGATTTATAAAGTCTTAAATAGCCTGGGCCCTACCTATCTGAAGGATCACCGCACTCCCTGGGTGGCCCCTGAAGTTGTCTGGAGCACCTTCCTAGAGGTCCCATGTTATAGGTGAGTTCATAGGGATAGGCGGACATTCTCAGCGGCTGCTCCATCGCTGTGGAACGCCGTCCCAGTGGAGATTCGTTTCAGCTCAGATTTGCTCACCTTCTGGCGACAATGTAAGACCTGGCTCTTCCATCAGGCATTTGGTGAGGGGAAAGGGGAAGAAGGGATGGGTTAAGGTGGGGTGGGTATGTTTTCTGTGCAAAATTGGTTTTATATTCTATTGTTTTATGTATATTTATATGATTATGATTATTATTGTATTTGTATATATTTTATTGTTTTAAGGAAGCTACCCCAAGTCATCATTGGGTGAGAGGGGTGGGATATATGGGACAGAAATCCAAAAAATCACATCCAGAAATCAGAAAATTAGTTCTAGAATTTGGGACAAAACCAGTCTTTTGGTACATTGGCTAGCCTGGTGGGCACTAATTTGGTGCCAATGTTACTGGGTCAGATACTGCAGTTCCAACAGGGATGCCCTTTTTAGTGGGTAGATGTTTCAGCCTTGCTTCTTTCACTAATTCCCTCAGAGGCTGCAAGAGCCGCAGTGGGACTACTCCAGAGGATATGCTTTGCAGATCCCAGTCAAACCACCTTTCTTTTTAACCCCCACCTGCCACTTGTCACTTCTCAACTCATTCCATTTCATCTTACCCTGGTTTCCTCATTAATCCTTTGCCAGACAATGCCATCTTCTCTTCTTTCTGTTGCCAGCACTTTTGGCCTGATAACAAGAAACTAGATGCTCCACTCTCCAACATAGTGATTCACTCAAGTTCTTTCTTTCTTTCTTTCTTTCTTTCTTTCTTTCTTTCTGTTTAACCCTGTCCTCCGAATTCTGTTACCCTACCACTTTCTCACCTGCCTTACCTACTTCTTCCTTACTTTTTGAGGAGCCCAACAGATGTGATTTCACTGCTTCTTTGGACTTTTTGATACCCAACCTGTCCATGTTTTGTTTCATCTGGTCTATATCCTCAATGCAACCCCAAATGGTATTTTCCTTAACAGACATGTCGTATTCAGGAAATAATTATGCCATTGACATCAGGACTGGTGAGATCTCACCAGAATGTCACATCCCATTTTAGGCACTGCACTTCTAGTAGAATGCCAACAACTGGAGATGATTCAGAGGAAAACAACAAAGATGATATAAGGGTAGCTAGAATGCAAGGTATATGAGGAAAATCTGAAGGAATTGTGTGCTTAACCTAGAGAAAAAACTAACAAAGGAGAGGATAGTTGTTTTCAGATATTTATAAGGTTGCCAGAAAAAATATGGAGAGTAGTTATTCTCCATTATAGGGCTGAAACAGCAAGCCACCATGGTAGCTGTTTCCAATGGACAGAGTTCTTCCACAGTGAGCGGCAAGGTGTGATAGAGATGTTCATTCTGTTACTTTTGTCTGTGATCTTCCGCAGTTTCTGCCTGCACTTTCCAACATGCAGTCACGGTACAAAAGTAGTGGAACAACGTTTCTTAGAAACACTTTCTGAGATTATTCTGACATTTTCTGAGATTATTTCCGACACTTCCCGATAACTCCAGTGTCGCTAAGCAAAGGGCATGGAATTAGTGAAATGCCAGTGGAAAAGCTGCGGAAAGTCGTGGGCAATTTCAAAATGGCGTAATAAAATATCAGTGTAGAAAAAGGAGTTGCTGCTTCAGCCGTATTTGATTGCCACAGAAGGTGGAAGAAGAGGAAATAGGCTTGAATTGCTTCAAGGTATTGGAATATTAGGGAAAACTCCCTAACCATAAGAACAGTTGAGCCACGGAATCGGTTACCATAGTATGCACAATCCTCCTGATAGCTAGTAAATGGAGTATGAAGAATTTGTAAACTGAAATCTGAGACCAGTTGAGCTATGGAATCGGTTACCTAGGGAGGTTATGGAATCTCCTTCCTTTTGATGTTTTCAAAAACCAGCTGGACAAACACACATCTGTGATGTTGTAGAGAACGTATCCTGCCTTGGACTTGGGGACTGGACTTCATTTTCAACCCTGAAATTCTATAGTTCTCTAACCTAAAACTCTCTCTGTTTCCAGTTCTCAGCAACTTCACTTATGTCTCCAATCATCCCATCTGATCACTTGCCTGAAACCCAAGCTTAAAGCTTCTCTTTGTTACCTACAGCTCTCTACAAGGAATAATATAACTGTTGTATATATGAATGTATCATGTTTACTTACATCATTGATTGATGTCACTGTACTGACTGCTCTGTGCACTCACTACCAGGAATAGCATAGCTATATTTGGTGTCTTCAAACGAACAGCTGCCCTACCTCACCCCCGGGTGGGTCGTCCATTTAAAGGTGGCTGCCAGATGTTCAGGTGGAACAGAGGTGGGGCAGGCTGTCCCTACTCTAGGGAAGCCCTGTCAGCAGTGCAACGGAACATCCAGGAGCACCGCCAACAGAGTGGTCAACTCAACCCTAGGGCACCAGTCAGAGACAGGGCTGCTGTACATCTGCTTGGTGGACAGCCGCTGCAGCCCTGCTCTTGGCTGGGGGTTTCCCCAGCAATGCCATAGAGTTGCAGGCAATCTGCCAGCAACTTTATGATGTGGGAGAGGTGCCGCCACATGGGTGGCCCATAGACCATAGCAGCCAGTTGGTTAATTTAAAACAGAACCAGGTGGGGATGCAAGCGGGCAGATCAGGGAGTGCAATAGGTGCAGCAGCCACACCGGGGCCCACATGTCTGGAAGGTTCATACTCATGTAGAGTGCATGTACACACTCGAGTGGAGTGCCCCAGCAGAGGGCCCCTTCCATCTTCTGAACCAAGTTCCATTCCCACCTAGTTACACCTCTGACAAGGTTTCCGTGGTGTTTTAAAAAAGAGGCACATATGTCATCGTTGTTCAATCCCTACATTATGTTCTATTATATTTTAATAAAACATCAATTAGGCATTCATTATATGCTAAATTAATGGCATTTTATGTCCATCACATTATGGATAATTAGAAATGATATGTTTCATGATGAAATGGTACTTCTCAATACTGAAAACTGGAAAGCAATTATTTGGGATGGAAAAAGGAAAAGGAAAACGTTTTCCTTCCGTCAATGTTTAATAATGACAACATCTGTGTGGGGTTTTAAGCTAAAGCCACAAGATTTGTGTTGCAGGTAGTGAGAACGTTCCAAAAGCTTAATTAGGCCAAATTTTCAATCAGGAATATACAATTAAATTTGCAAAATCATCAGAACTTCACAAAAGGTCTGGAACTATTAGCAAAATCCTTTTTGTTTGCACAATCCTCCTGATAGCTGGTAAATGGAGTATGTCGAATTTGTAAACTGAAATCTGAGAGTCCTGATCTATCTGCAGGTAAGATTTCCATGGGTGTATCTGTGTACAAATCCTTTCTCTACATGACCAGATTTTATTGTATTTATTTATTAAAACTAATATCCCGCCCCTCCTGCCACAGGCAGATTGCCCTGCATGCGCTGCTGTATGCACAGGCTTGCGTGTGTGCTGTAGGCCCCGCGCCGGGGGTGCATGCGGCTCATTTTATGCCTTTGCCTTTCTCGGTTTGGGATTTCTGGGGAGTAGGGACTCCTACTGCCATAAGGTATGGCCTTCCATAAAGTCCTATTCCTTTTCCCTATAATGTTTATGCCTATATCTCTAAACCTCAGTCGGTGCAACCATGAGTAGCCTAAGATTATTATGACTGTGATTCCTGCGGAGCTCAAATCTTACATCCAGGAACGCAGCGGGATCTCTTCATTAACTGCAGTGGAATCAGGAGCAGATCCATAACAACATGCTTTTAAGTGAATACTCTGAAAAAGAATTTCTTTTTACCAGGAAATGACTCAGCAATCAATTGTGAAGCACTTCAGTTTGAAAGCTGTTATGTACATGCAAATTGCTACTGTTGATGTTAGTTAAAACTGTAAATTAAAAGAGAAGATCTGACACTTAAAAGCATTGCTTTCTTATGCCAATTTTCTTGAAAGTGACAGAGCAAACTCAGCAAGTGCAGGCTTTGATTTGACAACCATATTTAAAAACTTGGGCAAACCCAAACTTTTGTTAAATGTTTGCAAATATCAAAGACTGTGTAGAGAGTCTTGTAACAAGACAAGAAACTCCAGTGCTTGTACTTAATAAACTGCCAGATGCCTTTGCTATCAAAGTAGTTTTGCAGTATTCAAGGCACTTATTTCCTATTTCAAGCACATGAGAATATGGGGAAATATTGTAGTTAATAAATCAAGCATGTCAATTTATTTTAGTTACAACAGGCAATTTTCCAGTACCTTCACCGTACAGTAGCTCCACAGCTTGTGCTAAGAAGGTTTAATTAATCAGTTTTTAGTTCCAAATAATGTTCATACATTATAGCTGAAAAATACTGAAGAGTCTTATGTAGATAATAGTACACAGACAGAGTTGTTCAGGAAATGTGTGTCAAATGCAGAAAGTCTAGTCACCTCTGTGCAAGGGCTGGCAATGCCCCAAGTGTTTTCAGCTTGTTGAATAGGATGACCATGGTCGCGGTCCTTTGGTAGATGCCTAAGCTGCAGGCCGCAAGCCAGTTACTCCAGAAGGTTTGGCCTTCAGTAGGACTCCTTGGGAGTAAGTGACTTGAGAATTGCAGCCCTAGTGGGTTGTTATGGCATCACATTCTAAAGAGCATGGGTCCACTATGCAGTCAAACCCCATAAAGCTCCTCAACCGATTAGATTTCGGTCTCAGTATGAGCCGAGCTACAACGGAAGACATTATTTTGTGCAAATTGCTTCTTTCCTTATAGACTGTATGTTTTCAATGGAGAGGAACGATATAGCTCCAGTGGCACCTTTTCCAGGAACCTGCCTTCCCAATTACATATTGGCAGGACCTACTCACTGCATGTTCCCACAGCCGCCAAGAGGGGAAAGGCAGTTATTGCAGGTCCCCACCTTCTGGGCTTAGTTACCTAGCACAACAGTTCCCAAACTTTATCCCACAGCATTGTACTCCTCAAAGCCAAAGTTACTGTCATGGCATCACCCCTACAAAAAGTTTCCCCTATCTGCTTCAGTTAATATAAGTCCAATAAGCCGCGTTGCCTCATCTGGGCAGGGGGTTCCAAGCGGCTGGTAACCGCCCCTCAATGGGTGTCTTCACACGGACAGCCACCCCACTTCTACCCTGCCTCACGCCCATTTAAAGGTGGCCCACCAGATGTGCAGGCAAAGCAGAGGTGGGGCAGGCTGTCTCTGCTCTGGGTGGTGCTCTGAGCATCCTAGAGAACCACAGAGCAGGCCACCCAACCCTAGGGCACCATCTGGAGGCGGGGCTTCCACCCATCTGCTCATTGGACAGCTATTGCAGCCCCAATCTCGGTGGGGGCGGCCCCAGCCTTGCCGGCGATTTACCTGCAATGCTATGGGGTGGGGGTGGGGTGCCACACAGGCAAACTGTGGACCCCAGAAGCTGCCGGGTCTGTTCAAAACAGACCCAGGTGCAGCTGCAAGTGGACAGATGCAGGGCTCGGTGCACCCCTGGACTTCTTCTGGGGTTGTGAACCTCCATGTGAAAATACCGACTGACACCCAAGTTCTCACACCCATGCATACTCTCTTTTACACGCACACACACACACATGCACGCGCTTTCTCATACACATACATGCACAAAAATGTGCATTCGCACACACACGCTCTCACACACATGGTCTCGCTCACCCACACCCACGTTCTCACATATATACTCACACATACTCTCTCATGCACACCCACATTCACGCATGCTCTCTCATACACACAAACACACTCAGACATGCACTCTTTCTGGGTGTTTTCAGATGGATGCGGAGGCAACCTTCTCCGAAGCTGCTCTGGGGGTGCACCACTGCATCCAGTCCTTCCTGGGACAGGCTCAGATGGACCCAGCGGGTTTCCTGACCATGGTCCCTCTACGCGGCACGCCCCCCTCCCCCCCCAACAACACAGAGTTTCAGACAATTGCCTGACATTCTAGGCTGGCACCCGCAACTCTATGGTGTTTCCCGGGGCAACAGTCAGCTGGAAGCAGAGCTGCAGCGTGCGTCTGCGCATCAAACAAGACTGCTACTCCACTTCAGGAAGGTGCCCTGGGTTTGGCCCGCCCACTCTGCTGGCGGGATGTTCCGGAGCACCAGCGGTAGGGTTGCCCTGGAGCAGGTGAAGTCTGCTCCACCTGCACACCTGACGAGGCGCCTTTAGACTGACCGGCCACCTGGGGGTGAAGTGGGCTGGGGCAGCCAGCACTGGGGCAGCCCGTCCATCTAAAAATGCCCAATGAGATCTGGGTGCTTGGTACCTTTTCCGTTGGCAAAACTGAGGCACCGTCTCCAGCAGAGAGACAAGAGCAAAGCAAATTGCTGTGCATGTGTGTGTGTGTATATATATGTGTGTGTGTGTGTGTTTGAGAGTGCACGTGTGTGCGTGTGCGTCAAGAGTGTCTTCTAGCAAAGGATGTGATTAAAACTGCGAAAGTATGAAAATAATTGTGTGTGCAACATGTCCTTCAAATACTAGAATTCCAGGCAATTTAAAAGAGAAAAAGAATTAAAAAGTACCTGTAATACAGTGATATTTGTGAGAAGCAAACCATTTGGCCAATTAAATGAATGATTATGTTTTCACAAAATACAGATGAAACTTTCAACAAAACATACTTACCCTTACTAAAAGAGTAAATGTATTATCGTTCCCTTCGACGCTATGAGGGTTGAACGTTGTGTCTATTTCTCTCAGGAATTCTGGTTTTAAGAGATAGCCAGAGCCACCATTGTCCAAGAACTTTCCATTTTGCAGATCCATTTGCAGTCCAGGGGTCTGGAAATTTAAGGCCACTGTAGGGGGAATATATATATATATATATTAGATTGCACAGATTTGACTGGAGAACCACAATAGAATTTTCAAATGCACTATGAGGTACAGGATGTCTTGATCTTGACCTGGGATGCAGCTAGCTCTTGAGAACTGGCAATATCCCTGGGGGGATCAATCTACCATAAGCATTGTTGTTCATCGTATATCGCCAGCAATGTGCCTGGTGCTAAAGACACAATTAAAGTTAGGTCCCTGTCCCAAGGGGCTTACAATCTAGGGAGAATAATGGAGGTGCGACAAGGTGGAGGGGAGCATAGGGAGAAATCGGAATGCGTGTAAGAAGTTGAGAAGATGCAGGTAAGTTGTGTATGCGTAACATTGACCCTTTTCACACGGGAACCCCCAACCCATCTCAGCGCAGTTTCGTTGCATGAAGATGGGTCGAGGTGCCCATGTGAATGCCGTGGGTGAAGGGTGGGGGTGCGTGAGTGCTCCCACGCTACACCCACCTCCACCCATCACCCATGCATGGAGCAAAGGGCTCCAATGCCCAATGATCCGTGGGTGGAGGTGGGTGTGCGTCTGTTCCTCCAACCACCGCGGCAGCACATCCATCCCCCACCCACCGCGGTCCATTTAAACACTGCCTTAGTTGCAAGGGAAGGAAGGGGATCCCGGAATGTAGCCCGAGTTAGGGGGTTTTGAAGGGGATTTTTTATGTTTTTTACATATTGTTCTGTGTTCTAAGCTGCCCTGAGCTTTAGGGAGTGGGAGAGGTATCATTTAAAAAAAAAGTAAATCAATCAATACAAAAAGGCATAGTTATCTGGGCCCAAATGCATAATAGGTGCATTTAGCAGACTATGCAAGCCCTCCCCTGCACCAAGCCTTGTAAGTTTCATGTCGGCTTTCATCTTCTGATGCGGATAGACTACGTGGCAAGTGTCTGACATTTCTAAATGCATTCTGGACGTTTGGCAGTGTAGAGATTCAAACACAGAGAGAAAAACAAATCATGAATTAATCCCTTTGTGTATCTCAATTCTTCACCGGAAGCGGTATCAAGTGACGCCATCCCTATAGTTCTCTTAAGGATAGAGACTGCGATCCAGGGTCTTTTAGCCCTCATAAAGCTTGGCCACCTTGAATGGTAGCAGGTCAACAATCAGCGAGTTCTGTTTATACAGACTGTCCTGACGCTTAGTGCCACACTGAACAGCAGTTTCAACACACTAAAACATACTGCACATCCGGGTCCCTTGTGCAAGCACACAGACCAAACCTACAATTACACGTGCACACACAAGACCCCCAACAGAGCCCCCCACCTCACAACCATGCAGCCACTGCAACCCCACCTCTCCTCCTCCCTCTCCCTGGTGGTGGAGTGGGTGGGAGACTTTGTCACGGGCACCATGAGCATGTGCAATGTGCATGCAATGAAAGTGTTGCAATGCTTTGACCCACAGCCAAACGCAGACCTTCGATCAGGTCCTCTACCTATGTTTCTGCTCTTACAATTTTCTACCTGAGAGTCAACAAAGCCAAGGGTGTGTTAGACGTTGTGATAACTACTCGTGAGAACATGCTTCTCATGTTCATGGTTGCCATCGCATCTCAGCACAGTCGTGTTGCTGCCACTCACAGGAGCCACTTGATCGATCGCGGACCCCCAGTGCAGGCAAAGCGCTTGCACATAGTTGCTGTAACATCTGAGCCCAGCATACAAAGTGTCTATTTAGATGGACGGGGAGTCTGCTGGACCCTGAGGGGTGCTCTGGGGGCCCACCCCCATGTCCACCCATTCCCAGCTCCAACTGGGTCCAAAGACAGACAGACTTGTAGTGTTCCTGGGCAAGGTGCCCACTCCCCGCCCACACACCACAGAGTTTCAGGCACTCACCCAACGCTCTAGGCTGATGCCTGTTGCTCTATGGGGCTCACCGAGGCAATGGACGCCGGGTGCCAAGCTGCAGGGTGGGTTTGCCCAACAGGCAGAAACTCCATATTTGGACGCTGCCCCCAGTGTGCCCATTCTGCTCCATATGGCATAATCCTGGATAGTCTAGCTCCAGCAGGGCTTCCCCAGAGCAGCTGCAGCCTGCCCTGCTTTCAACATCTGGCAGCTGCCCTTCAGACTGACCAGTCAATCCGGGGATGATGGGGGCACCCCTGGAAAAGCCGTCCATCTGTTTGCACTCAGGGTGTGTGGTTCTGGTCAGCCAGCGCCATAGAGATGTGAATCATTTGGAAAGACATGCCTACTGGGATGTCAACTTCCTGTGACTATCTATGGTCTTAACTCACACTGTGTTTACATTTAAGTGAGAGTGTCATTTACAAAGATGCGTTCCCTGTACTCAGCATGGAGGGACCTAATGCACAACTGCAAAGTGTTTGGTAAACAGTAAACACACACAAGTGCGAATCATCTAAACTAGCACAGGAATTTGGGGGTGTTTAGCATGACATCGAAAAACCACCCCAAGAGTAGGCGCTTTGCAAAACTGAAGCGCGGAAGATTTTTAAAAAACAGAATATACCAAACGTATCCCTAACCCGAGTTGTTGATGTTAAGACATGTTGGTGCTTCAGTTGCGTTCTGTTCTGTGACAATACTGGCATGGGTAGTAGGACCAGTGCATTCAGCGAGAGCCTATGAGCTGGATTTGAACTCACTGTTTTACTTCCTTAAATGGCTAAATGAGGATTGGGTTACTGCACTGATTTAATAGCAAATGGTGCTACTTTTAATTGGCATTTTCCTTGCAAATATATTTGAGAATTTCTGTATTTATGGAGCGTTGTGCTTTTCATTGTGTAAACTTTTTAAATTGCTATGTGAGCAAAAGGCTTCCTTGGAGCTTAATCTTAAACTGCTGATCTTTATCCTGAGTACACACCTGTCAGACTTTTTCTATTCCCAGCCGCTCGGAGCGTTTTCTGTTTGTTGCAGCTGCGACGTTGGAAATAAAAAGCAGTCTGCCTCACAGGATATTATAATTCATGAAAAAGATAGCAGCGCAGTCACCCTGTTTAATGAAATTTCCTCTGTTCTTGCATCTTGGCAGCTTCCTGCTCCCATTCAGCATGGAAAAATTCACAAATCAAGCCAGCAAAGAGCTAACATGACGCATATTAGAGAGAACGATGATAAAAGGCATTTACTTGATGGTCTAGTGGGGGGAAAATGAAGACCTTAAGTAGTCCAAGTCACTCCTAATAATAATTCAGTAAGAGAGCTTTTTTATTCTGCATTCCCACCAGATAATACAAGCCCCCCCCACCATGAACATGTAGCAAACTTCTAACTCCTGTATCTCAAGAAGAAAATGTGCAAAGTTTAGAGCTGTCTCCTATTACAGATATTACTTGCTTCTTCACCACTTTACCAATTCACTTTTGATTTCTGTAGTGACAGTTATAAAGCATTCAATTTTCTGCAATGCATAAGAATCCACCGTGGAGCTCAATGAATCCTTCCATGGCAGGGCTCAGGTTTCCAAAGGATGCCGTCCACGGCCAGTGGTGAATGCCCTGGAATGTTTGGCGCTAAGGAGTTAACATCATAAAGTAGGTCAGCTTGCCTTTTATTTTAGTAGGGTTTAAGGTGTGCTGCTGAAATTAAGCAAGACAAAAAAATGAAATAAAAGAAAACAAAAGAGCAATAGCTTCAAATGGCGGCGGGGTGGGGGGGGGGGGGGGGATGGTGAATCATTTTTCTGTCTGTGTGACGAACCACACTACATGATTGCACATAACGTGACTGCAGCTAACTTTGCCAGCCTTCACACACCCCAAAACCCAGGCCCAGATCCAGGCAAGTGCAACCTGTGCCCCTTATATCCTGGGAAAAGGTGTTCAGGGTGGGGATTTGAACTGGGGACCTCAGCAATAGCCACATGAGCCTCTACCCTCTAAGCTAAAAGACCTGGCTCTTGTAGCTCTCAGATGAACCTGTGGGTGGTTAGTCACCCCCCACCCCCACTAGAGGGGGCCTCCGTGCCAACCTTCCAGAGCTACACACGCCCTTTCACTGAGCAAGTACAACCCCAAGCTTCACAGGATTACCCAGCTCACAATCCTGTCGAAGCCTGGCCCCCATATGTAACCCTTACACCCTGGGAAGGGTGGCCAGAGTGGGGATATGAACTGGAGATTTCAGCTCCATCTGCATGAGTTTCTACCCTCTAAGCTTAAAGATCTGGGTCCCTTGGCTCTGAAGCCGCTTTTACACGAGTGGCAGGATGTGGCATGTTCAAGAATGTGCTTCCTGAAAAGCCTCACATCATGCAATTAGATGCACTGGAAATAGCTGACCACTATAGGAATTGCGCTTTGCGTGGTCTTTTTGAAGCCACATTTGGGAAACTACATTTGAAGTCCCAAGTGCGGCTTCAAAAAGACTGTGCGAGCTGCGATTCCCATAGCGGCCGGCTACTTCCAGTGCATCTAAATGCGCGCCGTGGGACTTTTCAGGAAGCGCGTTCTTCAATGTGCTGCATCCTGCCACTCATGTAAAAGAGGTCTGAGACTAGCGGCCTCATGAACCTGTTGGTGGTTACCACCACACCACTAGGGGGGACCTCCATGCCAACCCTCGGGGGGGGCGCTACATAGCCATACAGGGCCCTGCGGGTGGTAGCGCAGGGGTCCTTAATACATGAGGGCCCATGGAAAAAAACCTTGAAATGGCAACATGAGCACGAGAAGCACTGGTGCAGAATACACGCTCAAACAGAGCCTCCAATGTAGTGAGCCCCAGACCGTAGAGGACACAGTGATCCGGGAGCCTTGTCCCCTCCCCCCACCATCCGCAATACATGGATCCCATGAATAAACTAGGAATAACTATATATGCAGAGCATATGGACCTGCAGTGTAGGGAACCCTGGACATTGAATGGGATGTTCCTTTTAATTGGGCATCAAAAATTAGTTACAGGAACATTTCTTGGGTGAGGCAGAGTGTGTCTGGCAAACATTCCTGTGTTAAAAAGGGACTCATGTCACCATTTCACAGAGGCCCCAACTTCCCTGCATCCAGCCCCATCAGAAGGAACACTCACACCCGTCAGTGGGTGGTATCTTTGCGGGGGCTGTGCAAGGAACTCCTGTAGGCTCACATGGGCGGTAGAGCGATGACTGGTGCTGGTTTTGACCTTTAAAGCCCTAAACAGTAGGGATGGGTGAACAGATCACGGTTCGGGTTCGGCCGTTCGGTTCAGCTGCGTTCGGTTCGTCCGTTTGGTTCGGCAGTTCGGTTAGGCTGCGTTCGGTTTGTCCGTTCGGTTCGTCCTTTCGGTTAGGTCGCCGGGTTCGGGTTCGGCCGTTCGGTTCGGCTGTTCAGTTTGGCCGTTCAGGAAATGTTGTTATTGGTGTTTTTGTTGTTCGGTTCGGTTCGGGCCAAACTCCGAACTTCCGAACCGCGTTCACCCATCCCTACTAAACAGTCTCAGTCTCAGTCCCATCTATCTGAAAAACCACCTGCCTGTCCTACCATGTCCCATTGCGGCCCCTATGTTCAGCCGGGAGCACCCCCTTGCAGGCTGCATCAGTTACCCTTGTCCTTAGGACAGGGGAGCATGGGGGAGCATTCTGCATTACTACCCCAGTTTCGTAGAAATCCCTTCCCCAGGAGGATCACTTGAGCCTGAGCCTAAGTAATTTCCAGAGACGGTGTAGAAACTTTATTTGAAAAAGCATTCAGCGGGAGGGGAGAAGGATTGGTTGGGTTTTTCGGTAGGGCAGTACGGGAGGGTGGGAGCTTTAACAGGAGTATGGAATGGGGGGTTGCGGGGTCTTGCGGGGTTGTGCATGTATTTTCATGTCTTTAATTTGTTATGTGTTTATATGCTAGGTTTATGTTTTATCTTGTAAGTCGCCCTGAGCCTCTTATAGGGAAGGGTGGGATATAAGTTCAAATAAATAGATATAAAAAACTCCTGTGTCCTCGTGTCCTCACTACATGGACCAGCCAGCCATCATTCTTGATGTTATCAAGCCAAACTTGTGCACCTGAGACCTCGCATCTTCATGAACGTTACACTTCTTGTCTCTCCCTCTGTTCCCCTTCCTTCGTCTTCCACCCCCTCCCCTCGTCTCTCAGATTGTAAGCCCTAGGGCAGGGACTGTGTCTATTCCATTACTTTGTAAAGCACCAGGTACATTGCTTGCGCTATATAAATGCTTGCTAATAATAATAATAATTAATAATTAATCATAAATAATAGAAACGGGGGGGGCGGGGAAAACTGCACCGCTGGTCCATTGGAGGTAATAATATTGAGCAAGTCAGGGAATTTAAATATCTGGGTGTAATCATATCCGCTTCTTTAAGTTGGAAGCTGCATTTTAGGGCAGTGTTGGCGCAATGTAAGAGATCCTCTGCGGCGATTTTGGATTATTTCTATACGCGGGGGAGAAGCTGGTGTTGCCAGCTCTCCAGCTTTTCAGGGCTAATCGCCCAATGTCTTTACGCCCTGCCAGTCTGGGGCCTTCCCTTTTTGGATAAGCTGGAGTTGATTCAGAATTGGTTCCTGCGCTCCATTCTGGGAGTCCCTCATGGTACTCCCCTGGTAATGTTGCGGCAGGAACTGCAGAGTCCCACTATTTGGAGTCAGGCAATCCAAGTACTCTTGAAGTATTGGATTAAAGTTGCTCTGTTCCCCACCCAGGACAACTCCATATTAGCCATGGCGGTGGAGGTGGGCACTAGCGACCACTGGTCGCGGCAGGTGGAGGCGCTGGTAAAATCCCTGGGGTTTTCTAGGGAAGCCCTGGGGTATGTGGGACACGAGAGAGCCATTGTACTGATGAAACAGAGTAATGGACCAAGAACTCCAAAATGAAGCCTCTCTTTTGTCAAGTCAGAAAATTGTGCCTGAGTATCAGCCCCCGAGCCCAGGGTGGGAGTATAGCTATTTGTGTAGGTGGCAGGACCATGGCCTCCGTAAGGCCTTTACACGCCTTAGGTGCAACGTCTATCCATCTGCTATGCTGGAGGGGCATCCCGAGAGAAGGCGTTGCCAGTTGTGCAATCTCCCTGAAATGGACTCATGTAACCACGTGTTGTTTCATTGTCCCACTCTCTTGGGCCCGAGGAGAGCGCTTTTGGGCAGCTGCCCTTATGGTTTGAGGGTTCCTGGCCCAATGCTAAGGAGGTGCCTTGGAAGTTCTGACACGGCATTGTCCAGAGCGGCTGCTAGGCTGTGTCAAATTTTTATTAGGTTACGGGTAGCTCAGAGGGGGGTCTCTATGGACGGGAATTTTGATTGAAAGGATACTGTATTTTTATGATGTGTTGACTGTTTATATTTTTTGTTATGGCTACGGCTTCAACAATAAAAATAGCTGCTGCACTAAATAATAAAAACATATATTATAAACACAGTTATAACCAAATATAAAAATAGCCAAATGAAAGCAAGTAAAATCCCAGACCAACCACTCCTCATCTCCTACCCTCAGCTGCCAAGCGCCTGGCTAAACAAAAAGGCCTTGCCTCACCTCTGAAAGATGAGCAGACTTGAGCTTAGACAAGCTTCCAAGCAAAGGGAGTTCCATACTTGTGGAACAACGTCTCTGCATGCCTTTGATAGGCAGATAGTACCCACAAGAGGGCGCTCCCAGCTGACCTCAGAGGCCATGACAGGACACGAGGGTGTGGCAATCTTTTAGATATTTGGGGCCCAGTCTGTTCAGGGCTTTATAGGTCAAAAAACCCAACACCCTGAATTGAGCCCAGCAAACTATTGGTAACCAGTGCAGACACCAGAGCAACTGTACCAAAAAATGCCAACCACTGTACATTTCATTCATTTAATTTTGCTTTCAATTAGCACAAAAGTTAGTAGTAGTAGTAATGACTTGAAGTCATTAAAGGCTCCTCATATGTAAATGAGATCAAACTTTAGCTGAGAGTTTCTCTTTTTTTAGTATGCCTTTTGGTTTCCTAATCATCCAGTGAAAATGACTGGCCAACTTAGCTTGTCCTGACATGTCTGTGATTCAATGTTGTTTGAACAGCGTAGGAACAGTTGCTGAAAAATTCCCATTATGATTGACAGACCAGATTAAGGTAAGAATTTGCTAACCCCCTGGTGGCAATGGGGAAAATGCAGTGAGCGTATTGTGACTTATGAAATCAAGCATGGAAGGAATGATTGACAGAAGCAGTTAAACTTTTGCCTCTGTGACCCAATTTTGAGACTTAACTAGAAACCTGTGACCTCAACTGGCAACAAACTCATGAAAAGTAGAGCAAATGGGATCGTGGCCCTATCCGCAGATAGCATGCCCCTCCCCCCCCACCTTGGGGTTTTGACCCGCAGCTTGGGTCCCTCTGGTGTTTGGATTGTGAACAGTATGTAAAGTGGTAACCCAACACAGAATTATACAGCTCATTGCAATTGATCTTTGGCCATTCATGTCAAGGAATAAAAACAATGGGTTTGCTTCTCATTTAATTTACACTACTAGCAACTGTAAGGACTCCTCTAAAACTGTCAGAGTAGTTATTTATTTATTTATTTATTATAAAATCTATCCCGCTTCCCCTGCCCACAGGCAGCTCGAAACGGTGAACAACATAAATTATAAATATAATTTATAATCACAATTTATAATACAATATAAAACATATAATAAAACATCAATTAACACAATTCATAAAAGGAGGAACAAATACCCATCCCCAACCCCCAACCCATCACGCATCTCCTCCGCCAAATGCCTGGCAGAACAGCCAGGTCTTACAACTTCTTCGGGAGGAGGGGAGATCCGGGGCCAGCCGAACCCCCACCGGAAGGCAGTTCCACCGCCGTGGTGCGGCCACCAAGAATGTCCTTCCCTGAGTGGCTCCCCGGAAAACCTGGGGGACCGAGAGCAGGCCACCCCTGGATGACCACAGGGACTGATCCGGACACGGGGAGCGAGACGATCCCACAGATAGGCAGGGCGTAGGCTGTTTAGGGCTTTATAAGCCAAAACCAACACCTTGAATCGGGCCCAGAAAACTACCGGCATCCAGTGCAGAGTACGGAGCACTGGTGTAATATGCTCCTGGCAGCCCAGTTCCACCAGGAGATGGGCTGCTGCATTCTGAACTAGCTGCAGTTTCCGAGCCATCACCATAGGTAGCCCCACACAGAGCGCATTACAATAGTCCAACATAGAAGTGATGAAAGTATGGATGACGGTGGCCCGGTCAGAGTCTGAAACATACGGCTGAAGCCATCTCACCAGTATGGGAAAGAGGAATCAGTGTGAGGTCGAGACCCTCATAGGATTCACATTTGTTAAGTCTTTTGTATGCCAGTGTTTTCAAGGCCACCTTGAAATCCCAGTTCATACACGCAGTATCTATTAAGAGGGATGTTGAAAAGTTACATCTTTGTTGCTGTAGTTTTTCCACTGGGGGACATCCACTGAGCCTGTGGCCATTTTTACATGGCCCCGCAGAGTAGGGGGTCCGTGGTCGCGCCAGTGCACGGTGGCTGGGCGAGGTCTGCATACAGGTACACACGCATCCCCACGCACCCCCCACTCATCAATATGCATGGAGTAACCTCTGTTTGCCATGGTTGTTCCATTTGTGGTGTTGAGTGTGGGGGGATGTGTGTTAGGCGGGAGCACGCATACACCCCCACTCACCGCCGCCCACACTGTGTCATTCACACGGGGCTCTCCCACTCATGAACACCCAGAAACCTGGGTGTTCATGAGTGGGAGAGCCCTGTGTAAAAAGGGCCAGTGGGGTGTAGTGGATAAGGTGCTAGACTTGGACCTGGGAAGCCAGCGTTCAAATCCCACCCTAGCTGTTCACTCACTGGGTCAGCTTGGGCAAGTGACAACCTCTCCGCCTCCGTTCCCCATCTGTAAAATGGGGACGTGTGTCTGTCTGTCTGTCCCCATGTTCCCCTCACCCTTGTCCATCTTAGATTTTAAGCCCACTGGGCAGGGACCTGTCTCCAAAAAACTGTGAGTGTAAAGCACTGCATACACATTAGTGCTATCAAAATAAGTAGTAGTAGTAATCCATAGAAGCCAATAATCTTGGTAGCAAATGAGATCAGGGGACCTTGAAATTTGTCCCTTACAGAAAAATCATGACATTACGGAAACCCTCAAGACGTTGTGGAAAGTTTTAGATTTCTCTTCTAGCCAATGGGGCCAATCCTAAAGTCACGCATGTGCACATAGTCATATGCGCACACGCCCGAACAAGTTGCATGCAGTTTGCACGCACATCATATTCCCCATGCAGGGGATGCATGCAGGTTGCACGTGTGCAGTACACTGGGTTTACTGGATTGGGCTCAACCATAGTGCATCCCTATAGCTTCCAGTATATAGAAATGCACCTCCTATAACTCTACAGTCCTAGTAGGCATCTCTGCTCTTTATCCTGTTCTTATTTCTAGTGGAAATATTTCATTGTTTATAAAGCAATCAAACTTGAAAGGCTCCATTGTATTAGGATGCTCTTCACCTGTCGCAAGATTGGATCTCCACTCCAAAGCTTGTCATCTAATTTAAGACTAGATGTGATGTCTATGAGATTTTTAAAAATAAATAAATAAATAAATAAATAAATATAAAAACAAAAGGGAAGAAGGAAGGAGAAAGCTACTACTACTACTAATGACTCCTATGGAAGACCTTTATCTGAATTAGACCTCAGCATAAAGCTGAAGATGGACCCAAATGCTACTACTAATAATGATAATAATTTCTATAGTGCTACTAGGGGTGATTTCAGACGAGACAGGGCGGCATTTGCCCCATCCCGGAATCACCCAAATGATTCCCCGCCGGGATCACTCCGGCACGTCCAACAGACGTGCTGGCTGATCTCGGCGGGGAATCGGGGAGGGGGCAGGGCCGTGCGGCGCAACGTGCAGCCGCACAGTCCAGCCCCCCCACGCACCCCGTCACCCACCCTCTGGGGAGACGGGCGGGCGCCGCGGCCAATGTGGCTGCAGTGCCCGCCCGATTTGACCACGGCCTGGAATCCCACCGGGGATTCCGGGCCGTGGTTGCCGGCCAGATGTTACTTTTTGTTGGTTCCCGCCGGGAATCTCTTTGACCACGCTTGCAGCGATTGTCTGGCGGGGAGCCCTGGAAGCCTGGTTGAAATTGACCCCATGTGGGAATTGATCGTGCTGAACATCTGGTGGCCACCTAACAGACGTTCAGGACATTTTGGCCCCATGTGGGTATTGACCGTGGTTCACTGTGATCTCGTAACGTCTGAAAATACCCTAGGCGTACCCAACATTTCATAGTCATGGATTTTTAAAGATAGGTCCCTGCCCAGTGGGCTACAATCTAATATGGACACAGGTGAGGGGAACACAGGGACAGACAGACACACACTTTCCCATTATTATTTCTTTAACAGATGGGAACTGAGGCTAAGAGCTTGTGACTTGCCCAAGGACACCAAGAAGGTTCATGAGTACTAAGGCAGGATTTGAACCCTGGCTTCCCAGGCACTCAAAGTTGTATGAGTTGAGGTTATATAAGCAATGATTCTCAAACCATTTATTCCAGAGCTGCTGTTCAGAGTAAGTGGTTTAAGGATTGGGGCCATTGTCGGGCTAGCTATGCACAGAAAAACGGATACTTCCGAAACATTTTAAAGGGATTGGAAAGTAATTTGGGGGTTGAGATTCGTTCCTAACCTACACATACCTAGTAGGTTTCTTTCTTGTAATTATGACAAGAGATCATCTAATCCATGATGAAGAATGAAAAGGAGGAGAGAGATGTGGCATGGAGGAGGAGTCTCCTGTGAAAAGGAGGCACAGAAGAAAGCATGAGGAAGAAAATACTGATGAGATAACTCACCAAAGAGTGTATGATGCTGGTCTCATGGATCCTAGGCACAGCATAGTAAGCAATACAGGATCACACTTTACGTTAAGGTTCTATTTCTCAATAGTTTATAAGGTTTTTTTTATCAAAGGGTGTCAGAGATGAGAATGACTGACAAGATGGAGAATACTATACAAAAACTTTCAAGACAATATGTAGCAGGGGGTGAGGGATCCCAGAACCCTTGGGTTGTGAGGTTGCTAATTTGGGGAATTAGCAATCCCACAGCTGCCACTCTTTTCCAGCTCTGTCTGATTCTCTTCCCACAAGAGTTGGGTGCACTCGTGGGTCCTTGCCCCACCCTAGTGGTTCCTTGCCCTTGGCCTCCTACCTCCCCTATAGCCAAGGCCTACACCATCAATCAAACTTCTAATACCTGAATCGACACAGAAATTTTGGGTACAAATTGCAGTGCCCAATTTCAGCCTGATTTGAGTCCTTGATGTCCCAGAATGTCGACTTCCATTCCCAGTATTTTTGTTTTCCATCCCAATTTACTGATTGGTAACTGAAAAATTGAACGTTACTGATTTTTCAAGTATCTGGGTACCAGATTGCTGATAGTGTAGCCCAATACCAGACATAGTACTCATCAGAAATGTGAGTATTACCCACAGGTACCAAATGAGATACCTGTTTCGGCTCTAGCTGAGAAGCATTGCACTACTGAGATGATCTAATTTTATTATAGGATGGGAATATCCATAACTTTTCCCTACAAAAACTTACTTATGTGAGTAACTGTTCTCACAAGAATTTCCCACTGAAACCACTGGGAGGAATTAGTGGCAAGGACATGAGTTTTATAGGCTCTTGCTTAAATTACGTGAATACTCAGTATTTGAAGAGAATTGTAGACCAATTAAATTTTATAGCTATAAAGATGTTTTCAGCGGAAAAATTAAGGATCTCACTCATTTTAATGTTTCTAATTATTTCCATTTTCTCTATTTAATTAGAAGCATACGCAACTCCACTGAGAATGCATTTTCAAATTATTATAAATCATTTGTTGTCTATTTTATCAGAAAATGAGCTTTCAGGAGGATCTTTTCCATGAATAGTCCATGAAAAGAGCCTATGGTCTAGACTTGAGAGAACTGGGGTGCATGCCAAACAACTCACGAGGGTGAAAAGAGCACACACACACCCATCAATTGTTTGACGGGTCAGGTGCATGCACCAAGCAGCTTGGGGTCAGGGGAGGCAAGAGGAATGCCCCATCAGCTGTTTGGGAGGCGAAAAGAGCACGCTCCATCAGCTGATTGGCGGCATCTCTTCCCGGGGCTCTATCCTGCTGAGCACCATTGCACATGAGTCCTGTCTGTTGTGAACAGCTCCTCGGGCTGACCTGAGGTGTGAAGGGACCGGTGACATCAGCCCCCACACCCAAGTACGAGGGGGGGGAGGGCTGTACCGCATGTGTGAACAGCCCTCCCCACCAACCTGAGGTGTGGCTACAGTGGTTCACCCTAGGGAGGCCCAGGGATCTGCCTCACTGCCATCACATTTTTTGTCACCCTAAGAGTTGGTGGTGAGCAACACTGTCTCACTGTGAATAAGGATTCAGCACCCACTTCATCATGCAGCTTACATGTGTCCAACCCCCTTGCACACCTGGATGAATGAGGATCATGCCCCATGGTTGGGTATCTCTAAATGGACGCAAAATGAATTGTGCTTTTCTGAATCATGAATCAGATGTGAAGGTTGTTTCCATCAATGTGAATTCAATTTAGCATCCTGAAAATGTTCTCACAAACTTTGACTTTAAGTTTGATTTTTAATGGCGTTGGAGCCTGAATTTGATTAGTCCATTCCAGGTAGGAACAGCTAGAGAAAAATCTCTATACACTGGCCTCACTGCAATACTGAAGGAGCATAATGATTTGTTTTCTTCCTTCTTAATCTTGTACAAATGAATTTGAGGCCGTCCAATAAGTTAATTATAAATATAAACATACCTCTAAATAAATTGAACAAAGGGCCATCAAAATTCCTCAAACAGAAGGATGAAACAGGAATCATTTGTATCAAAGGGTTCAACAAAGGGGTCACCAGAGTCAAGAGGTCTTGGACCAAGAATTTTAACTTTGGAAAAAAATGTGAAATATATGAGAGAAATTAATCGGATCCTAAGCATCTTGCTGAAGTGGTGTAAAACTTTTTTATTTGAGAAGCATTTGGCGGGCAGTGATAGGGACTGGCTAGGTTTTGCTTTAGGGGTGTGGGGGCGGATGGTGTGTTTGAGGTGACAGTGGAAGTTTTTACTGTATGGATTGTATTGTTTTATGAACTGTAAGCCACCTCGAGCCTCTGTGGGAAGGGAAGCTTATAAATTCAAATAAATAAATTAAATTAAAAGAAAAGAAAATGTTCACTTTGCACCTATGCCTCATTACAACACTGGATGCAATCCTGAACTCCTTGAAGTCAACGACAAAAATCTATTGCGGGTGAGAGAAGACACGCCCCCTGGGTGAGAGATGGGGGACTGGGTGGCGGGTGGGTAGGCTACTCATGTGTGAGCGGTATGAAAGTGGGCATGTGGGGGAACTAAACGTTGGGGGTGATTTTAGGTTGTATTTGATTTCATATGATATGGGTGTCGGGAAGTTTATGGGGTGGGTTTGGGAGGGAAGTTTTTTTATATTCCGATTTTTAAACAATGTAAGCCACCTGAGTCCTTTTAGGAGAAGGGTGGGATGATAATAAATTAATAGCTTATTAAATAACATCTATCTTATTAATTGATTTATATATATATAAATGCCCACATGCCCACTTTCATACCGCTCACACATGAGTAGCCTACCCACCCGTCACCCAGTATATATATATAAGAAATCAATTAAGATAGATTTTAATAGATGTCGACTACACCCATTGTGGTCATGATCCTTCGGCTGTTTGGCGCTGGAGGTAGCACTTAGTTCCAGCACAATCCCAGAGTTAAGGGCCCGGCTAACACAGGGTATTTTCAAACATGACACCACCACCAATGGCCATGCTTACCCGAGCGTGGTCATGGCGGTGGTGTCATGGCTGCTCCCGCCTACCAGATGTTAACCATGGTGGTGTTAACCGTTGTGAGGGCGTTCACTACAGGCAGGATCTAAGCGTGACAGCTCGAGGAGCCGTCACATGTAAAAATACCCATAGGTATTAAAAACTTGGAGGGTTGTGCTATCTCAAGCAATTTCAACCAAAGAAAACACTTTTCTTATTTAGAAAATTAAATGTATTAATTTTATATTACATTAAATTACATTAAATAATTGTACAGGGCAGGAGCAGTGTACACCCTGGACTGTGGCAGGGTTAAACCTGGGATGTGCCCTGGGCTCCCTGCCAGCGCACATCCTGGGTTCAGCCGTGCCACGGTCTGGGGAAGCCTACCCCAGACCATGGTAGAGCGGACCATCACATCTGATGGCCTGCTCTACCTAACCCCTTCTAGGCGGCCACGGCAGCCTCATACCCACCACACCCGCCCGTCAGGGAGGAGGTGGAGCCATGCTGAGCAGCATGGGGGTGGGGCCATGCGGACCTATGTCCGCCTGTCCCGCGCCCTCTCCTGACCCTTCCCTAGGGCCGGCTGCCAGAATGTTTGTTCAGACGTCGGGCAGACTCCTGCCCATGGTGAGGGTGTTCACTATGGGCAGGATCTAAGCGTGGCAGCTCGAGGAGCCGTCACATGTAAAAATACCCATCGGTATTAAAAAGTTGGAGGATTGTGCTGTCTCCAGCAGTTTTAACCAAAGTTTGATTTTTAATGGCATTGAAACCTGAGTTTGATTAGTCCATTCCAGGTAGGAACAGCTAGAGAAAAATTTCTATACACTGGCCTCACTGCAACACTTTTCTTATTTAGGAAGTTAAATGTATTAGAAACATTATAAAATCTATGAATATAAAAAAAATTAGGGACTCCAAATTCTTAGTAAGAGGAGGAGCTGATTGAAGCTTACTGCTTACAGCTTACTGTTTTCTAAATTCCCTTAGCAGATTTAATCATCCTTTGCCTGTTCTAAAGCTTTTCCCTACACCACCTAAAATTTGTAACAGTGACATCAATGTCTGCTTCATCTATCACACTCTAGCCTTTAAGGGGACTTGTACGGCCAAAGGGCCACGAAAGCATGGTAATTATAGTTGCAGGAAAAGAGGTATTGTATAATTTTCAAATAAAGAGTTTACTGCTTAATATAGCAAATGAAAACTACTGACACTAAACCCTGAATTTGTATCATTAGGTCTTCTAGGTTCTTCTTTTTTTTTCCTGGCAAAACTGAAGTTTATAAAAACAGAGCACCTCTTACCCGGTACGCTGGGAGGGGTATTTGTTTCCAGACAAGTTTCACATTTGGAGCATTGTCGGTTGCCATTAAGGAACCCTGAGCATTTTTAAGCTGTCTCTGACTAGTTGTAAATGTTTTCAGGGAGGGAGTTCCAGGCATGGGGGGCAGTAAGGGAGAAAGGGTAAATATGCTTCAAGGAGCAAAGGAGTCATGAGCAAGTAAGTGTGATGGCAGAGGGTGGTGGTGTCTATTTAAATGAGTATTTTCAGACGTGATGGCGCTAGGCGCCGCATGCTTTGATCCTGCCCTCAGCCAGTCTGGCAGCCGAACAGATGTGCCAGTGGCCGGGGCTGGGGAGAGGGCGATGTACCGACGTGGTCCGCACGGCCCTGCTCCCTGCGCTGCTGAGTACAGTCCTGCCTTCTCCCTGATGCATGGGTGCGGTGGCCTAGGAGACCTCCATGCCCACTTGGAAAAGCTCCAGCCACCGGTTGGAGTTAGGTAGAGTGGGCCATCATGCCTGACAGCCCGCTCTACCCTGATCTGGGGATGGCTTCCCTGGACTGTGGCAGGGCTTACTCCAGGTTGTGAGTTGGCAGGGAGCCCAGCACACAACCCAGAGTTAATCCTGCCATGGTCTGGGGACTGCTTGCTCCCATCTGCGGTAACATCTGGTGGGCGGGATCACACATGACACCATCATGGGTGGCCACGCAGGGGTAAAGCGTGGCCACCCAGGGTAGTGTCACATCTGAAAAATACTCAATGTTGTGTAAGTTCTTTGGGGCATATCTCAGTGTCTCTCAGGCTAAGGCATTCCTGGCTGTTGCAAATCCTTACATTGCTTCGCTGTATGTTAGCCTGCAAGCTAACATGAGACAGTTAGTAGCATTTGATGTTGTGAACACTGCATTTCATCAATGGCTGGGACCCTGCACAGCCTCAGGCCAGCCCTAATGATTGTGGTGTGTTTTTAAAAAAACAATTTTTGAAGAAGAAAAAATGTAAAGGCCTCTATAGTGTATGGGTATTTTCAGACGTTACGAGATCACGCTCAGCCACAGTAAATTCCCTGTGGTGGGGAATGCCCTCATAACGTCTGTTGGGGAACTGGAAGTTCCCCCCCAGATGTTACCCACGCTCAATCCCCATCGGAAATCATATTCACCATGCGATCGGCTGAACCCGCGGGAGCGGCGCCGATCGCGTGGTGAATGAGATTCCCAGCGGGGATGAAGGGGTCTGGACGGTGATCACGGTCCAGAATCCCCACCAGGATTCTGGGCTGTGGTCATTTTGGGCAGGCGCTGCGGTCACATTGGCCGCGGCGCCCGCCCATCTCCCCAGAGGGCGGGCGGTGGGGGAGCCTGGGGGGGTGGGAGCATGCGGCCGCATGTTGCACCGCACGGCCCCACCCCCTCCCCGATTCCCTGCTGGGATTCCCCAGCACATCTGTTGGCCGTGCCAGAGTGATCCCGGCAGGGAATCCAAGGGTTGTTTCCGTGACGGGGCGAATGCCGCCCCGTCACATCTGAAAATACCTTATGAGATCAGTTTTTAATTGAGAGGAGGTGAATAAATAATGAAAATTCCTGAGTTAATGAGATCAAACAGGAGATTTTCATTTTATGGACTTGCACCCAGCAAATGCAACAGATTAGCAGTTTCACTGAACTCATCAGCATCATGTTTTATTTAAATCATTTCCAATTTTTTCTGGCCGTGCCCTTCAGCTCCACACTTCCATTGAGCTGCGAATCTCTCTCCTTTTAAGAGAGTGGGTTCTGGTGACAACACACACATTTCTCCTGCATGTTCGCTGTTACATGCTGAATTTTATGTGTGTCTAAATCACTCACCCAGATCTTAAACATCTGGCTCTTTCAACTTCTGCATAGAACTTCTCCCAGAACTTTTGTGTGTAAAAGGTTCTCCTGGTAAACTGCTTTGCTCCAGGCAGCTGTGGTCACTTGGTTTCCATTGTAGCCCCTCACGTCTACAGCTGCGACTACTTTAGGTTGCTTCAGGGCAGTGTGTGTATGAAGAATGCATCCGGAAATTACTTGTGAACTTGTAAATCCAGAAGATTGAAAGACGAGCATTTTAATGTGTGTGTAAAAATGCAAAGTGTCAAACAGAAGGAAAGTGTCAGCACAGCTCCAGAAGGAGCATGCTATAAGAACACTTAAATTTATTCCCAGCTTTCCAAACCGCCAGTAATTCTGAAGCTATTTGGTTAAAATAAATCCCTCTTTAGCAACAAATACACATGTGCATGACAGTGTATCTTTATCATGCATGTATGTTTGGAAAGAGAGTCGAATTTCTGCACAAATAAGCAAAAAGCCTGCACGCGCACGCTAAGAACTTGATCCTGCAAGGGGTGGAAACCCAGGGCTGCTGCCCCCTAGCCCCCATCACATGTAGATCTAATCTTCAGACCACTTTTAGACAAGTGGGTCAATCTAGCACATTAAAAAACGTGCTTTTAGAAAAGTTGCACGAGAGGCATTTAGTCACCGGTCATCATTGGAATCGTGGTCGGCGATATCAATATCGAAGTCTTTCAAATGCGATTTTAAAAATAATGCGTGAGCTGCGAGTCCAATGACGACCGGCGACTTTCGGTGCGCCCTCTCCCCACGTGACTTTTCTAAAAACGCATTTTTCAATGCTCTAGCTTGGCCCGCTCGTCTAAAAGCACCCTCAACTTAGTTTCCTTGCTAAGTGGAGGGGATGTTGAAAGGTGGAATGGGTGAATTCTACACCCACCACATGTAGAACAATCTAATGCTGTTTTTAAAATGAGAACGGGACGGGGTGAGTCCTTGTGCACTGCGAAGAGTGCCGATGGACATCCAGTGAACGGGTGTGGGTGGGGCAGGCAGGATTTACACAGACCGGGTGTGCGCCCCTACCCATGCACCACCCACACCTGCCCCTGCACAGAGTAGCCCAGGTTTTTCCCTGAGAATCCATGCGTGTGCATGAGTGGGCGGTGCATGGGTCACAGGAGCATGCGCCTACCCATGCCCACTTCAGACAGGAGTGTGGGAGGTGGGTGCGTCCCATTTAAAAACAGCCTGTTTGTCTTGCTAAGGGGAGGGGATGGTGACAGGTTGGGGGGGGGGTGAATTCTAATCGTGCAGATCAGTCAGATGCCTTTGTGCTGGAGGGACAAGTGGACTGATTTTTATGATAACAGAGCCCTCCTGCCCAGACACACAGCCCCTGTAGCAGGATGGCGGGACCCTCCATGGGCTGAGGCCTCAGCTCCCCTGTGAATATCCTAAACAGCTAACTGTCCAGCTGAGGTGAACATGTCCAGCTATGGCTGGGAGAAGTCAACAGAGCACATGCAGGAAGAAAACCCCATGGAGGATCACCAGGGAACCTGGGTTGGGAGAGAAGAAAAGAAAAGATGTGGAAGTTTTTCTCCAGGGAAGCAGGCTCGTAGGGGTGGGAAGTTTGGATCATCCAGTATCCGATACTGCCGGTATTTTGGTGTACCGGCAGTATTGGATTATTCCGGTATTTGAGGGGTACCGGTACTGGATATTTTTACATTGAGGCCATTGAAATGAATGGCCGCAATGTAAAAAAAGAAAAAAGAAAAAAACCCAAACACTTTCCCTCCCCAGTCCAGGCTGCATGGGTGGAAGGGGGGACACCCCCACCCACCCTGCCCAGCCTGGATTATTTTTATTTTTTAAATTTCCCCGAAGTCCCTGCTAGTGCGGGCTCTGGGCCACCACCGGCAACCCAGAGCCCACACCAGCAAGTAGGTGTACTGGTACTAGGGTGATCCCTGGGGTGGGGGGTGGTTTAACACACACCACACCCCAGGGATCACCCTACCTCCCCACCCAGGGATCGCCTACCTTTGGTGCTCCAGGTGGCCAAGGTGGCGGTCCGGAAGCTTCAGCGCTGGCTATGGCTGCCAGCTTCAGCACTTTCTAGGCCTTCCAGGGTACCCCGAAAGTTCCCTGGAAGGCCTAGAAAGCGCTGAAGCCGGCAGCCACAGCCAGCGCTGAAGATGCCCGGAGGGCCGCCACTGCCACCCAGAGTGCCAAAGCTAGGCGATCCCTGGGTGGGGAGGTAGGTTGATCCCTGGGGTGGGGTGTGTGTTAAACCAGCCCCCACCCCAGGGATCACCCTAGCACCTGCTGGTGCGGGCTCTGGGTCGCCAGTGGCGGCCCGGAGCCCGCACTAGTAGGGATTTAGGGTAAAAAAAATATTTTTAAAAAAAATCCA
>QEPC01006340.1:1406429-1433192 GCA_003113815.1 Sphenodon punctatus
GAACCGAACGACCGAACATCCAAACCGCGTTCTGTTCGCCCATCCCTAATATAAATAAAATGTATTATTATTAATTTATTTTAATGTATTTATTTATTAACTTACTCTTGCATTTACTCACATGAGCTAAAGGGTAATAGTGAGGTAAATGGCACAGTCATCATTATCTTCTATGAAGGACACATTCACACAACACTCTTGTAAAGTGGAGAGTGGCACACCCTCACATTGTGTTGTGTGAAATCCTTTCCAATTATATTGCTTCTTTGTGAACCCTTGTTCTTTGCTACCCAATCTGAAAGGGTTACTGGCAAGGATCTGGTTTTCTCAAGTAGCAACAATGGTGTGTGATTTGATTGACCTTGAGCAAGCTTCATTTCCTGTTTCTCACTTCCTACCTCTGAGAGACCACAGAAGTATGGCTAGAGTCCATTCAGGAGGAGAAGGGATTCCTTGCTCTATTCCAGGTTAATTCTAGAACAGTACAGGAGGAATCACAAGGGCAGTCCCCTGTGCCCTTTGTATTGTGGGAAATACCACCACAAAGGAAAAATGGAGGGTTGGGGGCTGGGATGTGCAGGGGAAAGAGCAGTTGCAGTGAGTTTGCTAGGCAGAGGGGTGCTAACTGGGAAAGAGGAAACCCAACATGTGCATATTACAGATATTGGGGCCAATAGATGCAGAGGTTTGGGTTACTTCCCTGCAGGTGCTCCTTCTGATGAACTGCCTCTTATGGACTGCAAGCCCTAAGACACTAAAACATGGTGGTCATATACAAGCGAGTATGAAGGCAATAAGAAAACCATGGGAGGGCAAAGGGGTGGGAGAGTTGTACTGGGGGTGGGTGGGAATTCCACAACCTCTGAATGAGGGATGGGGATACAAGCAGAATGGGGGCAGAGTGAAGGAGAGTGGGAGCTCTATAGGGTGAGAAGGATTGGAGTTTTATTGTCTGTGTTATTATTTAGGGGAGGAGAAGATGGAGGTGGAGGAATTCCCTTGCGTGAGAGGTGTGGGAGTGGGTGGCCTTGAGGTTGTGTGTGGTAAAATTGTGTTTTATTGCTTGCTTTTTATTGTGCTGTGGGTAAAAAAGGACTCGGCAGGTTAGTCATGTTGTAAGGTTAATGTGATCTGTCTGTATTGTATTTGCTTTGTTGCTGTAAAAACCCCTGAATCTTTTGGAAAAGGTGGGAAATAAATTGAAAATTAATAATAATAAAATGAGACTGCATTCCATAGACAGTTCATTTAGCACTAGTTTATTCATTTCTATGAACAGATTTTGATTTGAGAACCTCTGTAATCATACCTGTGAAGATAGATTTAGGTATCTTTCAAGCAACTAGGAATTTTGCTGTCCTGTTAGCAGAGTACACTGCTGCCCTATTCGAAGATATGTGGCTGCCATTACTTATTTTTACACGTGTCTTTGACCCTATGTCTTCAATAAGAAGTTAACAGAACTTAATGGCTTGTAACTCAAAGGGTCTTTACTGACTTAAAAAAATAAAAAATGCAGTACATTGAAAAATTGAAAGCATTATTCTTCCATATATATATATTCAAAACTTTTAAAGCTACATAATTTCTACAGCTCTTTCTACAGCTATATCTAATGTGTATAATTAGTAATGCTTTCTCTGGTAACCATTTTCAGACTGTGAGCACAGTCTTAACGAATTATTACTTTGGAACATGATATTTGTTTCGGGTAAATGACAGCTCACTACGCGACTGACATGCCAAATTTAAAAAAATTGAATCTATCAAAAGTCGACACTCATTAGTGATTTCAGTCTCGGGGAAAATGCTGCAACACATGTTTCCTAGAACACAATGCTAAGGTCCCCGCAGAGAGCTTAAAAAATCAATGTTGGAGCCAAGTGTGTCCATTAAGGGGTGTGGAGAGTAATTTAGGATACCCGAACAAACATCCATACCACACACAATAATAAAGGCAGGATTCAGTGCACAAACCATTTATTCTAGGCTTCAGCAGGACTAGTCCAGAGTAAGTGGGTTGCGGACTGCGGTTGTAGTAGTTTTCTAACAAACGGGCCGCAGTAGGTGGAGGTGAGTGTGTGGCCATTCCCATGGGCGCACACCATCTCCGCCCGCCTCCACCCATCTCTGTGCAGAAAGCAACCGACACTGGAACCTGTTGCTCCTTGTGTGGGTATGGGTGGAGCGCGGGAGCACGCGCACGCACCCCTACCCACTGTGGGTGCCATTCCCATGGACGCCCTCCGACCGACCGCCACCACCACCATGGGAAACGTTCACATGGGCATCACACACACACACACCNGACAGGAAGCTGGTCTAGATGGACCATTGGTCTGACCCAGTATGGCACTTCTTATGTTAATGAGTTTTCCCAACTTTGCCCCACAGGGGGTGAAAACAGATATGCACGTAACTCCACTTTAACGCCACTATTACATTCCTTATGCATGTTGCAGGGGCTGTATTGGTGCCCTATGTAGCCCTGCAACATGCATAAGAAATATTAAAGCGGAGTTACGGTGCATGTCTGTTTTCACCCACAAATCTTCATTTTTCAAGACGAACATGATTCTGAAATAATCTTTTAAGCAAATGGTCACCTTTTAACATACCCTGACCTGTTTTTTCATCTTTGGTAGGTACAGAATGCAGAAGGAGCAACGGGCTTAGACTTTGGACGTAATCCTCCATGCATTGAAGTCAATTGCTTAGCTCCCACGGACTCTAGTAGAAGAGGATTGCACGTTTTGTCACAGAAGCAGATGGTGTGCTGTGCAGGGCAGGTTAAATCATGAGATAACTAAACTTACATGCGCTTCAAAGTGTTTATTAAGCTAACAAATATGAGCTATGCATATTGTGGTAGCAAAACCACCATATAGTTCTTTTTTAAACAGGAGTGGGTGAGGTGGGGTGTGACGATGGGTGGAGTGTCGCTGCATGGGCCATGTATGGAGAGGGTGCAGACGGGTACACACACCCATCTACACCCACTTCCACGCATGGAGCAACCTGCCTTTTTGCCATGGGGATGCGTGGGTCACAGGAGTGCACACCCACGCACCTCCACATATAGATGATGGGTGTCCATGTGTGGGAGCATCTCACGTAAAAAGGGCCTTAGTAAAGTATGACTCTCAGGGCAGTGCTGAATCAAGCAATCACAGGAAAAGCTGTTTCCACTGGAAACAGATTGTTTGCCTGTGCTCGTGCAATGAGAAAACTTACTGGCTTTTTTGCTATTTTCACTCGTTCTGGTTCGGTAATTCCCACTGTTCTGTACTTCTGGTAATTCTTCCTAGGCCGGAGCAGTCGCACATAATGTAACATTACATGCTACTTATGATCGCTACAGTATGATTGCTATGTAACTTTCATCATTTCCCTTACTGGTCCTTGTTTTGGTCCCTTGTAAATTGTGTTTTGATTAGTGTATTTCAAGACCTGGCCCTTGTTTTCTACATTCTGATGTCGGAAATTGACATAAAGTGCCAGCAATTGACAAAAATGTCAGAAACTATTGGAAATTGCTGAAAATACTGGAAATTGATGAAAAGCAATAGACAATGGGCATTGTTACACACACACTAAGGTTCTGGATTTTTCCATCTTCTGGGTTTACAAGTCCACAAGTAAGGTCCGGATTCATTTTTTACACACACACTGCCCTGAGGCAGTTCCTGGATGCATTCTTCACACAAACACTGTCCTGAGGCAGCCTAAAGTAGCCACAGCTGTAGATGTGACAGGCTGCCATGGAAACCAAGTAACCACAGCTGCCTGGAGCAAAGCAGTTTACCAGGAGAACCTTTTACACACAAAAGTTCTGGGAGAAGTTTCATGCAGAAGTTAAAAGAGCCAGATGTTTAAGATCTGGGTGAGTAATTTAGACACACAGAAAGTTCAGGATGTAACAGCAAACATGCAGGAGAAATGTGTGTGTAAAAACAGTCAATCACTGGCACTGATCTCGACAATAGTGGAATCTCAGATTTAACAGCTAGTGAGAGAATACCAATAAATAGGGTTACAAAGTCACAAACAGGATGGAGGAAATAATTAATCATGGAAATGCACCCTCGATCCAGTCACAGAGCTTACCGGCAGTGGTGGTAGCAGCAGGATCAGTGATGGGAGAGAACTTCAACTTGTAGAAGAAACGGCGGCAGCAGCAAGATCAAGGTAGGTGAAGTGGCAGCAGCAGCTGGATCAGGGGTGGGAGAGGCACTCCCTTCAACTTGCCATTTAGGTGGTTCCACTCCTCATCCAACACAGAATTTATCAGTGGCAGAGGAAGCAGCAGGTTCAGGGGCAACAGAGAGAGCAGAGGAAGCTGGATTGGGTGGGGCGCCACCTAGGGGCACCTCTCCCGTCCTCGATCCAGTGCAGAACTTATTTTCAGGATCACCTGGAGCAGCAAGTTGAAGGGGGCACATCTCCCATTCCATTCAGCTCACAGCTTAGCTGGATTGGTAGCATGAGAACCACCCGCTTCAACTCTAATGGAAGTCACGTATATCTGAAAATCACAGCATCAGTAATTGCCAGGCCTCCATGCCAAAACCGTAGCCTTGCTGATGAACAGTTGCAAGAGCTACCAAAAGACAGGTATTTCCCAACAGTATGGGAACAGTCAGTCTCACCTCAGCACTAGATAGCAGCAGTGCTAGCCCTTAGTACTACTGGCATGAATCCCACTGAAATCCATGGGACTCACACCTGCACTAAATGCAAACACTAGTGTTATATCTGTCTGGCTGTGTTTAAACTCCAAAGTTTCAGGTGCTGACAATTTTCTCATCTTTGACCTGGTGTTTTTGGGATCAAGTTTGCCAGTACGCCAATGGAAGGAATGTCACAGACTTACTTGTTTACTAACCCAGTTGCACGGTAGCAGTTGATTTAGGGTGATTTCAGAAGTGACGCGTCCAATTAACCACAGTGAATACCACCCCAGTGTGAACGGATTCACCGAGGGCTGTGGTGGCACATGCGGCCCCAACAGAAGTGACAGGATCGTGACCACCACCCGGGGGCAATTGGAGAGAACATGGGCTGGGGGAACATAACAGACATGCAGTGGAGGCGTGGATCGCGGTTCGAGCCCCAGAATGCACCGCGGCTGGGGTCAATTCTTTCCACTGCAGCTGCGAGTTTTCTTTCAGAAGTTACTTTTCATCCACCCCTGCCGTGGTGACCATTCACCACACTTCTGGACCTCCTCCCACCCCGACCTCACGAAGCATGGTTAGCTTCACCCTGGGCCGCGTTTGACTGTGGTGAACATCTGAATGCGAGCAAACAGACATGCACGGTGCTTTCACACACACACACACACACACACACACCCCGCGTTTGACTGTGGCTGACTGTGGTAGACAGTCACTACGTCACTTCTGAAATCACCCTTATTGTTCCAAAAAGGGGTGACTCAGCACCCAGATACAGTTTAGCACTGTCTCCATCGATATCTGACATGTTCCTTTTATTATATATCATTATTTCTGAATATATAAATCAAATCAAATTTTATTTATGCTTGGTCGAAGACCATCGCAAAACTATACAAATAGGCTATAGCCACGCCGAATACTATACAAATAAGGAACATTTAGTTCAGATAGGTTTACAAAACATCAAAGACATGCTATCTTATTCAAATCATTTGTTACACAGCATTTGGGATCAACCACAAGCCCGATCCTTGCATATTATGACAAATCTCCCATAATATATCCCTCCAGAATCCCACTCAGGTCCAAGGACCACATCCAGTATAGTACCTTTAAANGGAACTGGTCAAGTTCAGTCCAAACTCCGAACTTCCAAACCACATTCGCCCATCCCTATTTATCGGTGTTAGAGTGTCTGTGTGAAAAGAGCCTGTGAAAATGGTTATGGGCGGAGGTGGGTGTGTGTCTGTGTAAAGGGACACACACACACCTTCACCACCCACCATGCGAGCACACCCATCCCCCCAACCACCCCCAATCTGTGTAAAAATGGCCAAGGGTGTTTGTCGCATGTGTGAACCATGACGCGGCTGGGTAGGGTGTGTGTGTGTGCACACTCCCACACACACCCATGCACATCCATCCACGCCCATCACCCACCCGTGGAGCCATCCAAAAAAATAGAGGCGGCTCCATGGGTGATCGTGGGGGGAGGTCAGTCTGTGCCAGTCTGTGCCCATCAGAACCTAGCACCCATCAGAACCAAGCACCGACACACACCCCCGCGCCATGGCCTGAGATGGGTCAACCAGAATGGCACGCAATATTCACAGTGCAGTCACACCTCTATTATGGCCATAGCTTACATAGGTTGTGTTCTCACCTGCAGCGGTGGTGGCAGCAGCAGGAGGGGTGAGGGAAGACGCAGTAGCGCAGAGGTGCTGGCCGACAGGAAAAGAGCCAGTGCAAAATCCTGCCCCGACATGCGTGAGAGAAGCTGCGGCAGATCCCCGTTCGCACCGGCTCTTTTCCCACCTGCCGGCTCCTCCGCGCTGCCATGTCTTCCCTCACCCCTCCCCAGTTTTTTGGTTCAGTTATTTTGTTTTTTTGGTCATGCTGGTATTTCAGTTACTTCATTTTTGGCAACTGCACAGGCACAATAGTACCAATATTGCTGAAATGACATAACTGAAACATCGAAATGGCAACAACAACAACAACAACAGCAAACACCACCACCCCAAACAGCAGTAACAAACATGAAAAACCAAAAACCTGACCTGAAATGTCCAGAATGGCTACTTAGCAGAATTGGAATGGATAATGATTATTCTCCATGTTGCCATTTTTGCTTTGGGTCAGGTTAATTTCATGGGTTTGCTCATTTTATTGACTATTCATTTCATTTTTCCCCAGGAGTCTTTGCTTGTGGAGGGCTGGGGGCAGAAAAGTTTTGTTCTGCCATAGTTCCTCTCCTCCCACCCCCACCCCGCACACAGAGTGGAGTGACTGGTGCAGGAAGTGTCTGTCATGCCTCACCAAGCTTTATGCCTGTTAACAGAGGGGATTCTCCACAAGTTCCATCTCCAGAAAATTTTAAACCCCTGATTTAGTCAGTGGAATTCAATCCCTCCTGATTTCTTTTGGAATTGTTTTCAGCTTTATTTCTCTGATAAATTCTACATTAGTGTAAAGCAAACTCTGACCCAGAATCAGCAGGAATCCTGGTTCTGTTATACAGAGGGTGCAATGGAATCTACTGCCAGAGGCCGTGGTAAGAGCCAGTACATAGCTGAGTTTAAAAGAGGTTTGGACAAGTTTCTGGAAGATAGGTCCATTAGCCACTATTAGCCAGACTGGATCAGGGAACATGATGGGAGCTGTGGGGAAACAACAGGGAATGGATCCCCCCTTGTGACCTGTTGGGTGCTTCTCCCAAGCCACCGTGATTTGTCACTGTCGGAGACAGGAAGCTGGTCTAGATGGACCATTGGTCTGACCCAGTATGGCACTTCTTATGTTAATGAGTTTTCCCAACTTTGCCCCACAGGGGGTGAAAACAGATATGCACGTAACTCCACTTTAACGCCACTATTACATTCCTTATGCATGTTGCAGGGGCTGTATTGGTGCCCTATGTAGCCCTGCAACATGCATAAGAAATATTAAAGCGGAGTTACGGTGCATGTCTGTTTTCACCCACAAATCTTCATTTTTCAAGACGAACATGATTCTGAAATAATCTTTTAAGCAAATGGTCACCTTTTAACATACCCTGACCTGTTTTTTCATCTTTGGTAGGTACAGAATGCAGAAGGAGCAACGGGCTTAGACTTTGGACGTAATCCTCCATGCATTGAAGTCAATTGCTTAGCTCCCACGGACTCTAGTAGAAGAGGATTGCACGTTTTGTCACAGAAGCAGATGGTGTGCTGTGCAGGGCAGGTTAAATCATGAGATAACTAAACTTACATGCGCTTCAAAGTGTTTATTAAGCTAACAAATATGAGCTATGCATATTGTGGTAGCAAAACCACCATATAGTTCTTTTTTAAACAGGAGTGGGTGAGGTGGGGTGTGACGATGGGTGGAGTGTCGCTGCATGGGCCATGTATGGAGAGGGTGCAGACGGGTACACACACCCATCTACACCCACTTCCACGCATGGAGCAACCTGCCTTTTTGCCATGGGGATGCGTGGGTCACAGGAGTGCACACCCACGCACCTCCACATATAGATGATGGGTGTCCATGTGTGGGAGCATCTCACGTAAAAAGGGCCTTAGTAAAGTATGACTCTCAGGGCAGTGCTGAATCAAGCAATCACAGGAAAAGCTGTTTCCACTGGAAACAGATTGTTTGCCTGTGCTCGTGCAATGAGAAAACTTACTGGCTTTTTTGCTATTTTCACTCGTTCTGGTTCGGTAATTCCCACTGTTCTGTACTTCTGGTAATTCTTCCTAGGCCGGAGCAGTCGCACATAATGTAACATTACATGCTACTTATGATCGCTACAGTATGATTGCTATGTAACTTTCATCATTTCCCTTACTGGTCCTTGTTTTGGTCCCTTGTAAATTGTGTTTTGATTAGTGTATTTCAAGACCTGGCCCTTGTTTTCTACATTCTGATGTCGGAAATTGACATAAAGTGCCAGCAATTGACAAAAATGTCAGAAACTATTGGAAATTGCTGAAAATACTGGAAATTGATGAAAAGCAATAGACAATGGGCATTGTTACACACACACTAAGGTTCTGGATTTTTCCATCTTCTGGGTTTACAAGTCCACAAGTAAGGTCCGGATTCATTTTTTACACACACACTGCCCTGAGGCAGTTCCTGGATGCATTCTTCACACAAACACTGTCCTGAGGCAGCCTAAAGTAGCCACAGCTGTAGATGTGACAGGCTGCCATGGAAACCAAGTAACCACAGCTGCCTGGAGCAAAGCAGTTTACCAGGAGAACCTTTTACACACAAAAGTTCTGGGAGAAGTTTCATGCAGAAGTTAAAAGAGCCAGATGTTTAAGATCTGGGTGAGTAATTTAGACACACAGAAAGTTCAGGATGTAACAGCAAACATGCAGGAGAAATGTGTGTGTAAAAACAGTCAATCACTGGCACTGATCTCGACAATAGTGGAATCTCAGATTTAACAGCTAGTGAGAGAATACCAATAAATAGGGTTACAAAGTCACAAACAGGATGGAGGAAATAATTAATCATGGAAATGCACCCTCGATCCAGTCACAGAGCTTACCGGCAGTGGTGGTAGCAGCAGGATCAGTGATGGGAGAGAACTTCAACTTGTAGGAGAAACGGCGGCAACAGCAAGATCAAGGTAGGTGAAGTGGCAGCAGCAGCTGGATCAGGGGTGGGAGAGGCACTCCCTTCAACTTGCCATTTAGGTGGTTCCACTCCTCATCCAACACAGAATTTATCAGTGGCAGAGGAAGCAGCAGGTTCAGGGGCAACAGAGAGAGCAGAGGAAGCTGGATTGGGTGGGGCGCCACCTAGGGGCGCCTCTCCCGTCCTCGATCCAGTGCAGAACTTATTTTCAGGATCACCTGGAGCAGCAAGTTGAAGGGGGCACATCTCCCATTCCATTCAGCTCACAGCTTAGCTGGATTGGGAGCATGAGAACCACCCGCTTCAACTCTAATGGAAGTCACGTATATCTGAAAATCACAGCATCAGTAATTGCCAGGCCTCCATGCCAAAACCGTAGCCTTGCTGATGAACAGTTGCAAGAGCTACCAAAAGACAGGTATTTCCCAACAGTATGGGAACAGTCAGTCTCACCTCAGCACTAGATAGCAGCAGTGCTAGCCCTTAGTACTACTGGCATGAATCCCACTGAAATCCATGGGACTCACACCTGCACTAAATGCAAACACTAGTGTTATATCTGTCTGGCTGTGTTTAAACTCCAAAGTTTCAGGTGCTGACAATTTTCTCATCTTTGACCTGGTGTTTTTGGGGTCAAGTTTGCCAGTACGCCAATGGAAGGAATGTCACAGACTTACTTGTTTACTATCCCAGTTGCACGGTAGCAGTTGATTTAGGGTGATTTCAGAAGTGACGCGTCCAATTAACCACAGTGAATGCCACCCCAGTGTGAACGGATTCACCGTGGGCTGTGGTGGCACATGCGGCCCCAACAGAAGTGACAGGATCGTGACCACCACCCGGGGGCAATTGGAGAGAACATGGGCTGGGGGAACATAACAGACATGCAGTGGAGGCGTGGATCGCGGTTCGAGCCCCAGAATGCACCGCGGCTGGGGTCAATTCTTTCCACTGCGGCTGTGGGTTTTCTTTCAGAAGTTACTTTTCATCCACCCCTGCCGTGGTGACCATTCACCATACTTCTGGACCTCCTCCCGCCCCGACCTCACGAAGCATGGTTAGCTTCACCCTGGGCTGCGTTTGACTGTGGTGAACATCTGAATGCGAGCAAACAGACATGCACGGTGCTTTCACACACACACACACACACACACACCGCGTTTGACTGTGGTTGACTGTGGTAGACAGTCACTACGTCACTTCTGAAATCACCCTTATTGTTCCAAAAAGGGGTGACTCAGCACCCAGATACAGTTTAGCACTGTCTCCATCGATATCTGACATGTTCCTTTTATTATATATCATTATTTCTGAATATATAAATCAAATCAAATTTTATTTATGCTTGGTCGAAGACCATCGCAAAACTATACAAATAGGCTATAGCCACGCCGAATACTATACAAATAAGGAACATTTAGTTCAGATAGGTTTACAAAACATCAAAGACATGCTATCTTATTCAAATCATTTGTTACACAGCATTTGGGATCAACCACAAGCCCGATCCTTGCATATTATGACAAATCTCCCATAATATATCCCTCCAGAATCCCACTCAGGTCCAAGGACCACATCCAGTATAGTACCTTTAAATTCTAATTCAAATATCAGTATCCAGGAACTTAACAAATTTCCCTCTAATTTCAAAAACTGCTGTTAGGAAACTAGCCACTGCTTGAGTCCTAGTTGGATCCCTACCTGCCAACAACAATTGAGCAATCCCATGATTGGACTTTCCGGAGAAAAGATTCAGGAAAACAGCCAAGTAGCACCTTCTTGGTTCATTATACAGCGGACACTCAGTTAAAATATGCACCACTGTTTCAGCTGTCTGCATATCAAAAGGGCATAATCTATCAGCATATCCCACTTTGGCAATCCTGCCTTCCAAGATTTTAGTAGGGAGTGAATTTAGTCGTGCAGTAATAAACAGATATCTCGCTCTAGCTGACTGCAGTTGCACTAAATAAGCCGCCATTTCATCATGGTGGTCTGGTATGAGGTTAAGATAATCTCTTAGAAAGGAAGTATTACTTATGGTTGCAATGTTCTGTTGTCTCTCTGCATCACAAATACGCTGGAGTACCTCAGATTTAACCTGAGAGACTCCTTTTACGGCAATATAGTCCCGAGAGAAGCCCAAATGTGCTAAATAGGCTTCCATATCTGCAATCCATGCGCTCTTAAAGGGATCGTCCCTAATCAGACCAAGCAAGGAACTTGTCGAGAAAAAAATTGCAACCACAAATTTAAAGCCTCCCTTCTTGCTACTGCTTCCCATGTGGGTTGCCCAGTTTCCAAACTAAGGGCGGTGGAAGGAATTCCCCCTTGGGGTTCTTAATATTCCCTGGATAAATGTGAATATATATGAAAAGATGTGTGCATACTTTATTGCCTATTTTTAAGCTGACAACTGTGATTTCATTTCCTAGATTCTGAATGCCATTGTCATGAGGATAGCAAACAAAAGTGAGAGCGGAATTAAGATACTTTAAAAGCAGTTATGGATATTTTTCAACATACTAGGTACGTAACACTGCTTTAAAAAGAAAAACTGAAGCCAAGCTTTTAACTATGCTCTTACAAGAAATGTCATCATAATAAAAGAGGGTCATATTGGGCCATTACATTTCAAAGCGGGAGTAAAAAGTTCCTTTTATAAAATGATATAGGCCGTTTTTACACAGATGCTTCTACTCAGTATTCCGATGGGTACTGGGGGGGAGGTTGTCTGTTTAAATGGCTGGTGGTGGGTGAGGGGATGGGTGTGCGCCAGGGTTGCCCCCGTGTAAACACCATGGGCGGTAGGTGCTTGTGCGTACACACTCCCGGCACACACCCACCTACACCCATCACCCACCTATCTCCACCCTGGAAAACCGGAGTAGGCCCCATGAGTGGAGATAGATGTAGGTGGGCGTGTGACTGTGTAAACAGCCTCCATCCACTGCGGCCAAACACCCATCCCCACAGCCATCGCCATCCGTGTAAAAACGGCCATAGACACACACACTGATGTATTTATTTATTTCAATTTATATTGCACCCTTCACCTAAGCATCGGGGTGGGTTACAGCATAAAAGCATGTAAAAATGCAAATATGTAAGAACCTCTAAAAATCCCCTATTAAAAATCCCTATATTTACCCCTTTCTCCACCTGCTAAATACCTGGCCAAAACTTAAACATCCCACATTGCCTCCTGAAAATGCTCTTTGGGCTTTGTCGAACCTCCAGGGGAAGAGAGACCGGGACAGCCACCGAAACCGCCTTTCTGTGCATCCCTGCCGTATGGACCTGCCAGGCAGATGGGACTTGCCAGAGAGTGCTCCCACAAGAGTAGGCAACCGTTCAGCTGTATTGGGCTCAGTCCATTTAGGGCTTTAAAAGGTCAAATCCACCACCGTTAATTGTGCTTGGAAAGCTATTGGACGTCAGTGCCGACTCCAGAGCACTGGTGTAATGTGCTCACAGCAACCCACCCCTGGCAGGAACTGGGTTGCCACATCCTACACCAGCTGCCGCTTCCTAACAGTCATCAAGGGCAGCCCCATGTACAGCACATTGCAAATGCAATACCGTTCTAAAGGACTACAACGTTAGTTAGGACGACAACACAGGACATTTTTAAAGGCATTTCTACTGGCAGCAACAAAGGGCACTTTAATCCCACACCCAAAAAGTTAAAAATAGATTTCTACAGCTGAAGCAAAGCTTACTAGACTTAGCTACTCTTTAATACAGCATGTGTCTGATATCCATGGGAACACCACCGGGGGTGGGGGTGGGGGCGTGCGCATTCCCATGCTTCACCCACCTTCACCCATGCACAGAGCAACTGGCATTGGTGCCGGTTGCTCTGTGCGTGGGTGATGGTGGGTGCAGCACAGGAGCGCATACGTGCGTACGCACCCCACACCTACCACTGGTGTTGTTCCCATGAACACACACGCACCAGTCAGCGATGACCCACAGCATTCCTACAGATGCCCCCCACCCACCCACATGTGCAAGGGCCTGTTTGAAAAGGGCCATGCATGCAGTTTATGCATGGGTTAAGCGCTGATTGTGCATGCAGTGTGCAAATGACACACGCAGTGTGCCGGGTTTCAGATCTGGCTGAAAGTGGACAACAGCAAATAGTAGGTCATAATTAGACCATCATAATGGCATCAGGATATGGTGCCATCAGAGCCATTGTAAACCCAGAGCTGGCCAGAAGGAGCAGTGGGTGAAAACAAACGAGCCGGTGGCAAGCTGGATCCCCTGCCTGCCTCAGGGAAGACCACAGCAGCTGCCACTCCTCGAGTCAGTAGGGTGGCAGTTCCAACGCGCAGCCCCCCTCCCCATGCCACCGGTGGCCAGGCCAAGTAGCTGTCCACACGGAACAGGAATCCAGAACCCCTGGACTTCTGCTGCCCAGCAGGCTCAGGCCCCTGGGAGGAGCTGCCGTAAAACAGCTGATCAGGGGTCCCAGAGGAGTATGCTCACCTGGTCTACCAAACAGATGACCGGGGGCCCGAAGGATTGCACTCACCTGTCCTGTCAAACCGCAGATCAGGGGGACTGGAGGAGCATGATCACCTGGCCCAGGTGCATGCTCCAAACAGCTTGAGCAGGGGTGGGAGGGCAGCTGAGTGCGCTCCTCCAGTCCCCCTGATCAGCTGTTTGGTAGCCTGAGCCAGGGTGAGTACGCTCCTCCAGGCCCAATCCTTGGACCTTGCCTCACAGACAGGAAGGCGTGCCTTAGCCTGGATCATTAGCCTGGTTGGGCGAACCTTAGCCCAGGCTGTGTTGTCAACCTTCTCTGGATGACACGTCTAGTAGCAGCCAGCCACCCACCCCAAGGCAGATGTGGGCAAACATCTGGTGGCTACTGAACTGACGAGCAGGTGACCCGTGGGCTAATGTCAGCTAATGTCTTGTTTGTTTTCACCCAGAAAGGAGGGGATAAAATCACCATTCATTTTTGTATTATAATAATGAGGAATTTATTGGTGGGGATTTTCCCTGCCACAACAGATGTTTAAAAATGCCCTGCTCTAACAACAGATTGTCAAAGACAACTGAAACTGGGAATGTTGTTTTGAAGCAGTGCTACGGACAATCTATAGGAGCTAGTATTTTGGGGTATCGTATTTTACCAGAAGCAAATTCTGTTAATAATTGAAGCAAACCTGAAACCAGATCAGCAGAAAAAGACATGACCTGCCTCCTAATCCTGAATTTTTACTTGAAACTTCATACTGGGAAAAAAAGAACAGAAAATACAAAGAAGTGGTAAAATAGGAATCATTGATGGTAGTATGAGTTCCTTAGCTCAGTACTCATTTAGGAAGAGAATTGGACTGATAGTGGGTGAAAACAGAAATGCATGTAACTCTGCTTTTAAAATGTTAAAACTCTGCTTTAACATTTCATATGCATGTTGCAGGGTTGTATTGGTACCCTATGCAGCCCTGCAACATGCATAAGAAATGTTAAAGCAGAGTTAAGGTGCATGTCTGTTTTCACCCAGTATCTTTAAACCACCTAGTCCTAGTCTGCTCTGTTGTCCCTGCTGTAACTTACAACAGGCCTTATAGGCCTGTTTAAATTGTATCAACCTAGGCCCTTTTCAAATGGACCTCCCCCCTTCACCCACGTGTGCAGGTGCGGGGGGCATCTGTTTGAATGCCGCAGTGGGTGCGGGCGGATGGGGGGGACATTGGTGGGAACACCACGGTCAGTGAGTGGGCGTGCGCACTCCCGCACTCTACCCATCACCCACGCATGGAGCAACAGGCGCCAATGCTGGATGCGCCATGTGCGGAGATAGGTGGAGGTGGATGGGGGTCCATGGGAACACCCCCCCACACACTGCCCACCTATTCCCCCCACGGACCCATGCCTGTTAGAAAAGGGCACTGCCTTCAACCTCCTATGCTCAAGCAATAGTACTGCTCAGAATATCTGCAGTACCATGTGTCCTGCCACCAGCATGGCCATATACCTCAGGGACCGCCTCGCCCTCCGCGCCCCAGAGAGGCTCCTTCAGTCTGCGGGGGGTGCCTTCTTGGAGGTCCCCCATGTTAAGCGGGGGCCACAATGGAGAGGGCATTCTCGGTGGCCGGGCCGCGCCTTTGGAATTCCCTCCCAGAGGAAGCTCGCCTGGCCCCGGGCCTTTTAACATTCCGGTGAGTTTGTAAGACCTGACTGTTCGCCCAGGCCTTTGGGGAGGGAGGGGGAGGGGGGGTTAGTGGGTTTTTATCCTCCTACCCTTCTTTATTATTCTTTATTAATTTTTTTTGTCCTTTCCCTGTTTTATCTGTAAGATTTTTATAACAGTTTTAAATATTTTTAAGTTTGTTTTATTTTTTTTCTGAAATTTGTTGGCTGCCTCGAGCTGCTTGCAGGAGGGGGCAGGGTATAAATGTATTAAATAAAATAAATAAAATAAATATTAAGAGGAGGTCCTCAAAAGATCCTGAGACAAAACTAACAAAATTAAATTCAACAGAGATAAATGTAAAGTTCTGCATTTAGGTAAGGAAAATCAAATGCACAAGTATAGGATGGGTGATACCTGGCTTGGCAGCAGCACATGTGAAAAAGAGCTTGGGGTTGTAGTTGATCACAAGCTAAATACGAGTCAGCAGAGTGATGCAGCTGCAAAAAAGGCTAATGCAATTTTAGGCTGCATTAACAGAAACATGGTGTCCAGGTCACAAGAAGTAATAGTTCCACTCTATTCTGCGCTGGTCAGACCTCATCTGGAGTCCTGTGTCCGGTTCTGGTCACCTCATCTTAAGAAGGACATTGACAAATTGGAACGGGTTGAGAGGAGAGCAACAACGATGGTCAGGGGTCTGGAAACCAAATCCTATGAGGAAAGGTTGAAAGAGCTGGGTATGTTTCACTTGGAGAAAAGAAGTCTAAGAGGAGACATGATGGCTGTCTTCAAATATCTAAAGGTCTAGAAGATGGTGCAGACTTGTTCTCTGTTGCTCCTGAGGGTAGAACTAGAACCAATGGGCTCAAATTACAAGGAAGCCGATTTTGGCTAAACATTAGGAAGAACTTCCTAACGGTAAAAGCTGTTTGACAGTGGAACAGACTGACTAGGGCAGAGGCGAGGCTCTCCTTCGCTGAAGGTTTACAAACGGAGACTGGACGGCCATCTGTCAGGGATGCTGTAGCAGTGAATGTCCTGCACTGAGCAGGGGGTTGGACCTCTGAGATCCCTTCCAGCTGTATGATTCTGTGATTCTAAGGCAGCCGTATATAACTGTCTGCTTCAGTTTCTCTGCTGAGGAATACAGAGTTTTTACAGATCCTTTTCTCTGCTCTTGCCCTCTTACTCACAGCTAGGCTAGGTGAGAACCTCATCCCTGGAATATTTTGTGTACAAGAAAGGGTCGGGTAAACATCACAAGCAGGCTTTCAACTGCAGGAACAATTTTCTCCTGAAGTTCACAATAGAACTTTACAAAGTGCACGTTCTTATTAATGGCTATTAGCCAAGCAGGTCTGGGGACATAACCTTTGACTGTTGGGAGTGGGCAGTGAACAGCGGGGAATGGATCATTCAATTATGACTTGTTGGGTACTTCTCCGAGTTGCCGCTGTTGGAGACAGGATGCTGGGCTTGATGGACCATTGGTCTGACCCAGTTTAGCACTTCTTATGTTCTTACAAGTGATGCACACGGTAAAGCAGATAGATGACATGCCAGTAGCATTTCAGAAGTCCTCAGTCAAGAAAGAAAAAAGTTAATTTAGGCATTCTATTTCTCTTTACTGCGTGCTTGGCAAACGGATCACATTCCATGTAGGACTAGTTTTGTGCAAATTAAATAAAAAAATCAGAAAACTCAAGACTTCCTTTCAAATGATGCTAAACCATCGGCATTCACCAATGTACATTTCTTTGCTTCACATCAGAAGTATTACCTGGTATGTGCTGAAGGAATTTTGGAGAAGAAAGAAGCAGTTGCATAAATCTCCAGGCACAACAGACCAGAATAAACTATTTAAATAATTAAATCAGCCAAGACATGTTGCCCTCAAAATGTGCTTTAATGCAGTTGACAGATACCCCATAGTACAAGGCATGTTAGAACACTGAGCTTGCTTGTTTGTGTTAAAACTTGGTTCCAATTCCTCCCCCACCTTCAAATTGTTTTAAAAAATCGTGACGAGCAAAAAGTGCTCAGACATTAAGCAACAAGAGTGGAAAAAGAAAATGAAGTCCCCAAAACCAAGCTAAATCCATGCAGTTTAAAAACAGCAACAGTCTTTTATTTCAAGCATCGCTTTGCACACTTTAAATCTTGATTGAAAGGGGATGAGCTTCTTTTGGGAAATTGTGACATATGGGAGCAGTCAAGATACTCTTTCTGAAAGTCAGCATGAATAAGCAAAGGCATTAAGAATGCGGGATTAGCTGTTCTGCAAATATTGCCATTTGTTATTATGAAATATTTTTTATAATTATGGGGAAATGAAATGGGTAAAAACTCCATCTGTCTTTTAGCTATTTTTTTTTTTTTTTTAAAAAAAGACTACACGGGAGAAAAGCTGTTAGAGGTTTTTTGGAGGGGATTTACTCAAACAGATACTCAGCAGTGCCATTTTTAATTGCAAATGGGGAACAAATGGAGGTGTCGAGGGTTAGAAATATAAAGCAAAACTCCTGGGGGGAAAAGTGCCACGACTTTTATCTTGCATGAGCTGTTCTTTGTTGCTAGATATTAGGTGCGAAAGGATATACATATCTTTAAATATATTGTAGAGCTGGTAATAGTCACTGTACATTTATTTTCATTGTGTCTTTGGATTTTAAAAATCAATGGCAATAAACTTAGAGCGAATGTTCCTAGTTCTGTCTTTCTGCTCCCACTGTGACTTTGGTCATCAGCAGCATACTTATTCGTGAGTTACAGTTGCCATAGCAACTGAAAGTAATGATCAATTCAATTAAATTTCTTTATTTAGGTATTAGCTTCCGCCATAGCCACTTAAAACACGTAAGCACAAAAATACAAAGTTAAAGATACATACTTGCAACTAAGAAAAAACAATAACAAATAACAAATATACATACAACCATAATATCCAATATACATACAACCATAATATCCAATAGACAATACAATTCTCAGTTAGAGCTTCCCTCAAGTTTGTAATTTAAAGGCCCTTATAGGATAAATAATCCTAATTGCCACTGCTCGAGCAGCAAATGCAGCTGAATTCCTAACAGCATTCCCATCTGTCTGCTGATGCAGCCATATTAATTTTTCTCTCTTAGAGAAAAAATGGATGTGTTTCAAAATAGGCGCAAGAAATCGCACTCTAATAGCTGAAAAATACAAACATTCCAGGACATAATGTGGCAAGTCCTCTATCATCCCCCTTCCACAAGGACAAAGTCTTTGGGCTGGAGGAATGCCCAGCCTACGTCCAAGAGTTATTGCAGAATCAGATACCATCTGGTCCAGGCGTAACGTAGCTAGATATACTTCCCCTCCTCCTTATTCCACTGCCCAACCAAGCCCCAAACCCAGACAGATTCTAAGGATGACAAAGTTGCCATCTTTTTCTGACTTGATGAATAGAGGCATACACCTAAATATTGCCAAAACGCTGCTGATATTGCAGCCCACACCATTTTGCCACAATTCACTTATTCTAAACATAGGAACTTGGGCAAGAAGAAAGATAGAAAATAACCCTGGAGCATTAATATATAGAAACAAATGACCAGTAGTGGAATCTCCGACAATATTCTACTTTATTATACATTTTTTTTAAAAAACAGGTAGCAGTTATCATATAATGATAAATCAGGTACATAGAAATTTATGAATGAAGGGATGGAACTCACAGCTTGTAGATAAAACTGCCCAGATAGATACAGAAATACATTTCTTATACAAGTTACCAAACGTTTCTAAGTTATTCCCGTGATGCCGTGGGCATGGGGGCGGCATATAAATACAACGAAATAAATAAGTAATAAATATTCTGTTAACTGGGAAGGGTTCAAGAGTGTATGAGTAAAAATCCTGGGGATCATTTATTTATTTATTTTTTCTACACCAAATTTAACTGTCTTTCATATTAGGCTATACCCAACTCTCTTGCAAGTCCAAAGACTCCATTTAAGTTATCAAGGGATACACATTTTCCCACTGCTTTGCCAGACATTCATCTCTAATAGTTATTATTACAGCATAAATAGTCTAAAACAGGGTTGGGAAACCTTCAGTACATGGCCAAATGCAGCCCATGGATTTTTTTATTTGGTCCCTTTTCAGTTCATGGATTTGGCCCATGACTCAAGTCCCTCCCCTTTAAGCACTGGAAGAGTGAGTTCAGGTGAAGGGAGTGGAGTTAAGGGCATGAGCTCAAGTTGGATCCAGGGCATAGTTCCATGATCTGGACCCTCCGCATACCCCATCCTGAGCACACACCCGTTTTTGATAAGAACATAAGATCCAATGGTCCATCGAGCCCAGCATCCTGCCTCCAACAGTGGCCAGCCTCAGTAGCTCGAGAGAAGTACAAGTACAGGTCATGGAGATGTGACCCATCTCCCCCAACTACTGGTAGCCAGGGCTCCCTATCCATTGCGTGAGCTCGCCGGTGGGAGAGGTGCACTTCCTCCTTTCCCACGAGACAGGAGCTGCACTAGATTTGAATAACGCACGCTCCCGCAATGCCAAAGCAGCGTGTGGGAAAGCAGCCCTAGTGTAATTTAGCATGAGATAATTTAGTTAGAACCCCTACATTTAGAATAGGTAATTTAGTTAGAATTTGATCATTTAGTTTGAAGAAGAATCCCTTTGGCAACCTTATACATTATCGACTATGCACAAGATCTTCCCTGAACTAGAGGTTGCTCTAATTTATGGCAGCTGGTTGGGGGCCCTTATATGACATTCTGGAGCAGGGCATTGCTCCTCCCATTGCCTGTCTTCAACCTATAAAGCTGTTGGCAGAGGACTGCATTATTTTACACCAGTTAAAACTTGCCCTCCCCGCAAGCAATTTTAAAACAGCCAGATTATAGCGCTTTTGTGGCACTTGGGGAATACAAAGACCTGGGGCTAATCACTGGGCTCTCGTACTATATGCTGCATTCACAAAGCTTTTAGAGCCTTGAACGTGTTCTTTCCAAACCTGTGGAAAGAAGATTTGATTCCGTGCCTGCTGAAATCAGTGTAAAAAACTGTAACTGACTTGACAAGGCTTTGGATCTGATCCAAAGTATGATTCTATTTCCAAAAGAGATTATCTAAAAATAGATCTGCTGACTCAGTAGATGTGCTGCCGATGCAAATGGAGTCCATTTTCAATTTGCTTTCTTGGCAGGACAAGCTATGCACGTGTCGCCAACGTGTAAGGAAAGGACAGACCTGTCAGGTATCTTTTTTTGCTAAGTATTTATTAAGTCAGTTCTTGTCAGTTGCACTTCTGTAAACCAACTGCAGGCATTCAGGTGGCTGGGTGGACATAATTTGAGGGTGACAGGGTTACAAAGAAGCAAATGTTTCTAATGCTTTTGATTGAAAGAGAAGAAGAAAGAGTTAAAGGGAGGGAAATCTTTTCACTTGTAAACTGGGCTATTTCATAAAGAAAAACTTGAGACAATAAATTTGGAATCCTGCTGTGTCTTTACCGAGGGTTACTATGCAGCTGACCTACAAAAGAAAGCTCTGAGCTGAGTTTTCTTTACAAACATAAGCTGTATGCGCTTTCCAACATACAATAGACTATCTAAGGGGATGCAGCTGAAAGATTGGTTTATGATTATAGTCCATCTGTCTGGATCAAGATTTACTGTAGATGACACAGAAAATATTATTTTAAAGACATCACAGGAACTGCAAAATTCAGCTCGTGCACTCAGAGTCACGAGGAGATACCCTCTAGCATGCAGTGTAAGTTGGATATTCTTTTGCAACACAGTTTTCAAAGGTTAAAAAAAAAATACAGACAGGAAATACATTAAACTCACGTTCAGCAAATGTTTTGCTCCCTAATAAAATGAATGTTGTGGTTTTAATAACAAAAAACAGACTTACTAAATTATTTACATTTATGTAGCAAGCATATCTATTATAGTAATGTTTATAAATGCACATAAAAAGTATGTTTTCCTTTTCTGAAATCCTTTGACTTCCACTAGGGCCTTTTTCACACAGAGGCCCTTTTCACACAGACACCGGGTATTTTCAGGCGTTACGAGATCACGCTCAACCACAGTGAACCACGGTCAATCCCGTGGCGGGACCAAAGCACTCTGAACGTCTGTTTGGCGGCCGCCAGATGCTCACCAGGGTCAATACCCACATGGGGTCAAAATCAACCACAGTTCCGGAGCTCCCCACCGGACCATCTCCGAAAGCGTGGTCAAAGAGATTCCCAGCGGGAAACAACAAAAAGTAACGTCTGGTCGGCAACCACCGGCCGGAATCAAAGGACATGATTCCCAGCTGGGGACAAAGCACGCAGCNTTTATTTTTTCTACACCAAATTTAACTGTCTTTCATATTAGGCTATACCCAACTCTCTTGCAAGTCCAAAGACTCCATTTAAGTTATCAAGGGATACACATTTTCCCACTGCTTTGCCAGACATTCATCTCTAATAGTTATTATTACAGCATAAATAGTCTAAAACAGGGTTGGGAAACCTTCAGTACATGGCCAAATGCAGCCCATGGATTTTTTTATTTGGTCCCTTTTCAGTTCATGGATTTGGCCCATGACTCAAGTCCCTCCCCTTTAAGCACTGGAAGAGTGAGTTCAGGTGAAGGGAGTGGAGTTAAGGGCATGAGCTCAAGTTGGATCCATGGCATAGTTCCATGATCTGGACCCTCCGCATACCCCATCCTGAGCACACACCCCTTTTTGATAAGAACATAAGACATGCCATACTGGGTCAGATCCATGGTCCATCGAGCCCAGCATCCTGCCTCCAACAGTGGCCAGCCTCAGTAGCTCGAGAGAAGTACAAGTACAGGTCATGGAGATGTGACCCATCTCCTGCTAACCACTCCCAACTACTGGTAGCCAGGGCTCCCTATCCATTGCGTGAGCTCGCCGGTGGGAGAGGTGCACTTCCTCCTTTCCCACGAGACAGGAGCTGCACTAGATTTGAATAACGCACGCTCCCGCAATGCCAAAGCAGCGTGTGGGAAAGCAGCCCTAGTGTAATTTAGCATGAGATAATTTAGTTAGAACCCCTACATTTAGAATAGGTAATTTAGTTAGAATTTGATCATTTAGTTTGAAGAAGAATCCCTTTGGCAACCTTATACATTATCGACTATGCACAAGATCTTCCCTGAACTAGAGGTTGCTCTAATTTATGGCAGCTGGTTGGGGGCCCTTATATGACATTCTGGAGCAGGGCATTGCTCCTCCCATTGCCTGTCTTCAACCTATAAAGCTGTTGGCAGAGGACTGCATTATTTTACACCAGTTAAAACTTGCCCTCCCCGCAAGCAATTTTAAAACAGCCAGATTATAGCGCTTTTGTGGCACTTGGGGAATACAAAGACCTGGGGCTAATCACTGGGCTCTCGTACTATATGCTGCATTCACAAAGCTTTTAGAGCCTTGAACGTGTTCTTTCCAAACCTGTGGAAAGAAGATTTGATTCCGTGCCTGCTGAAATCAGTGTAAAAAACTGTAACTGACTTGACAAGGCTTTGGATCTGATCCAAAGTATGATTCTATTTCCAAAAGAGATTATCTAAAAATAGATCTGCTGACTCAGTAGATGTGCTGCCGATGCAAATGGAGTCCATTTTCAATTTGCTTTCTTGGCAGGACAAGCTATGCACGTGTCGCCAACGTGTAAGGAAAGGACAGACCTGTCAGGTATCTTTTTTTGCTAAGTATTTATTAAGTCAGTTCTTGTCAGTTGCACTTCTGTAAACCAACTGCAGGCATTCAGGTGGCTGGGTGGACATAATTTGAGGGTGACAGGGTTACAAAGAAGCAAATGTTTCTAATGCTTTTGATTGAAAGAGAAGAAGAAAGAGTTAAAGGGAGGGAAATCTTTTCACTTGTAAACTGGGCTATTTCATAAAGAAAAACTTGAGACAATAAATTTGGAATCCTGCTGTGTCTTTACCGAGGGTTACTATGCAGCTGACCTACAAAAGAAAGCTCTGCGCTGAGTTTTCTTTACAAACATAAGCTGTATGCGCTTTCCAACATACAATAGACTATCTAAGGGGATGCAGCTGAAAGATTGGTTTATGATTATAGTCCATCTGTCTGGATCAAGATTTACTGTAGATGACACAGAAAATATTATTTTAAAGACATCACAGGAACTGCAAAATTCAGCTCGTGCACTCAGAGTCACGAGGAGATACCCTCTAGCATGCAGTGTAAGTTGGATATTCTTTTGCAACACAGTTTTCAAAGGTTAAAAAAAAAATACAGACAGGAAATACATTAAACTCACGTTCAGCAAATGTTTTGCTCCCTAATAAAATGAATGTTGTGGTTTTAATAACAAAAAACTGACTTACTAAATTATTTACATTTATGTAGCAAGCATATCTATTATAGTAATGTTTATAAATGCACATAAAAAGTATGTTTTCCTTTTCTGAAATCCTTTGACTTCCACTAGGGCCTTTTTCACACAGAGGCCCTTTTCACACAGACACCGGGTATTTTCAGGCGTTACGAGATCATGCTCAACCACAGTGAACCACGGTCAATCCCGTGGCGGGACCAAAGCACTCTGAACGTCTGTTTGGCGGCCGCCAGATGCTCACCAGGGTCAATACCCACATGGGGTCAAAATCAACCACAGTTCCGGAGCTCCCCACCGGACCATCTCCGAAAGCGTGGTCAAAGAGATTCCCAGCGGGAAACAACAAAAAGTAACGTCTGGTCGGCAACCACCGGCCGGAATCAAAGGACATGATTCCCAGCTGGGGACAAAGCACGCAGCGTCGCTGCCAGGCAACGAGCAACAACACAGGCCGGGGAGGGAGATTTAAAGGGCACACAGCAGCAGCCAGAACGAGCTGCCCCAGCGCCTCCTGGGTGCTTTGACCATGGCCCGGTCCAGGATCGGCGTAACATCTGTTGCGCTGCCCCAGGCTGTGATCTGGCGGCCCAATTCCCTGCCATGGTCCCGGTCCCGTAACGTCTGTTCAGGACTTTTTTTGACCACGGGGGGTGGTTGTTCGGTTCACCCCGCCGGGAATCCACTGTGGTGAATTGGGACCGCATAACATCTGAAATCACCCACTGTAACACTGATCAAATGGTTGTGACATTTTTATTATACATGTTGCTGGGCACCCATAGAGCACACCTGCAGCCCGGCAACATGTATAATAAAATGTAACACCCATTTTATCAGTGTTAGAGTGTCTGTGTGAAAAGGGCCCATGACAAGTTTCGTTCCAATTAAAATTGGTCTTCTGTGTTCCTACCTTTTCATTTGGCACGTGTATCCTTTAAGTGGCAGACAGGGAATGTGAGCCTCTAGTTCTTCATCCCTAAAACTAGACCTTTGCTTCAGTGGGATTCATGCTGGCAGTAAACATCTGGAGGAGGGGGCACTGTAAGCTTCCAGTCCTCAAAGCACTGTCCCAACACAAGCCAAATTCATGTCACATGCCATTATATTAGTGCAGCACTTAGAAGATTGGAACCTAAGAGAAGAAGAATTGCCTTGGAGTTAAGACACTGAACTGGAACTCAGAAGATGGTTTTTATTTCCATCAGTCCATTAATGGCTATTTGGTCCATTAATGGCTATTAGCTAAGTAGGTTTTGGGAATGCTGTTGGATGCTGGAACAACAGGGAATGGATCGGTGATTGTGACCTATTGGGTAGTATGGGTACTTCTCCCATGTGATCGAGATTGGCCACTGTCAGCAACAGGATGCTGGGCTTGATGGGCCATTGGTCTGACCCAGTATGGCACTACTTATGTTCTTATTCTACAGAATGCCTATGTAATCTTGGATAAGTTGTTTAATCAATTTCCCTATCTGCAGAAACAATAGGGATACAATTTTTCTTGTCTTATCCCACCTTTTGCCTGTAAATGGGGACATTTAGTTCCTTACTTGCACATTTCCTTTCTGATCTCTGTCCGGGTGAACATTCTGGTTGATGGCTATTATTGCCCTGCCACACCATGCTGGATGTAGGATCTAACAAGATGATTGGCAGCCCTTTGCCTGTGAGAGGGATTAAGCAACATCTGCAAGCCCAGCACAAGCCTGCCAAAGCTGTAAATCTACACAACTAACAAAATGAACCCAAAATTGGATACGGGGGGGAGAGAGACAGGAGGAGACGGAAAGAAGGAGAGAAGCTCTCTAACACCCCTTACCAATTTACCCTCCCTCAGAAAGCAGGTATTTAAATTATTTATTATTATTATTATGAGCATTTATATAGCGCCAGCGATGTACCTGGCACTTTACAAAGGATAAAATAGACACGATCCCTGCCTGACAGCTTACAATCTAAAGACAGGGGGAGGGGAGACAGGGAAGCGGGAACAGAGGGAGACACAAGGGATGCAACATTCACAAGGATGCGAGAACTCAGGTACACGTTCTTGGCTTGGTTACAGTAAATTGGGAGTTTGCAGATAACAGGTGGGGGATAATCCTGCGTGGGGGGTGATTAGCAGGAGTTAGGAAGGGCGGAGCAGAAGAGGTGGGTCCAAGCAAGGTGGAACAGAACGTCCACCCTGAGAAAGATCAGAAAGGATGATCTCAGTAAAGAACCCCAATTTCCTCTTCTCTCTCTCAGGGTGGAAATTCTGACCGACGGAAAGTCCAAAAGCAGTGCCTTCCCTCAGGAGGACAGATTCCATGCAGTCAGAGCAAAAGCTGCTAACCCTGATCAGCTGAGACCTTCTCCATAACCTGTAGGACCCTCTGGAGCATTCTCTGGCCAAAGAGTAAACTCTGGAATGACTTATGAAAGAATTCAAACATCCTCTGCTGGAGCCCTACCGAGGAGTGCTGCATTCACTGCAACTCCTCCCTTAACAGAATGGGCTGTAATTCCCCCTGGGTCTGGAGGCTAGAAATAAAGAAGAGAAGAAGAAAAAGAAAAAAGAAATATTAAGAAGTGGGCCCAGCACTGGCTCCCCAGGAGGCCAGGATCCCTCTTCATTACATGCTACAAGGCAGGACTAGACTGGTCTTGTGGGTGTGGCTTTCAATCATCTTTACTGTGCCATCAACCAAAAAGTCCACCCTGAGAGAGAGAGAGAGAGAGAGAGAGAGAGAGAATGGAAGCTCTTCAGAGCACTGACTGTCTCGTACTACATGTCTACAGTGCTTAGGGCATGGGCACCCTGATGCTGTCTGATAGGGATGTGCGAACAGAACCGAGTTCGGAAATTCGGTTCGGTTTGGTTCGGTTTGGAAATCGAGTTCGGTCCGAAAGTTCGGTTCGGT
>QEPC01006340.1:1435297-1447175 GCA_003113815.1 Sphenodon punctatus
CCATGGAGCACAAAGAGGATTGGTCCCACCTGGATGACCAGGTGGCAGCTGTGGCAAGGAGTGCGTTTGGCAAATTACATCTGGGCTGACATCTTTGACCATATGTCTTGGGTTCCGATCTTGCCACCATCATCCATGCATTCATCACCTAGTGACTGGGTTACTGCAATGTGTTCTATGTGGGGCTACCTTTGGTGACGACCCGGAGACTGCAACTGGTGCAGAATGTGGCGGCTCATCTCCTTCAGGGGTGTGCAATTAGTTTTTGTTATTATGATAACAAAAACAAAAAAATTCATTTTCATATTTGATATTGTAATAACAAAAAGTAAATATAATAATAATAATGAAAAGAAAAACAAATTTTTGTTTTTGAAATAATGGTAAAAAACTGAAAAACGTATTTCCATTTATACCTCTTTTGTTTCTTATTTAATTCTGATGAAACTTGGGAAGATTGTACCTCCAGTGGAGAGCACTATATGTTCCAATTTCCGGAAAGATTGTATACAAGGATAGAATTTTATAAGCAATTGAATGTTGTGATTTTAAGAAAAGCTGCATATACATCCCTGGCTACAATTTATTTATCTTCCATCCAATTTTCATGAAACCTGTGACAATTATGGTCCTTTGCAGGATTACAAACACTGCCAAATATCAGAAATATTGGATAAATGGTCCTGATGTTATAAGCCATTAACTTGAAAATGCATTTCCGGCAATACATTTTTTATATTCCATCCTGTTGACAAGACATTTGTCAGGAATGTATCCCAAACCTTTCCTGTCATTTCTGCCAAAATACATGACAATTTGATAAAGGGCCTCAATTTTATAAACAATTGACTCTGTCCCACTTGAAGACCATTATTCAAATAAATAGCAGCACATGCAGTGCCAGTCAGAGGCAGGCACCTGGCATGGCAGGGGGAGGGAGGATGGGGGTCAACCCAACAGATGGACAGACACATTCACTGGCCACTTACTGCAAGTTTCCAGCTTTACAGGACCAATCGGTGGTGGCTTCGAGGAGGGCATAGGGGGTGGCCCTGAGGTGGGCACAGAAGGGATATAACTGGGACTTCAGGCAGCAAGGAAGAAGGCAGGGGGATATCATCCCAGCCATCAGGAGACATGGATTACACATCCAACCTGGCCAATTATCATCACAATCACATCCTGCAGCACCGTGACAGAAGACATAAGAGAATCTCTATTGGTTCTTTCCTAAACAGATGCTTCCAACTTCCCAGTAACAAGTGGAGGAGAGAAGCTGGGGTGGTGGCAGAATGAGTATATTTGGTTGACATTTTTGTTGGCCAATTTGCATGACAAACAGATCTTATACCACAGTGACACGTAAGAGGATCCCTGGCATAGGCTCATTCTCTGCATATTCTGTGCAGGCTTATAAAACTGGGACCCTTTATCACACCTTTCTGATATTTGGCAGAGGTAGGTAGGTAGGTAAGTAAATCTTTATTGTTGACCGTAGGCCATAACAATACATTGCATGAATACAAAGGGTAATAGGGAACATGATTAAGTGGGACAAACAAAATTTAAAAGTGAGAACCTTATCAAGGTTACACTTTACAAAAATAAAACAAGTAATACTTGCCCATGAAAATTCAGTCAAACATCAGATCTTCAGCTTAAGCTCATCGGGTGCCCCAGCAGGTAAATTATCAATAAAAACCCTAATGTATTTCCCCCTCAAATGTCTATAAGCTGGGCAGTCCAGAATTATGAGCTTAGGTGTTTCAGGGACCGCTAGGTGACAAGATAAACACAATCTGAGCTCTTTGGGGATAGTGTAATATTTGCCAGGGTGGACTAAGGAGGGAAACACATTCAGGCGCATTAAAGCCAATGCCCTCCTATGGGCCGAGGACAGCCAGTTAATTAGGTATTGTGATGCAAAGACAGGAGGGCCAGAGAAGGCATAGCCCGGCACAACCTTCTGGCTAGCCCATGCTATGTTTTCCATCTGCAATTCTTGGTCCCCAATCCTTTGCTTGATTAACCTCATGGCCCCCTTTTGGCCCACAGCTATCAAATGCTCTCTTGACAGGCCCAGTTTGGAGAGCTCCGTCCCAACAGAGCAGGGCCAAGAATCTTCCTTACTTGCACTGTGCAAGTGCTCCAGGAGGGAGCCCAAGGCGGGAAGGAAAATAGCCACCTTCAGCCATAGATTAAAGGTAGCCGCTAAAGCTTGGGACCTGATTGTTCTCATCGCTGTTTCGGCCCTCAAAGCCACCAAAGGAACACCCCTGGGAACCCCCAAAATTGTACACAAAAAGGAGTTCTGGGTTCCTTCCAGTCTGTCCAGAACAGCGAGGTCCCATATAGCCACCGCATATAAGTATTGTGGTACCACCTTCACCTTAAACAATCGAAGGGCCAGCCCCACCAATCTCCCACCCTGAGTATAAAAGAAGCTGATTATCGCACTTGATGTCTTTGGGGCCTGGAGCATAGCTGCTTCCACATGCGATGCCCCAGGCCCCAAAGACGCTGAAAAGACTACCCCCAAATACTTAAAAGCCCGGACCTGCTCAATCGGGAGACCATCCACTTGCCATCTATGTTGTTACCACTTATGGCCTATCACCAAGACTTTGGTCTTGGAGTGTTAATAGTCAGGTTTTCTTGAGCGCAATACAAAGCAAAACTCCGGATGCTTCGGCATAGACCGACTTGCATTAAAGAAAGCAAGAACGTGTCATCTGCATATAGTAAAAAGGGCAGTCTTCAATCACCCAGTTTAGGAGCATGAGTATCTCACGCAGCCATAAAGAGGGATAAATCATTTACGTAAAAATTGAATAGGGTCGGCGCTAGAATACAACCCTGCCTCACACCACGTTCCAGGGGAATATCATTTGTGAGAGCCTGGTCCGAAGCGGGGCGAACTTGGAGGGTATTATCGTGGTGCAATTTAATTATTAAATATAGCAAGCGGCTATCTATTGGAGAATGACTAAGTTTTAGCCAGAGCCGTTCCCTATCTATGGAGTCGAATGCGGCTTTCAGATCCACAAAGCAGCAATACACAGGGATGCCAGACCGAAATAAAGCATACTTGGTTGTTAAGTGCTTAAGAACCAAAACATGGTCCACCATAGAGTGGCCAGACCTGAAGCCCACTTGTTCCGGGAAAATGACTTCATTCTCCTCTAGCCAGTCCTGAAATTTGCTGAGAAGATACCTTGCGTATATCTTCCCAATCACCAACAGAAGACTGATCGGCCTATAATTAAAGGGGTCACTTGTGTCCCCTTTTTTGAAAATTGGGACCACCACACTCTTGAGCCAATGTTTGGGGATTACCCCTGCCTTATTTATCAATGTAAACAATGGGGCCAAAAGGCTTTATATTTTAACAAGTCAGGGGGGATAAAGTCAATTCCGGGTGCCTTACCACTCTTCAACTTAGCTATTAGTTCCAGAAGATCAGCTGTGGTGACTGGGGGACCATTCTGGGAACCTATTTATTGGACAAATATCAATAGGCCTAGAGATGGTGTTTGGCTTAGAGAACAACCTCTCAAAGTGCAACTGCCAGGTTGATGCGGAAATTGAGCCCAACGGGTCTTGCAGGCGTACAGATCTCACTTGGGTTATGAGGGACCAAAATAATCTTGAGTCATTTACCAGGGTTGCTAGGTGTAGCTGCTGCCACTTGGCTTCTTGAAATTCAAATTTCTTTCTTTTTAACAGTAGAATATAAGCCCTCCTATTGCTAGCCACCCTCTTCCTGTTACCTTCTGACGGAGAGTACTTCATCCTGCATCATATGTGCATCCAACCGCAGGATGCTACAAAAGAAAATAAAGCTTCTACAGGATGAGATTTATATGAAATTGATGGATAATGTTCATTGGTCTTGGTTCTGCACCCTTCCCAATGATGATGATTGGCTATGCATGAATCGGGCTACTGTTGTCCATCCTGAAGAGAATATTTCACCACAGGGGCACCTTAAAAGGGAATAGTGCAGTCCTTGAGGGGTGTGGCCTCCAGTTACCCCTCCATCTATATCCTGACAAGATGGATGAGAACACACAAATGCCATAGAAATAATTATTCTGTTTTTAATGCAGCTGTTCTTAGTAATGAGAAACAGGGATAGAAAAAAAACATACTGAACTATGTTCCTAGTGTTTGTAACCTAGGAGAAGATTGATTTTTCCTGGCCATTTCACTGGGACCATGAAGATATGCACAATGGGTGTTTTCAGACGTGATGGGGCCAATTGGCCCCATCACGAAATCAATGAAATGATCCCCCGCCAGGATGACCCGTAATGCCGTAATAGACGTTCCGGGGGATCCCGGCGGGGAATCGGGGAGGGGCTGCGCGGCGCAACGTGTGGCCGCACAGCCCCGCCCCCTCCACGCTCCCTGCCGCCCGCCCTCTGGGGAGACAGGCGGCCGCCGCGGCCAATGCTGCCGCAGCGCCTGCCTGCTATGGCCACGGGCCGGAATCCCTACAGGGATTCTGGCCCATATCCACCGTCCAGACGTGATGGTGGGGGTCACCACGGCCTGGAATCAGATTCAACATGCGACGGCCTCCGGTCCCGCCACTTCGGTCGCTCGCGTGGTGACTCTGATCCCACGTCGTGGTAACATCTGGGGGGGAACATCCGTTCCCCCCCCCAACATGTTACGTGGTCCAAGCCACCACAGGGAATTGACTGTGGTGGACATTGACCACGTAACGTCTGAAAATACCCAATATCTTTTTATCACAGTCACTTTTCATAACTAGCATCTTTTAAAAGGACACTGTCATTTTAAAAATCACATTTCTAAAAGAAATATTTTAACCAAATGTTCTCAGAAGTCATACATAAAACTGCTGATACCAAAAGAGATTGGAGTGAAAATTATTCATATATTTTTCAGTTTATTTACTTCATGCATCTTACAGTACATTCTGTAGATCAAATGAAGAAAGTGCATCCAATAAGGTTATTCCAGATCATATGAAGTACATGTTGATCATACAGTTTCACTGGTTAATCAGTTACCCTCATGTAACTCCTGTTAATTTATGATTCTTTAAACTGGCTAGAATGAAGTTGGCAGTGTCCTTAAAATTATGTCAGTTGCCATTGTCTTCATGGGCAGCTATTTTGTGTTTTCTTGAATGTCCAGTCCCAGTGTACTATGATGATCCTCCTTCAAAGCTCTTTACTCACTCCTTTCTCAGACAACCAGCTGCTGAAATCAGCATGCTGTGTAGGGCTCGCTGCACAGAGCTCACACACAAAAGATGCAGAGTGATAATCCATTGAAATTGATGGACAGTATCACAATAGAGGTCACCATTTGGATTGCAGAAACCACTCTTAATTTTGACTGTGACCAACATGCTCCTACTTACTGAGAACTGTTCTTCAGTAGCCAATATATTTTTGAAATTAATCTCAAATGCATAGCATGCATGTCTTGAATTTCTAAATACGGTGATATGCCTTTTGTATTTCATTCAAAGTCAGAAATGGATTATTATATTTTTTTAGCTGTGTTCGTACAGTAATACTTGACTGTCTGAAAAGGCAAGGCGTATACATTTAAAATAAATGCCATCCAAATCAGCCTACCACCAAGCCTTATAAGGGACCTTCATCAGGCTGACTTCTAAGGTTGACTTCCATGGGAATTTGGCTAGGCAACAATGTAGAGAGCCAGATTGGTGCCAACGGTCTTTTAACTTCCACTTGTACTGCCAGAGATAGGCAGGAGGGACGTTGTTTTTATGACTCATCGGACAAGCAGATAAGAGATGATGTTGATTTCTTTCTAGGTTCAAATTTAAAAATGGGAAAAGAGGGTTCAGACAATGGGAAGGGGTCATAAAGACAGGACTGAAACCAAGCTCTGCTTGTATTCTCTGCCTATTGCAAGCCTAAATATGCCCAGAAAAGAAAATTACCCTACAAATTACAGCTAAGACATTAAAATACGAAGAGTGTGTGTGTGTGTGTGTGTGTGTGTGTGTGTGTGTGTGAGAGAGAGAGAGAGAGAGAGAGAGAGAGAGAGAGAGAGAGAATACTTTGCTTCTTACGACTATCATCACATTTCAACAAACACATGTACATACCACAAATGCATACTTGTCTATCACCTGGATGACCGTTTTAAACGTAATTTTGCTCGTTAAAGTGTGACCATGATATACGATGGGGTCATTGTGCGGTCCATCCCAGCAGTCAATTTCCAAACAGCGACATCCTTTCATCAGAGCGCTATAAAAAGAAATCCTACTTAGCTCAAATATTCACCAGCATGTGATAGCATTTCTGGCTGGAGATACGTAACATGAGTCCTAAAAATAAATGCCAATCTACCTGAATTGCTACAAAAGAAAATAAAGCTTCTACAGGATGAGATTTATATGAAATTGATGGATAATATTCATTATTTATCTTGGATTGCTAGCGATAAAAACATCTGGGAAAAGGGTAGATTCTGCAACTAAGCAATCCCACCAGATAAATATATAGTCCGTGTTAGTTTAAGCAAAAGAATTTTCTTAAAGAATTGTGTTGGCTTATGACATATGTTTTTAAAAAATAATAGAAATGTTTGGGATGGGGAGGTTTCCTCTAGGCCTTTTTTTTCTCTGTGTAATTGGAAAAGAAAATCACAAAGTAAAAGAATGAGTATCACAAAGTGCACGTATACCCGTCATGGATTTTTCAGCAGAACGCTACCGAAATCTGTCACAAGACACACAGCTATGGTACACCAGTTTCTGTGGCCGACAGTGCACAAGGGAGCAATATTGTCAGCATCCAGTCCCAATGGATCATGCACCCATTCACAGCTGGATAAACTGAAGGGGGCTGGCCGTAATGTGTGAGACCAAGCAGGACTGGAAGCCACAGTCTTCAGAGATGTAGACAAGTGTCTTCGCCACTCAGCAATCACACCACAGAGCGACAGTACATACATGCTCCTATACAGGTGAGGAGGGGTGTGAGATGGCTTTACCTCTTCTGTGCACAATCCACGACTGAGCCAGAGAGCGTTGCACCGCTGCTCTCTACAGAATTCAGATAATGCTTCTTCTCAACTTTTTCGGAAACACATGACTTCCCAAAGAGGAAAGGGAGAAGCAGAAAGCGTTGCCCTGCCCTGTTCACCATTACGCCACCTATTTGCCCATATAACTAACTGGTCAGATGAGTGAGTCTAGGAGCTCAATGAGCAGAAAGAAGTACTCTGGTGTGTCCATCTCTACTTAGACCTTCAAACTATAGCCTAGTGGCTAAGGTGTTGGCCATGCACTAGGGTTTAAATCTCCTCTTAGCTATGAACTCACTGGATGGTCTTTGACAAACTGCTATCTCTTTGCCTCATTTCCCCATCTGTGAAATGGGACTAATAATGACCTTCCTCCGGGGACTGTTGTGAGGGTGAAGGATCGTAAAGCACTTGGTACTTGAAAGCGCTACACTATTATAATAGATGGAGACAAAGTAGTTCATATGATCTCTTTTATTGGACGAACGTCTGCTGATATGTAAGCTTTCGAGCCACACAGGATTCTTCATTTGACTAGCCTCTTGCCTGATGAAGAGTCTTGCATGGCTCGAAAGCCTGCACACTCACCAACAGACGCTGGTCCAATAAGAGATCATCTGAACTAGTTTATTGTCATCTCGTACATTTGGGACCAACATGGCAACCACATACTCTGTCTAGATAATACTGTAAATGAACAGACTAACTGTGAAGCAGATGAAAAATGTTATAGATAGGGTGACAAATCTATTAAAATATATCAACATTGTGATGTACCAAATAAAATCTCACCTTATTCTCTTTATTTATTTATTTATTTATTTATATTTCTTAGCTGCCCCCTCATGCCCACGACATCTCGGGGCGGCTTACAATACAAAAAATAACACAGTTAGAATAACATTAAAACACTAATTCACAAAATGAAAACATCTAAAATCCTACCCCCCCCCAAAAAAAAACACATTTATCCCAACCCCCCTTCCCCTCCTCTGAAGGCCTGGGAGAACAGCCAAGTTTTGCAGGCCCGGCAGAAGGCCAGCAAACTTGGGGCCAGACAGGCTTCCTCAGGGAGGGAGTTCCATAAACGCGGCCTGGCCACCGAGAATGCCCTCTCCATTGTGGCCCCCCACTTTACACAGGGGACCTCCAAGAAGGTGCCCCCGGCAGACTGAAGGGGTCGCTCTGGAGCGTGGAAGGTGAGACGGTCCCTGAGGTATGACGGGCCAAGACCATGTAGGGCTTTATAGGTCAAAACCAACACCTTGAACCTGGCTCGGTACGCTATAGGCAGTCAGTGCAGCATGCAGAGCTCCCATCAGCTCGTCCCTGTCAGGAGATGAGCCACCACATTCTGCACCAGCTGCAGCCTCCAAACCAGTGTCAAGGGAAGCCCCAAGTAGAGCGCATTGCAGTAGTCCAGCCTCAAGGTGATGAAGGCATGGATGAGGGTGGCCAGGTCGGGTCTGGAAATGTATGGACACAGCCTCCACACCTGATATAGCTGGCAGAAGGTGGCCTTAGCCACCGTCTCCACCTGCCAATCCAGGCGGAGATCCGAGTCCAATAACACTCCTAGACTCCAAACCTACTGGGTTACGAGAGGGCAGATATTGCTCCCATTTTCATGAGAATTAACACGTGCCCCTTATTAATAAGCTCATTTAAGATAGAAAAAAAATGAATGTAAATACCTTGCATATCCCCAAAGGTGACTTGGCCCTATTAACTGGTCAGAAATCAAATAGGTGTTATGTGATGATGAAATGAAATAGTCACATAATGGGTGACTCATATCTTGATAAATAACCCGGTGCTCTGTGTTAAATACCCAGCAGTCTTCTGAGTTCATATATCTTATAAACCCTTCAAATGTCATCTCCTTCCTTCTCTTCACTAAAAAAAAAGAGAACAAAGAAGGTAAAAAGTTGCATTTCCAGCATGAAATTGAAATGACATTTCTAGATATATATATTTCATGGAATTAAAGCAAAGCTCAAAAATAGTCAGCCCCAAATATGTTAAAGCTTAGATGACACAACTATTTCCTGCAGGGCTCCCCCGCCCCCTCTAAATAATGATTTTTAAATGATCTGATATAAAGACAATCATCAAATACTTGCAGTTCTGGAACCTCTGAACTACCAATTTATATGAGAAGGAACTATTTTAATAAGCTCTGATGTTATAACTCTTACATGAGCCTCAATAAATAATGCTTTATTGAATCCTGCCTTTATGTATTTTAAAAAATAATAATAATGATTTAAAAAAACACAGCAGTATAAACGGAAAAAAATATTACTTGTAATTTCTTTTTGTAACAATGCCCACCAGCTCATAACAGTTTTGCAAAGTGTCAGACAGGGACATTTTCCCCATAGTCCTGCTACCTAGAATTCCCACTAGAAGATTTTTTTTATAAGGTGTGGGGCGGGGGCAAGGGGGGAAGCTAAAAACTCTTGTAAAACATTATCTCAATTAGAATAGCCTGAAATTAAATTAGTACTCTCTTTGCCAAATAGTCTTAAATCATAACAGTATTAAAGATGGCCTGCAAATCACTTTTATGCAAATCCTTCATTAGGGTCAGCACGTGCTAATTGTACTCAATCCTTAAGAGCACAGTCCTCAAGCTGCTTAGCACCAGTAATAGCCCTTCGCACCAACATGAGTCCAGTTCACTTTAAATGGTTGGTGCGAAGGGTTAGCAATAATGCTAAATGGCTTGAGGATCATGCTGTTAAATCTGATACACAAGGTCTTAAAGTTTGAGAGCGGCTGTATTGGAGCATTAGGCAGAGTAAGCTGGTGAGTTGAACAGGGCTAGATAATGTGAAACATAACAATAAGAAGGAAAAGATACTTTTAAAACTGAAAATGTATAGAACTGCCTCAAGAAGCCCAAAGTTAGGGATTAGTCTGTGCAAATCACTACAACGTCGGGAACTTTGCAAAATTAAATTGCAGTCTCAGTCTTTAGGCAAAAGGATACATCTGCGGGCTGCACTGGTGGGCATTTCAATGAGAAATTCAGGATCAATCCTGTCACCCCATGGAGCTGAGGCATGGAGGAACATTCAGAGCCAAGCAAAGACTGGCGTGTACCCGGCAGCATGGCAGCCATTATGGAACCACCATTTTGCTTGCCATCAGCTGTCTCGGATGTTCCGGAACACGTTGTGTTTAGGGAGCTGCTATCAGGGCTCAGTAACACAAGGTGTTATTCAATAGAAGTTCAATATTTGATAAGACAATGGTATCTGTAACCACTAAACACATCACCGCATGGGGTCCAGTATTTCCCAAAGCATTTGGGAGGTTACGTCTGCCTCACTCCCCCAGATATACAATATCCTGTCTTGGGTAACTTATTACAGAACAAGAAAACAAGAAGTGCCACACTGGGTCAGGTCAAACGTCCATTGATCCCAGCATCTTGGTTCCAACAGTGGCCATTCTGGATTGATTGATTGCTTTGGAGAAGTAACCAACAGGTAATAATGTGGCTGCTGTTTGCTGCCACTGTTCTGTTCCCAGGGGTTGGGAGCCACCCCCACCCACCATCTTTGACTGGGGGCTGGGAACTGGAAGGGGCTTGCCCCCCTCACCTATCAAGTGCTGTCTGTCTGTGCTTCCCCCTGGGCCCCTTGAACTGTCATCTATCCCTCCTCATTGTAGGAGGAGAGGGGGCGGGGCCAAGGATCCAGGACAGGTGCTTCCTGCTTCCGGCTGGGAAAGCTCAACGTGCGGCATGGTTCAGCAGCACCACAGACGAGCACCAAAGAGTCATGCTAGGAACTGGTGGGTTGGGGTTGGGGGGAGACGCTGTTGGAGTGGAAGGGGGAGGATATTTGTTGATTTTATTGTTTGGCGGCAGGATTTGCGGGGTGCGCTCTATAGTAAGGTCTATAAGGCAGTGGGACTGGCAAGTGGTTTTACAGGTCTTTAGTTAGGGAAGGGGTGGTTATTGGAAGGGGGTGGGGTTGGTGGTGGGTTGTGGAGGTGGTTATAGGGAATGTTCCAATCCCCTGGTGAGAGCAGAGGACTAGGGGAATGAGGGAGCTTCTCCCTGGTGAGTGGGGGTTTGCTCCCTGTGGAAGGGAGGGGTTACACCCCCCTGCGAGGGGGGTGAGGGAGGTGGGGGGTGGTTATCTCCCCTGTGTGCCTGATGACCTGGTGCAAGAGGAGGGAGTCTGGGGGTACAGCTGGCCGGGGGAGGGGGCACAGCTATTGGGGTTGTGATGGGCTGGGGGAGATATGGTCCCTTTGGCAGGCCAGGATATTCTTTGAGGCAGGAGAAGTGTTTAGTACCTGTCCCCCTCACTGCCCCCAAAGTGGAAGGTGAAGTGGACAAGGTTCGGAGGACCCCTGGCCTGGTTATGATGTGGCTGAACGTGAGATCGGTCATAAATAAATCATCTATTTTTCAGGTGTTGCTCCTGGACCAGGTGGCCGATCTCATGTGCATTATAGAGACCTGGCTGGACACTGAGTCAGGGCCTATTCTGACTGACCTTGTTCCAGCTGGGTACTCTGTGCAGCATCAACTGAGGATACAGGGCCGAGGGTGTGTGTGTAGCTGTTATTTTTAGGGAGTCATGGTCCATTAGGAGATATCCGGTGCAAAGCTCACCAGGAACTGAGTGCTTCTACCTTGTGATTGATTTGGCTGGAGACAGATTAGGGCTGCTGTCAGTATACTGGGCACCTTCCTGTATGGCAGCATCCCTGTATGGTCTAGCAGAGCTGTTGTCGGAGGTGGTTTGCAGCCACCGAGGATGGTGGTCTTGGGGGACTTCAACATGCATGCCGATGCTGGACTTCAGGGTGC
>QEPC01006340.1:1448208-1472283 GCA_003113815.1 Sphenodon punctatus
TTATTACAGAACAAGAAAACAAGAAGTGCCACACTGGGTCAGGTCAACCGTCCATTGATCCCAGCATCTTGGTTCCAACAGTGGCCATTCTGGATTGTTTGATTGCTTTGGAGAAGTAACCAACAGGTCATAATGTGGCTGCTGTTTGCTGCCACTGTTCTGTTCCCAGGGGTTGGGAGCCACCCCCACCCACCATCTTTGACTGGGGGCTGGGAACTGGAAGGGGCTTGCCCCCCTCACCTATCAAGTGCTGTCTGTCTGTGCTTCCCCCTGGGCCCCTTGAACTGTCATCTATCCCTCCTCATTGTAGGAGGAGAGGGGGCGGGGCCAAGGATCCTGGACAGGTGCTTCCTGCTTCCGGCTGGGAAAGCTCAACGTGTGGCATGGTTCAGCAGCACCACAGACGAGCACCAAAGAGTCATGCTAGGAACTGGTGGGTTGGGGTTGGGGGGAGACGCTGTTGGAGTGGAAGGGGGAGGATATTTGTTGATTTTATTGTTTGGCGGCAGGATTTGCGGGGTGCGCTCTATAGTAAGGTCTATAAGGCAGTGGGACTGGCAAGTGGTTTTACAGGTCTTTAGTTAGGGAAGGGGTGGTTATTGGAAGGGGGTGGGGTTGGTGGTGGGTTGTGGAGGTGGTTATAGGGAATGTTCCAATCCCCTGGTGAGAGCAGAGGACTAGGGGAATGAGGGAGCTTCTCCCTGGTGAGTGGGGGTTTGCTCCCTGTGGAAGGGAGGGGTTACACCCCCCTGCGAGGGGGGTGAGGGAGGTGGGGGGTGGTTATCTCCCCTGTGTGCCTGATGACCTGGTGCAAGAGGAGGGAGTCTGGGGGTACAGCTGGCCGGGGGAGGGGGCACAGCTATTGGGGTTGTGATGGGCTGGGGGAGATATGGTCCCTTTGGCAGGCCAGGATATTCTTTGAGGCAGGAGAAGTGTTTAGTACCTGTCCCACTCACTGCCCCCAAAGTGGAAGGTGAAGTGGACAAGGTTCGGAGGACCCCTGGCCTGGTTATGATGTGGCTGAATGTGAGATCGGTCATAAATAAATCATCTATTTTTCAGGTGTTGCTCCTGGACCAGGTGGCCGATCTCATGTGCATTATGGAGACCTGGCTGGACACTGAGTCAGGGCCTATTCTGACTGACCTTGTTCCAGCTGGGTACTCTGTGCAGCATCAACTGAGGATACAGGGCCGGGGGTGTGTGTGTAGCTGTTATTTTTAGGGAGTCATGGTCCATTAGGAGATATCCGGTGCAAAGCTCACCAGGAACTGAGTGCTTCCACCTTGTGATTGATTTGGCTGGAGACAGATTAGGGCTGCTGTCAGTATACTGGGCACCTTCCTGTATGGCAGCATCCCTGTATGGTCTAGCAGAGCTGTTGTCGGAGGTGGTTTGCAGCCACCGAGGATGGTGGTCTTGGGGGACTTCAACATGCATGCCGATGCTGGACTTCAGGGTGCAGAGCATAAATTCATGGCCGCCATAGCAACTATGGGCCTGTCTTAGATAGTGGTCAGTCCGACACGTGGGGGAGGGAGGGGACACACACTGGATTTGGTGTTTTGTACTGGCCTTGAGGCGGGGGATCCATTACCTCCTACGAGCCTGTCTCCTGGTGCATGTCAGCCTCCGGAAAGGTTTGGGACTCATTCGGATGCTCCACCCTCTGAGACTTATGGAACCTGAGAGGTTCCGGAATGTTCTGGGGGAGATACCCTCCGACCTCGACAGTCAATTACTCAATGTCCTTGTAGCTTTCTGGAGCATCTCGTTGGCTGAGGTCATTGACCGTTCCGCTCCTAGGTGTCCGCATCAGAGACACAGATCCCCATGGTTTAGGGAGGATCTGCACCGGCTGAAGCAGGAAGAGCGGCGGTTAGAGTGACAATGGCGCCAGACCCATACTGAAGATGACAGATTGAGGCATAAAGCTTGTTTGAAAACTTATGCAGTGACAGTGCGGGCAGCAATCTTTGCTGCCATCATAGTGTCCACGAAGTGTCATCCAGCTGAGCTTTTCCGGGTGGTGAAGGGGCTGGCCAGTCCAGCCTATCTCCATCTCGAGCTGGAGTTTTCCAGCACTCACTGTGACATGTTTGTTGACTATTTCATGGGCAAATGTGCTCGCATTCACCACTGCTTTGATGCTGCTTTTGATAGTGATGGGAAACCAGAGGTAATTAATACCCCACCCTGTCCTGTTTCATGGGATCAGTTTCAGTCTGTGTCATCCGCTGATGCCAAGGATGTTCTGGGGTCTCTTAGGCCACATCTTGTGAATTAGATCCATGCCCGTCCTGGCTGGTCAAGGCCAGCTGGGAGACATTGGGGTCGTTGCTGGCTGGGGTAGTCAATGTCTCCCTTCGGGAGGGCAGGGTCCCTGGGTGCCTCATGTAGGCCATAGTGCACACACTGCTCAAGAAACTATCTCTTGATGTTGACTCCTTTGCCAGCTATTGGATGGTTTCTAACCTTAAGGAAGGTTACTGAATGGGTGATGGCTCAGCAGCTTCAGGCACATCTGGGGTCAGTTTTTTGGATCCCTCGTAGTCGAGCTTTCGACTGGGTTATGGCACTGAGACTGCACTTGTGGCCTTTGTCGACGACCTTCACCATGAGTTAGACTGGGGTTGTTCAACTCTTTTGGTCTTGTTAGATCTATCAGCTGCTTTTGATACCTTTGACCATGAGAAGTTGGTGACTTGCTTGAGGGACCATGCTGGGGTGAGCAGAATTTTTCTTGAATAATTCCACTCTTTTCTGGCCAAAAGGACTCAGCGTGTGGTACTGGGGGACAGTTAGTCATCCCCCTGGGATCTCACATGCGGTGTCCTGTAAGGTTCTATCCTGTCCCCTCTCCTGTTCAATGTGTATATGCAGCCTTTACGTGACATTGTGAGAGGGTTTGGTGTTCAGTGTAATCTGTATGCTGATGACACCCAACTTTACCTGGAAACTACAGACTAGTAAGCTTGACATCTGAGCTGGGCAAAATGGTGGAAACCATCATTAAGGACAGAATTACATGGCATGTTGACAAACATGGCTTAATGAGGAAGAGTCAACACGGATTTAGTAAAGGTAAGTCATGCCTCACTAACGTGTTGGAATTCTTTGAGGGTGTAAATAAGCATGTAGACAAGGGAGACCCAGAAGATATAGTGTACCTGGATTCTAGAAAGCATTTCATAAGGTCCCTCATGAGAGAAGCTTGAGAAAATTAAAAGGTCATGGGATAGGAGGTAGTGTCTTACTATGGATCAGAAACTGGTTAAAAGATAGAAAGCAAAGGGTAGGACTAAATGGTCAGTTTTCACAATGGAGAGATGTAAAAAGTGGTGTGCCTCAGGGATCTGTATTGGGACCGGTGCTGTTTAATGTATTCATTAATGATTTGGAAAAGGGTGTTAAGAGTGAGGTGATCAAATTTGCAGACGACACCAAGTTATTCAAGGTAGTTAAAACACGAGCAGACTGTGAGGAACTGCAACAGGATCTTACGACACTGGGTGCCTGGGCATCTAAATGGCAAATGAGATTTAATGTGGACAAGTGCAAAGTGATGCACGTAGGGAAAAATAATCCAAACTATGCGTACACAATGCTGGGTACTAAGCTAGGAGTTACCACTCAGGAAAAGGATCTGGGGGTGGTTGTGGACAATACAATGAAATCCACAGCGCAGTGCGCAGCAGCAGTCAAAAAAGCAAACAGAATGTTAGGAATTATTCGGAAGGGGATAGAGAATAAAACTGAGGATGTCATAATGCCTCTATACAAATCAATGGTGCGACCGCACCTCGAATATTGTGTGCAGTTCTGGTCGCCCCATCTCAAAAAAGACATAGCTGAACTAGAAAAGGTACAGAGAAGGGCAACAAAAATGATCAAGGGCATGGAAGGGCTCCCGTATGAGGAGAGGCTTGGTAGGTTGGGGCTCTTCAGTTTGGAGAAGAGACGACTGAGAGGAGATATGATAGAGGTCTATAAAATCATGAGTGGTGTGGAACTAATAAACAAGGAGCAGTTATTTACCCTCTCAGCTAGTACTAGAACTAGGGGACACTCCATGAAACTCATGGGTGGCAAGTTTAAAACAAATAAAAAAAAATATTTTTTCACTCAGCGTATAATTGGGTTGTGGAATCTACTGCCAGAGGCTGTGGTAAGGGCCAGTACTATAGCTGAGTTTAAAAGAGGTTTGGACAAGTTTCTGGAAGATAGGTCCATTAGCAGCTATTAGCCAGACAGGATCAGGGAACATGATGGGAGCTGGGGGAAAACAACAGGGAATGGATCCCCCATTGTGACCTGCTGGGTACTTCTCCCAAGCCACTGTGATTGGCCACTGTCGGAGACAGGATGCTGGGCTAGATGGACCATTGGTCTGACCCAGTACGGCACTTCTTATGTTCTTATGGGTTTTTTTATTTCCTTCGGAGTTTTGTTAGGTTTGGGTTAGCTTAATATAATTGAGGGTCAGCTAAAAAGAGAATGGAACATACATCAAATATAGTAGTTAACAGGGGCAAAAATGAGAAGCATGGAGGAGGGAAAGTGAAGGGACTGAGATGGAGAAAACAAGAGGTAATTGGAGCAAACGGAATTTGCAGCAAGATTTATACTCCTATGCGAGTGTTTATTAATTATTATTATTTAATTTTATTTACTATTTATATACTACTAGCAATGTACCTGATGCTTCACAATCATCAGTTATAGACATGTCCCTGCCCCAGTGGGCTTACAATCCAAGAGAGACAAGGGATGAGAGATGAAGCGGGGGAAGAGGGGAGGACACAGAGAGAGAGAAATACATTCACAAAATTGCAAAGTTGAAGATGTATGTACTTATCTTAGTTACAGGGGAGAATGGGATCCTAAGATAATCAGGGAGGAGACTAAGGGGAAGAGGTAGGTTTTATTTAATTAATGAATTAATTTATATGTACATTTTTACCCCGCCCATCTCGCTACAAGTGACTCGGGGCGGCTCACAAAATTCATAATTTAACACCCACAGTGCAGAAAAGGAAGACCACAGTTTTACCCCAGCATACCCATTCCACCCTCCCCTCTTCCCCCAACAAACACCTGGTGGAAAACCCAGGTCTTACAGTTTCATCGGAAGGCCGGATGATACGGGCTCAGGTGAACGTCCACCAGAAGGGAGTTTCAAAGCAACGGCGCAGTCACCGAGAATGCCTTTCTGTCCGTCCGAACCCGTCGGTAACACGGGACTTCCAGGAGGGCACCCTCAGACAACCACAGGGGCCGACCAGGAGCCCAGGGGATCAATCAGATAAGTGAGATCTAGACCGTGAAGGACTTTAAAGGTCAATACCAGCACCTTGAATTAGGCCCGAAAGACAATAAGCAGGGATTTGAAGGTTGGGAGGAAGCAGAACAAGTATTCATTACTAGCTTTCAGTCTACAGCTATTGGAAGACATTTGAGTTTTGAAAATCTAATAAACTTGGGTGACTATTGGAAGGTTTCTATTCATGCTGCCCTTAAAATGGGACATTATCTATTAACAGCACTAATTTGAACGGAATAGACCTCTTGCAGACACATTGACTTAATTATTTATAACAACTCCTTACAAGTTGGTTGCCTACATTGGACTGGAGTCTCTCTAATAGAAGCTCCCTTAGCCTAGCTGGTCTTGAAATTAAAAATTTTCCCCTAACGCTTCACCTAATTTTCCCCTGATGGAACTTTAATACTGCAGCTAAGTGTGTGGACAGGCAGCTGTGTGCACCCAGAGAGCCTCATTGACTCGAGTGGGATTCTGCATATCCACAGCTGTCGACAGCAGAAATGGGGCCATGACCATTATTTCTTGTTCTCTCCCCTTGGGCTAGTTTGAATAATTTATCTCTGTCCTTTTTGTAATACCTCTGTATAACATCTCAAAATATATTTGCAGTAAGTTTTGCTCTGAGTTGTCTTTCTCCCTAGGCTAATTCGTGTAATTCTCATATTATTTTCTGCAGATTTGTTTTATTTATTTATTTTAAAAAAAAACTTCTATATTTAATTGCTTGTCTATGAACTTCTCTCCCTCCCTCATTTGTCTTTTTTTTAAAAAGGGGAAAAACATGCATTGTCAAAAACTGAGCCAAATACAAACTAATTTTCAATAATTATGCCTTGTTTTACACTTAATGCAGCAAATTCATGCTCAGTATATAACCACGCTGACAAAGAAGGAGGGAAAACAATAGGTGAGAACAGATGGGAGGGCAGACCGGGTGTGTGCATCAAACAGATGATGGGGTGCCCTGAGGCATACCCCCATCAGCTGTTTGGCAAGCCAGAAGTGTGCACGAAACAGCTGATGGGGGAGGGGCCTGGAGGATCACGCTCACCCAACCCCACTGAACAGCTGATTGGGGGACATGGAGGTCCTCAAGGCCTCCCTAACCAGGTGGAAAGTTGGGCAAGGTGTGCTGCACACTCCTCAAGGCCCCCCCCAATCAGCTGTTCGGCAGGGCTGGAGTGTGCATGTTCTTCCAGCTCCCTCCCCCCTAGCACACACACTCACTCACTCCCCCCCCCACCTCCAGGCCCAGTTTAGTCTGGGTGGCCGGGCTTTCATTCAGGCTACATCTCCAACTGATGCTGCCCAATACACCCCGTAGTGGCTGACAGCCCACCCCAGAACAATAGCAGGTGAAAATCTGGCGGTGATAGACCAGACGGGCCGCTGAGTCCCAGGCTAAGGCAGGGTATTACAGCCTAATGTCACATCTGCTTTCACCCTATTGTTAAGGAGCCACATGCGGCTCTTAAGCAGTTCAAGTGCAGCTTTCAGGCAGGGCCAGTCCTAGACCCTGTGCTTCCTTAATGGCCTCGTGCCTTACTTTGTTGCACCTGAGCTTCAGCAACTGAAACTATTCCCAAGAATCTCAGCAGCCAGGACCCAAGAGCACCAGCTCCACCAGGCACCCACAAAGCTAGAGTTGGAGAGGGGTGAGGCTAAGTCTAGGAGAGTTCAAAGAGGCACACGTGTGGCTCTTGGCCATATAAAGATTTTGGAACATGGATCTTGGTTTTGGGAACTTTGACAACAGAATTGTTCAAATGATTAATTTTGGCCCATAATTTTCATTAAAACAACCCAGTAAGGGCAGTTACACTTTTTGCACCTTCACTGTTTTGTTGGCTCCTGGATTCTTCAATGCCCAAATCCTTCTCAGTGGAATCACTGCTCTGGCAGCTACTTTAGATTTGTGTGTGTTTGTACACGTCTCACACAATGTGTGTGAACTAATGGCCCGCCTGGCACCCTCTGGCCCACCTGAGCCAGCGCTGAACCCTGCCTGTCTGTTCTGGGCCCACCAGATGTGGGGTCAGTTCAAACCCCGGCAGGGTCGGTGGCCAGGATGGAAACGTGGGCCCGGAATGAACCGGGCTCACAATCTCGCCCCACGAGCTGCCCAGACGGATCAGAGTTGGGTAAACTGGGTGGGTGCATCTGTTTTCATGCTTACCTGGCCCAGCATCAGAGGTTGCCATGGCAATCAACCATGGCTGCCCGTCCTGGTGGGGGGGCAGGGTGCTGAGCGCAGCGCGGGGGTGGAGTCGGCCAGTTGCATGTTGCTTGTCGCGCCCCTATCAGGTTAGGTCACAGGGCTGTGTGTTCCCGCTACCAGAGGTAACCCAGCTGGGGGTAGGCCTCCCTCACCCCCCCAGGTGGGATAACAGCTGCCCATCAATGTGAGTTAACATCTGTTGTTACATAATTTGAGCATTTCAGGTTGGCAACCCTGTCTTACTTCTAGAGGGCTCTTTTTTACTGTAATAAATATCTTTTACCCTATGGTGTGTTTTTATTAACTACTTAACAGAGAGAAGGAAACTGTCATCATCTTCTCAGCACAAGGGAGATCGTAACTATCTTGTAACATCCAAGGCAATAATAGACATTATAACCTTTAGACCTGCATGCATAAGCAGATATATTTTCTTCCCTACAGAGGTAGGTAGATCAATATGATTCCCATTACAATAATATGATAAGGCAATGCTTTTTAAACACCTCAGCTACAATTCCCTGACTACTAAGGTTGGACGCTCTGGTACCTCTGAGAGAATATCTCCTGTCAAATTACACTAAAAATATGGCTAGCCAATGTTCACGATACATAGATATTTTCCTGAATCTCTTCACCAAAGAGCACCATTATTCCAAACTGGGAGTGTTCCAAAAATACAATTTTCAACTGGTTGCAGTAACCTTTGTCAGGAACTCCACGTGGACTAATACTCTGAAGAAGGCAAAGAGTCTCTTCACAGAGAAATCCATAATGAGAAGAATCTTGAAATATTTAAACAAGTAACAATTAATATTCCAAAGATGAAATACTATCAAATGCACATCCTAGAGCAGGTGAGGGAACCTCAAGCCCAGGTGTCAAATGTGGCATGCAGCCAGTTTTTGTGCCCCCTACCCAGTTCCTGGATCTGGCTCCTGGATCCAGTTCCTACCCCCAAGCAGTGAAAGCAGGAGCGCAGGGTAAGAGGGTAGAGAAGAGAGCTTGCACACAAGGACAGGAACAGATCCATGACACAGGTCCAGTGTGAAAGCTGTGAAGGCACAATGACATAAGCATGTCTGGCAATGAAAGTAGAAAGCAAAGCAGCTGGGAGAGGCAGGGAGAAGGACTGGCGGCTGCACAAGCGGAGGTGCTGCCCAATCGTCACACACACCCCTGGACATAAGTAAAACTTTTACTTGAAGAGCAAACATTAAATTCAACACGTTTCCATTCCTCTAATAAGATTTTTTATTATTATTAAAAGAAGATGAATATATTATTTTTGTTTTCTTGCAATAAAAGCAGTGTGATAGGATGACTGATTAATGCAATGTATCTGATCATGGATGGACACTGCAGTATTATGTGACATTCAGGGAAAAGGGAAGAAAATGCTTTGTGTTCTAAAAACCGTGTGAGTAACTAAATAAGAAGTGTATTTAAGTGGGAACTGTAATACTATTTATAATGTTATGGTAAGGGTTCTGTGTTGTGAGGTCCTTGCATTATAATTGGTAACTGTGTATAGGAAATCACTATATCACTGACACCCCGTTGCACTGCCACACTGGCCCTTTAAGAACATAACGAGTACCTAAGTACTGCTCTTTTATGGTTGGTTCCTTAACCACACCGACACACCAGGATATGAAAGACTTGAATTCAGGCTGAGTTCCCACCTGCGACAGCAGTGGCGGCAGCAGGAGGGGCGAGGGAAGACGCGGCAGTGTGGAGATGCCGGCCGATGGGGAAAGAGCCATTGTGAACGGGGATCTGCCGTGGCTTCTCTCGTGCATGTCAGGGCTTCTCCACGCTGCCGCGTCTTCCTTCGCCTCTCCCACTGCCGCCGCAGGTGGGAACACAGCCTCAGAGGGTTGAGTCAGTTCAGTCCTGACCCTTCTAGGGGACAGAAGGCCAGTAGCTCATCCAGCTCTGCACTGGGAGCTCTCCTTGGTACTGTAGCAGAAGGATTGGAACCGCTCTGTGGTAACTGCAGCTTTAACATGGATAAGTGTGACGTAAGACTTCTGGAAGAGATAAGGACTTTGCCTTGGATATTCCAGTATTAGCCAATGAACTGAGGGCATTGGGTACGAGGTGGGCCATTGAAATAAACGATCTGCTCTATGACACACCTAATGGTCCTTTAAGTTATTGTTTTAGAACTAAACCTGTGGCTTGGCTAGCCAACCATTCTCCTTTTGGCAGCAAGCAGAATCACAAGAAAAATCAGGAGTACATACTCCCCTTTAGTTTGCATTTTGAAGTAACTTTGTGTGTGAACCTTCATCGGTGTGAAGGTGGCAAGCCAACCACAGTTCAGTAATCATTAGGTCTCAGTTAAGGTGAAAACTCAGTATTACTTCAGTCTACAGTGTTTGTTTGAAGGCTACCAAAGCGGAACAGTTTACTTCCATTTAATTAAATTGAAGTTTACAGTTCAGTTTACAGTGTTTGTCCAAACACTACCAAAGTGGAGTTACTTCAACTTAATAAATCGGAGTAGTTACTTCAGTTTACTTCTGTTCGTCAGAATGTGGCCTTAGATATACTACGTAGAGCCCAAGTCATTTAACTGGGTTAAATGAGTGGCATGTCGTGCAAGTCTTTGTGTCTTGGACGAAGTACTAAAGGCGCAAAGAATGCAGATCTGATGTTGGGATGGTGAACTCTAGTAAAGGTACCTATATTAAAGGCTTTCTGTAAAGATGTCGCACGATAGCACAAATAACAGGGGCAAAGAGGGTTGGGATGGTCAACCTGTTGCTAAAGCTGAAGAGGCAAAGAGCTGGGAATGAGGCGGAATGGCTGCAGGACAAAGGCTGAGCAGGGAATTGACTTGTACATGAAATGATGTCATTGGATGCTCTTTGCTCCAACTGCAGCTATGCTAGTAAGTTCCAAGACCACAAAACCCCTGTTGTGCATATCTAAAGACACTTGAAGAAATAATAATTCCTAAACTTCCAAGACGGTTTATTCTTCACTTAAAGCAATACGTAATTCCTACTGAATGAAATAAAGTACAGGTATCCTTCAAATAAACTAGCAGTGAACTTTCTTCCTCGTATACAAGACAGACAGAAGAACATAAGAAGTGCTATACTAGGTCAGACTAGAGGTCCATCTAGCCCAGCGTCGTTTCCAACAGTGGCAGTTATGGTTGCTTCAGAGCAGTGCACAACAGGTCATTAATGGAGTGATCAAGTTATTACTATTCACACCCAGTCACTGACAGTCAATGGTCCCATCTCTTTGACCAACTTGACTACTACCGTGGAACCCACTTAAGTAAAACTTGTGGAACTTGAATATTTGGATACATCAAATAAAGTTTTCCCCAACTCCAGATCTATGGGGATGCACTGCTTCTTGATTTGGATATGTTGAATTCTGAACCCTGATAAATTAAATTGTTAGGGTGTATAGAGTATACTCAACCATCTAAAAATATCAAGACCTTTGAGAATACTAATGATTTATTGGCAGCATGGTAAAAATATTGTAGTATATATACCCTTAAAATGATCAAGGGCATGGAACAGTTTCCATACAAGAAGCTTGACCGGTTAGGGCTCTGCAACTTGGATAAAAGACAACCGAGAGGGAATATGTTAGAAGTTTTCAAAATCATGAGTCCTGTGAACCAGTAAATAGGGAGCAATTATTTACCCTCTCAAATATTAGAACTTGGGGACACTCTAAGAAACTAACTGGTAGCAGACTTAAAACAAACAAAAGGAAGTATTTTTTCACACAACGTACAATTAGCTTGTGGAACTTGTTGCCAGTGGATGATGTTAAGGAAATAGCATAGCTGGGTTAAACAGACTAAATAAGTTTTTTGATCATAGGTCCAGGTCCCCACTGCACAGCAACATCCCTGACTGCTTTAGCCTCTTTGGTCTCAGACCTGATCTTGAAGTTTCCTAAGCTTATTGTCTTGGTGGACTTCGACATCCACGTTGAGATCAGATGGCATGGGGCGGAGCAGGAATTCATGGCCGTCATGGCAACCATAGGGCTGTCCCAGGTGGTAGTGGGCCCAACACATGAGGGGGGGCATACTCTTGACCTGGTATTCTGCACTGACCTTGAGGCAGGGGGTCCGATGCTGGGGGGAGTGGTAAGTTCTCTCTTGCCATGGTCAGATCATTACCTCATGTGAACCTCCATTCCAGCATGCCTATCTGTCCATAGGGGTGCAGGATCCATTAAGATGGTCCGCCCCTGGAGACTTATGGAACTGGAGGGGGTCTGGAATGCTCTGTGGGAGATACTTGTTGAACTCGACAGTTGCTCCATTGATGACCTTGTGGCTTTCTGGAACATCTGGCTGGGCAAGGCCATCGGTCGGCTTGCTCCTAGGTGTCCACTCCCAGTGTTTCGTCACTGCAGGTCCCTGTGGTTCATGGAGGAGCTGGGGCAGCTGAAGCGTGACGAGAGGCAGTTGGAGTGACAGTGGTGCCGTACTCGCACCCAAGACGATCTATTGTGGCATAGAGCATTTATGAAAGCCTATGTCGTGGCTGTGAGAGCAGCAGAGAAACGGTTCTTTGCTGCCCTCATAGCATCCACACAGTCCAGTCCAGCAGAGCTGTTCTGGGTGGTGAGGGGGTTGGTTGGTCCACCCTGTTTCCGCCTGAAATGGGAGTCATCTAAGGCTCATTGTGACATGTTTTAAGCATACTTTGCTGATAAAATGGCTCGCATTGAGCATGACTTCGACTCCATCATTTTGGAGGCAATGACAGAGTCAGAGGTTAGGAATCCTCTGCCTGGTCGTGTTTCATAGGATGAGTTTTAATCGGTGACATCTAGCAAGGTGGCAGATGTCCGGGAATCTGTTCAGGCCACAACCTGCAAGTTAGATCCATGCCCATCCTGGTTGGTTAAGGCCTCCAGGGAGACAATTGGGGTTGGTGCTTGCGGGGGTGGTTAACACCTCCCTTCGGGAGGGGAGGGTGACCGTTTGCCTCAAGGAGGCTGTGGTACGACCCCTCCTCAAGAAACCATCTCTTGACGTTGACACCCCAGAAAGCTATCGGCCTGTCTCTAAACTTCCCTTTTTAGGGAAGGTTATTGAACAGGTGGTGGACTGTCAGCTTCAGGCTCATCTGGATAGTATCGGTTTTCTTGATCCTACACAGTCGGGCTTTCGTCCGGGTTATGGCACAGAGTCGGCGTTGGTGGCCTTGGTCGATGACCTACTGGTAGAACTAGATAGGGGTCATATGACCCTCATGGTTCTACTAGATACCATGAACCATGAGATGTTGGTGACTCGCCTGCGGAACTTGGCCGGGATGTACAGGACTATTCTGCAATGGTTCCGTTCCTACCTCATGGATAGGTCATGGTGAGAGGTACTAGGGGACTGTACATCATCCTCCGGGGACCTCTTGTGTGGAGTCCTGCAGGGTTCCATTCTGTCCCCTCTCTTGTTCAATGTGTATATGAAGCTGCTTGGGGAGGTTGTGTGCAACTGGGGGGTTCGTTGTCACCAATATGCTGATTACATCCAGCTGTACTTATAACCAACCCAGGCCCTGCTGTCTCCTTGCTGTCCCAGTGTCTGACCGCTGTGAGGAACTGGATGAGGTCCAGTCAATTGAAACGAAAACTTGACAAGGCAAAGTGATGCTGGGGGGGGGGGGGGGGGGGGGGGGGGGGGGGGGGGGGGAGTCAGTGATCTGGGAGAGGGGAACACCTCCGACATTGAGGGTGTATACCCTCCCTTGGTTCTGTCTGTGCAGAGCCTGCGGGTGCTCCTGGACTCACAGCTGTGCCTGGATCTACAGGTGTCGGCTGTGGCCAGGGCACCTTTTGCCAATTAAATCTGGTGAAGAGGCTCCGCCCATATGTCTCAGACACCAACCTCACCAGTTATCTACGCATTTGTCACTTCAAGACTGGACTATTACAATGCGCTCCATGTGGGGCTGCCCACGGTGACGGTTCAGAAGCTGCAGCTAGTGCAAAATATGGCGGCCTGCCTTCTTACTAGGACAGGTCACTGGCAGCACCTACAACCAGTGCTCTGAGCATTGCACTGGCTGCCTATTGTCTTCTAGGCCCGAGTCAAGGTGCTGGTTTTGACCTTTAAAGCCCTTCATGGCTTGGGCCCTACTTACCTCAAAGATCACCTCACCCCTTGAGATCCAGGGCGGCCTCTGGGTGCGCTGTCCTGGAGGTCCCGCGTTATCGGCGGGTTCGAACAGACAGGCGGGCAGTCTCGATGGCCACCCTGTTGCTGTGGAATGCCCTCACGGTGGAGGTTCGCCTCAGTCCAGATCTCTTGACCTTCTGGTGAAACTGTAAGATCTGGCTCTTCCATCAGGCATTTGGCAGTGGGGAGGGTTGCATGATTGTTGTATTTATGTATATTTATATTTTTATAATGTATTGTTTTTACTGCATTTGTGTTCGTTGCCCTGAGTTGCCTCTGTGTGTGTGTGTGGAGGGGTATAAACTGAAGAAAATAAATAGGCTAATCAAGTTGGTCAGGGGTTGGGCTCTTGACTGTTGAGAGCTGAGAGTAAATATCAGGGAATGGTTCATTCCATTATGAAGCAACCAAAGGTGTCCACTGTCTGAGGTGTCTTTTTTGAAGCAACCAAAAGGTGGACGCTTTCAGAGAAAAGAGGCTGTTTTTATAGTACCAGCAATGTACGTGGAGCTGAACAGTTGTCATTAGAGATAGGTCCCTGCCCTGAGGGGCTTACAATCTAAAAAGGGAGGGGAACAGAGGGAGAAATAGTGAATGTGAATGCCCTGGGCCCTGCTTATCTGCGGGATCGCCTTACTCCCCATGTGCCCGTGCAACCTCTGAGATTCCATTCCATTCCACTTTTATTTATACCCCGCACTCTCTCAAAAAGACTCGAGGCAGCTTACAACATATCAAAAAAATACATTCCTGGGTTTGTTATCCCACACAGGGGACCCAGCACAACACAAAGTTAAACAGCAACTACAAAATCATCATATAACAAATCCACGCCCCCCTTTATCCTAACTGATGTACCCACTCCTCTGATTCACCACAAACAGGCAATCAGTCCCACAACTCAGCCTTCTATTCCCCTGCTGCCACCAGGGGAAATACAACCAACTCCACCCCTCTCTCACAGGAGGGAGTCAGCCATACCCTCTTCCTCATCAGCAAACAGAACCACCCCCAAAAGGATATAGAAACCCACAGTATCTCCCGCCTCCGCCTCATTGCCCAGCCGAAGGGCAGGCCCCTTAGAACGTGCCCCTTCTACACGGACCTCTGGCATGGCCTCCAACCACTCCCAATGTTATGGGGAACTGCCCGGAAGTTGATGTCTGCAAGCCCCGCCCCCGCAAGGGGGGGGGAGGAGAGAGAAGCCCGCAGCCCCCAGCTCGCAATAACGCCCCCCCGGTCCCCTCAACCATATAGTTACTGTCCTGGTTGCCGAGATCATCCGGGGGCGGGAAGATCATCCGGGGGGGGGGGCTTTTTGTAGGTTCCCCGGGCGAGATGGGTGGCCACTGATGTGAGATCTTTTTCAGTGGCTGCCCCCGTACTGTGGAACTCACTCCCAGAGGACGCTCGATTGGCCCCCACCCTCCTGTCATTTCAACGTTTGTGTAAGACCTGGCTGTTCCGCCAGGCTTTTGGCGAGGGACGGGTAGGGGGGTGGTTTGGGGTGTGTGTTATGTATATGGGGTTTTTAATTGTGAATTGTTTTAATGTTTTGAGTTGTTGTTCGCCGCTCCAAGCTGCCCTGTGGGCTAGAGGGGCGGGATAGAAATCTTTTATAAAATGAAATAAAATAAAATGAGAAGTATAAATAATAATTGGGATCTCTTGATCAACATCGTTCCTTTCAAACTCGCCCCCCCCCCCGGCAAGCCAATCAATGTGTATTAATGGATAAGACAAGAAAAGCCTGAAGGACTTAGAAACATGTAGAACTCGTGTATTTAGCACAAAAGGTATTTATTTCATTTCACTTTCCACTTCACTTCTAATTTGTTTCCATGAAAACAAGATCCCAGAATGTTTGTGCATTGCAGATCAAATGGGAGATGTGTTGTTGCATGATCTCTACATATCTTATGAAGGATTCAGGCTAGCTTTGAACAAAAATGGAAAATCAGCACAATTTACAAAACATCCATACAATATTTTTCTGTATCAAATTCGTGTAATGGAAACAGTATTAAAAACAACACTGTTACTGAAATAAACAAAATTCTTTAGCAGCTTCAGATAGCCAATTCAAAGTTGAATATTTTGAGTTTGGTCTTCATGGATATTAAAGATCCCATCCTTATAGGCAGGGATCCGTGTTCACTGTGTTCCCCCCATTGCTGCCAATGAGGAAAGGGACAGTGAGCCTTGATTATAGATTATATACATTTACATGTCCTGAACCTAATCATTGTTTGTTTTTCCACAAAAATAACAGTGCTATCAGACATTATCTGATACTAATTATGAATCCTCAATCAGGTTTCAAAATCGGCCCTTTACACTCTGTGAGAGGGTGGAGTGGTTTAAGTATTCGGGCCTTTTAAGTATCAGGCTACGTGGCTAATTGACAGCTGGACTTGGCAGGGCTTTGAAAAGTAAATGCCCAGAGACTGGGGAAAAGGCGGAGGAGAGTGAAGACCTGCAGAGGCTCAGACAGGGAATGTCAGATAGGAATCTGGTGGGGAGGGCTTGGGTCACCACAGAGCAGGAGCCGACCTACATCCAGACAGCTGAGAGGGAGAGGACGCAGGTGGGAGTGTCCCGTATTGGGAATTAAAGAGTCCGGGCAGGCAGAATCTTTGTGTTGGGGTGGCAATCCCAGGGGACCTACTCAGAAGTGAAAGAAGCCCTTACTTGCTGAGCTAGGCTGGCTGTAGAAGGTGGAGGCCAGACTTAAAGCTCCTGAGAGATGTCCTGCCAGGGAGCCAAGGGAGAGTAGCTAAATTCCTCAGGGAGAGAGTGACAGGACAATCCCTACAACACACTCATTTTCCTGCAGCAAACAGGTACGGCAGCACATGATTCCAAGTGGTCATACTAGTTAAGAATATTTTATACAGAATTTGAAACGACAGTTGCACAAAATGTACTGTTACAATACTGCACAGGAGTCAACTATCTTGTCAATCATGTCCTGGATATTCCACGGAGCAGTTGCAAGTGGGATTATCTATTCAGTCACAGGAAGATAAGCAGCATAGACAAATTCATTGATAACTGCTACTTCCAATTTTTAAGATGAAATATTTCCTCACAAATGCCAAAACAAGGAAGAATTTGGTTTGGTATTTGAAATTAAAACTAGGCACATTACAGAGTAAACACATGTGAACAGACAAAGTGATGAATGATAAACATATATACTAACCAGGTGAAGGTTTATGTGTAGTTATATCCGACTTTGCTTATTTTCCCGTATATTATTATACCACCCCAAAAAACAAACTACAGAAATAAAGACAAAAACAAACAAAATACACTTTGAAAAAATAGAAACCTTACTTAATACAGGATTAGCATATTGAATCACAGACTCCACAGCAGTGTAACCTCCATAGCAAAGACTCCTATTGTGATTTGCTTGTGGACTTTTTTGCGGATAAAATCGCTCAAATCCACCACAGTTTTGACGCAACCTTTTTAGCAGTAGGTGAGCCAGAGGCAGTAGAAGTTCCTTCTTGTCCTGTTTCGTGGGAAGAATTTCAGGATGTGTCACCCTTGGATGTGGGGGATGCTCTTGGGACTGTTCAAGCCACTTATTGCGAATTAGATCCATGCCCGTCCTGACTGGTTAAGGCTAGCCGGAAGACACTAGGGTCGTTGCTGGCGGGGATTGTCAATGCCTCCCTTGGGGAGGGCAGGATGCCAGATCGTTTCAAGGAAGCTGTGGTGCGGCCCCTGCTCAAGAAACCATCCTTGGACGTTGGCGTCCTAGCCAGCTATGGGAAGGTTATTGAACGGGTGGTGGCTCAACAGCTGCAGGAGCATTTGAACTGGGTCAATTTTATCAATCCCTCGCAATCTGGCTTTCGTTCAGGTTATGACACAGAGACTGCGCTTGTGGCCTTGGTCGATGATCTCTCCCGTGAGTTGGACCGGGGTCGTTCGACCCTATTGATCCTGTTAGATCTCTCGGCTGCTTTTGATACTGTTGATCATGAGTTGTTGGTGACTCGGCTGCGGGACCGGGCAGGGAATAGCGGGACTGTTCTTGAATGGTTCCGCTTTTTCCTGGCTGGGAGAACCCAGCGTGTGATTTTTCATCTTCTCCCCGGGGCCTCACGTGGGGTTCCTCAGGGTTCTATCTTATCCCCTCTCTTGTTCAATGTGTATATGCAGCCTTTGGGGGAGGTTGTCAGGGAGTTTGGCGTACAGTGTCATCAATATGCTGATGCCACCCAGTTATATCTCTCATTTTCATCAGACTCAGTCCCGGCAGTCCCAGTGCTTATCCAGTGTTTGACAGCTGTGGGGGATTGGATGAGGGCAAGCCGCCTAAAGTAAAATCCCGACAAGACAGAGGTGATGGTTGTGGGGAAAGCTGGGAGAGTGGTGGCCCCCATCATTGATGGGGTCCATCCTCCCCTGGTATCTCAGGTCTGGAGTCTGGGGGTGCTCCTGGATCCACAGCTCTGCCTGGATGTTCAGGTGGCTGCTGTGGCGAAGGGGGCATTTCGTCAGTTACATTTGGTACGTCGGCTTAGGTCATATGTCTCAGACTCTGATCTGGTCACAATCCTCGAGGCTTTTATTATCCCGAAACTGGACTACTGCAACGCACTCTATGTGGAGCTATCCTTGGTGCTGCTTCGGCAACTGCAGCTGGTGCAGAACGCGGAGGCTCGTCTCCTAACAGGGACGGGCCGATGCGAGCACATTACACCAGTGCTTTGCTCTATGTGCTGGCTGCCGATAGTTTTCCGGGCCCAATTCAAGGTGTTGGTGCTGACCTTTAAAGCCCTAAATGGCCTGGACCCCACCTACCTGCAGGACCGCCTCACCCTCCAGGTCCTGGATTGGCCCCTGCGGTCGACCGGGGTTGCCTTCAAGGTCCCCCGGGTGTCGACCTTGAGGAGGGCGTTTTCTGCGGCTATGCCGCGGTTGTGGAACTCGCTCCTGTTGGAGGTCCATTTGACCACCGACCTCCCCTCTTTCCATAGACAATGTAAGACCTGGCTGTTCCGCCGGGCCTTTGACGAGGGAGATGGGGTGTGTGGGGTGGGGTTTGAATTGTTTTAATTGGGGGATTTTAGGTTGTTTTTAATTGTATTTTGATGCCATTTATTTTAATTTGTATTTTAAAATGTTGATCCCGGCCCGAGATGCTTTTAGCAGGAGGGGGCGGCATATACATTTTATTAATAAAAATATAAATAAATAAACAAATAAACAAGCAAACAAACAAACCCCGGCCCTGTCTTCCATCGCTGAAATCACAGCAGAAATGGGCTAATCACATCAAAAACTCAGTGCACACGAGCGGGACTTCACGTGATCCACCTGCTGTGATTTCAGCTCGCAGCAGCTCCCCCTCCCCCATCTCATGTGCAAGCAACCAACCTATGAGGTAAAGAACAGCAATTCAGTCTTGCCAAAGCTGAAATTATCAAGATGTTTTAATGTGAATATGTATTGTTTTTTCCATTTTATTTACTAGGCCAGCTATTATATATTTGAGGGTTGGGGAGAACCTGGGTTTTTTGACTTCGTATTTTATATTTCTAGCCTATTTTCCTACAGAAGGAAAGCTTGTACAATCACCCTTTCTGCAAGTACGTCTGTCTGTCCCTTGACATTTTTGATCCTGCAAAACAATTCCACCCAAATGTGATAAAGGAGCAGAAGAGGCCCCGAAGATCTCTCACTTCTTTGCATAAATGCCTCAGCTCTGGAGAGGCAGAACAATACTTGGGGGGAATCCTGCCCATTTTCTTTCTCCAGTCTCTAGGAATGAATCCAGTTGGAAGGGGAAGACAAAATGGGCAAGTGAGGAGGCACAGGAAAATGGAACATTATGATAATCAAAGAGAAAAGGGGAAAGAATGAAAGCCAAGGTAAGAGAACTAGTGGTGCAAAAGGGAAGAGATTTAAATGAAAAGGCAGGATAATAAATGGTAGAGAAAATAACAGAAAGTATGCAAAACATAGTGGCAATAAGAATGAAATCAGGGCACAAGAGAGAGAAAAAATATGTAAAATAATAAGACAACTTTGGGGCTAGTAAATTTACTTTATTTTTGTATCATGCCTACATATTATTTTTACACAAGTACACAAGACCAATGAAGGGAAGTAAAGAAACGAGTGCAGCTCTTTACATTATATCTTCAAATGCTGTTGTTCAATATTTCTCTGAATAAAAAAACATTTATGGATGCCCATGCTATGCATGAGCCAAAGCGGTTCAAATGCTATCTTTTATTGGATTTGATACACTTTTAAGACTCTGAACTTTGAAAAACAAGTACTCAGTAACAGATACCACTATTATAATGTACATTTTTAGAACGTGGGTAAAGTCTGACACAATTTGCAACTTTATCAGTCTCATTACAATGAAGACAGTCGTTCATATATTCAAAGATACATACTAACACAGACATGAGCCAAGTTTCCATCCCCAAGAGTTACGTGTTAAAATCTTCATGGGTTAAGAACCACAAGGGGCACACATATGCACGTGCACACAAACCTCTCCTGCTTTGAGACTGGCTTGTGGAACCGATGCTCTACGGTCCTGTCTGCTGATATTCAGAGGAGCAGCACCAATTCAACTGCTGAGACCCAGGTGCAACGAAGGAAGACACAGGATCATTAATGAAGCGTGGGGGCGGAGGGGGCAATCCTGACCAAAAGACACACTTGAACTACTCCAAAAGCCACACATGGCTCCTGAGTCACAATTTGATTACTCCTGTACTAATACATGCACATATAATACCACAAAATAAAATCCAAAATCCAATCCTTTAAATGTCAAAGATCTAGTATACCTTCTTCAATGGGTTCATACTTTGCAATGATTTCGGAAGCTGTTTCGGCAGCACAGGTTTCAAACTGGTCTTTTTTGAGAAACTCAGCGAGTTCTGCCATGGACAGCAGCTTGCGGTCTTTAGCGTAAGTGGAGAAAAGTTCACGAATTTCTGGTCTGTATGCAAGTGTTCGATAAATTCCTGTAAAATCTTCTATAGTAATCGTTTTCGACTTCAGCTGATCACTCGCCTACTAAAAAAACAAAAACTCATGAGTACAAACATATGCATAAAACGGCATTAATACATAAAATGAAGTATAATGTGCTACAAGTTGTCAAAACATGCCACTACGACTTCAGTACAGATGTTCCTGTGCATCTGACAGTTCTGTCAATTCAAAGGCAGGTTTTTTGTTAATTTGAATGGGAAGAACAGAATTTGACATAGGGTGTTAACACATGAAAGGTGAGGTCCCCGTTGCCGCTCCATGTCCCCCTCCGCAGCCGCCACGCACAGGCTCCGTGCAGAACCTAACTAATGGGTAGGTGTTCCTCCCTGCTGCGGTGTGCCTGTGCTCCTCCTTCCTTCCCCACCATAGAGTTGCAGTCACTCTTCGGATGCCCTGCGCTGCCGGACACAACTCAATGGTGCTGAACACAGGCAGACAGAGCCACGTATCCAACAGATGGGGGTAAACATGGGGGTGCCCTGTCCCCCCCAACACACAGGAGGGGGCCACAGGGCAACATGTTGCCCCGCCTTTCCCTAGAGTCACCTGCACAGTATCATTGACCTTCCCTGGGATAACACCGTGAGTAATGGCCCTGAGATTAACATCTGGCAGCCACCTGACAGACAAACGGGTGAATCCAGGGCTGACGGGGGTGAAAGTGGGGCAACATCTTGTCTGGTTACACCCACAGGGTGAAAACAAACATGGCTTTCAACCCCGGGGCGAACCACTGCAGCTGCCACTCCCCAGGTTGGCAGGGAGGGCTGTTCACATGAGCAGCCCCAACCCTTAACCCGGCTGTGAGGGTTGCCGGTACAGGTCCCTCCACACTCTGGTGATGTCCAAGGAACTGTCCATATGGGACCAGACTCCTGGGCCAATGCGGAGCAGCAAGATCAGGACCTGAGAAGAGTTGCCACCAAACAGCTGATGGGGGAGGGGAGTTCCTCTCACCCCACCCCACCCCACCCCCAATCAGCTGTTTGGTGCACACAGCCAGCTGCCAAACAGCCAATGGGGGGGGCATTCCTGGATGAAGTGCCAAGGCTAACCCTCAACCCCCGGGTCACTGCTGTGTGGCTGGTTCCCAGTCACTTGGGAACTCCAGGTGCCACTTTCCCCTTTCCAGAGCTGGAAGAGGAAACCAGCACCCGGACTTCCGAAGTAACTAGGAGCCAGCCCCCCAGCAGTGACCCGGGGAAGCTCCCTGTCACTTGGGAAAGGCCACTTTCCCCTCTCCTGCGCCTCCCAGCTGGGACTTTCCAAGTTACCATAAGCTGACCCTGCAGCGCTTCCTGTCATTTTGAAAGGCTGGCTGGCACATCCCTCAAAAGCGTCCCTATCAGCTTTTTGGCAGCTGGCTGTGTGCACCGAACAGCTCATGGGGGGCCCAAGAAAAGTGTGTTCACTGCTGCTGCAGAACAGTTGATAGGGGGGAGAGACGCTCCAAGCCCCCCCTCCCCATCAGCTTTTTGGCGTGTCAGGAGAGTGCACTCCTCCAGGCCCCACGATCAGCAGTTCGCAGGGACCAGGTGAACATGCTCCTCGAGGCACAATCCATGGACCCCACCTCGCAGCAGACCTGGGTGGGTTCAAAAGATATGCAGGCCTACGTTACCCCAGATGGGCAGGCCTTGGCCCGGGTTGTGTCTCCCGAGATTTTAAGGAGGATGTGTCCCATAGCAGCCGCCTACTCACCCCAGGGCATATTTATTTATTTAGACTCGGGGCGGCATACAACAATAATAAAACATCCGATAAATAAAACATTAAACATTAATAGAACATTAATATATGCAGGCCAACATCTGGCGGTGAGGAAACAAGCATACAGGTGAGTCCCAGGTCAAAGCAGGCCACTGTTATGTTTGTTTTCACCCATGGTATGTAAACTTTTACATAAACTAATAGAACTTCTCCCCATCCCTGCATTGTGAACCCTGCTTACACCGTAGCGAGGAGAGAAAGAGTGCTCCCAGCCTTCTCTGAATGGTTAGGAGCACTCTCTCTTTCCAAGCAAAGCTTGCTTTGCAGAAGGAAAGGGGGAATGTGCCGAACAGCTTGCTCTCTCTTCTGGGGGCTTTTGCTGTCAGTGTGGAAGGGATATGAAAACTTTTCATCAAGAAAAGGTTATCAGGTAAATATATTTTCCTAATGAACATTTTTCACTTATGAAAAGGTCATAAATACTTTTCCTATGAACATTTTTCACCTCCAAATTAATTATGTATATGATATATATATCACTAAGCTACACTAAAGACATCTAGAGCGATGGATTATCTTGTGGTCAGAGATTGGAATACAGGAGATATAGATCCCCTGTGTGATCTTCAACAAGTCATATAATCTTTTATTTGCCACAGTTCCAATCTGTGAAATGGGGATAACAATATGTCTGGACTTTACAGGATGCTTTAAGGATAACTTTATTAATAGAGTGTTCTGATAGTTTGGGGACACAGAAAGATTATTTATTTATTTATTTATATTTTATTTATTTATTCAATTTGTATCCCGCCCCTCCTGCGAACAGCTGGGGGCGGCTAACAAGTTAATTATAAAAACAATTTATAAACAATATACTAAAACAATCCATAAAAACACAATAAAACAGGCTGGGATAATAATAAATAAATAAGGGTGGGGGGTGGTAAAACACCCCCTAACCCACCCCACCCTCCTCCCTAAAGGCCTGGGCGAACAGCCAGGTCTTACAAATTCGCCGGAATGTCAAAAGGGTTGGGGCCAGGCGAGCTTCCTCCGGGAGGAAATTCCAGAGGCGCAGCCCAGTCACCCAGAATGCCCTCTCCATTGTGGCCCCCACTTAACACAGGGGACCTCCAAGAAGGCACCCCCAGCGGACCGAAGGAGCCGCTCTGCGAATGCTCTGCAGCTCCATATTCTATCATAATTTTTATTGGCAAACCTCAATGTTCTGCTTGCTATTCAGAAAATTTAGTAACAAACTTTAATCTGCCTCTCCATTTCTGATATTGCCAAAAGTTAATGCTACAGAAAGGAAACAAACTAATAACAGAAAGAAAAGGAAAGGTCATTTCTAAAACAACTGCACATATTTCCCTTATGGGATGAGTTGTTTAGTTATCACCCTACAAATATGTCATTATCCTGCAAAATTAACCGAGTCAGAGATAAACCATAATTTTGATGCAATAAGTTCGCCTTACCATACAATCTTTACTGGATCCAGTTGCAGTGGAACATTTGTACCCATCGTAGACCAAGCTCTCCAATAATTATTCTCTTTATATGGCCGTTTTTACACGGACGCCTCCCCGCCCCCCCCCC
>QEPC01006340.1:1483535-1501568 GCA_003113815.1 Sphenodon punctatus
GGGGTTCACACTCCGGGTGTGCTGAGCGCGCGATAAAGGATATTTGTTCTCCATTGCAGCGGCTCCAACATCGCCCTACGCCTCTTCCTCCTCGTCTTTACTGCGATAGGCTCAGCAGCTCCCTGCGAGGCGGGCCCGGCTCCCCTCGCCTTTGCCCGAGGCGGGGGAGCGAAACGCGGACGCGTGGTCTCACCATCCCCGGCACGCGGGCTGTGTGACGCCACAAGCGGCGTTGTCGCCACGGGAACACGAGCTCCTCCCCTTAGTGACCTATCGGGTCCCTCCAGGAAAGGAATCATCCCCCTCTGCTCTAATGCGGGATTCACGCTTCTGATTAGCTCCAGCCTCCTTCTCCCGCTCGAGGCCGTCGCGAGAAGCCCCGCCCCTCCTGCTCATTGGTCCCACCCCCGCGACACCCCGCCCCTCTGTAGTCTCCCTTCCCCCACAAGCCGGCTCGAGAGACCACTCTCACCCATTAACACCCCTCCCCTCTCCATTAGCCCCTCCCTTTTCCAGCCGCCGCAGCGCGAGGACTCGCTGGCTTTTAGCCCCGCCCTTCGGAGCCTTCCCTCTTGGTGCCTCTGCCCCACTGCAGGGGAACCCTCTCCTGAAATGGGGACAGCCCCCCCCTTTCCACGTCTGCCCCTCCGCGCTGGTGCTGCCAAGTTGGGACGGGGGGGAGAGTTAGAGCCTGTTGCCTCCTCCAGCGCTGGGAGGAAGCCTAGTCCAGGAATCGTGCAGCTCCAAGTGGGGTTAACCAAGGTAGCACGTGGGTGTGGGTACCATAGTGTACCTTTCCCACTGACATCCATGTCACTTTTTAAAATTCTGATGCCCCGAGGGATGATTAAAAAATTCCCACAGGACAGCACTGATGTTTTTCTGGTAGCGCTGGACCCTGCTTAATACTCTGCTGTGCTATTTGTTTAAATATCTGTGCCATAGCAGGGGTCAATAGTATGTCACTTGACTTCCCAGGATCTTTGTATCAAGGGATAGTGGAGGAAATTGCCAGAATAGGAGTAGTTACTTCAGTTTTGTTAAACTGAAGTAGTTACTTCGGTTTAACTGTTCATCTGAATGCTACCAAAGTGGCTTAGTTAATTTGGTTTAATTAAACTGAAATAGTTTACCTCTGATTTAATTAAGGCCACCTTCAGATGAACAAACTAGTTACTTCTGTTTACGCTGTTCATCTGAACGCTAGCCGCCAAGGTAATGAAACTGAAGTAGTTACTGGTGTTTAACTCTGTTCATCAGAACCTGGGTCCTGAAGATCCGGGGGAAGCCCCAATTTCTCATGGTGAGCCAGAGTGCCCCTAGTTAACCCATAGGATTAGGGCTACGTGCTAGGGTTGCCACCTTTCGTGGTTTGACCCTGGGACTCCCACAGGTCAGAACAGGAGTCTCGGAATCAGACCACAAAATGTGGCAACCCTGGCTGCAGGGCGTGGTCATGTCAAAAAGGGTAATGAGCCTTAGGCACTTTCCTGCCCCTTCTCTGATGTGGCCCTGCCCCTATGAAGTGCCATGATGTCAGAGCCCTCTGGAAGGGCAGGGTTACTTCAGAAAGTGGGTGACCGCTGCTTTGCTCTACACGTCTTGCAACATGGCCAGGGCCCTGCTGCCCCCAAAGAGCATTTTGACCTCATGCTGATCTATAAAGGGTGGGATGACATCAGAAAGTGGCGTGACAGCCTCTCCTACCCTGACCTGGTCCCACCCCTATTTGGTTTCCTCCCAGAGGGAGCTGGGCATGGCTATGCCAGAGCTTCTGTGCCCTTAAGCTTTGATGCCCATTTCCTAGCAACCCTTTGACGGAGCCCTTTCTGCGTTCTACAGCCCATGCTCCCCGCAGACTGGCAACTATCCCATCGGGCGGAGGTGTCTCTCCAAGCTGTGGAATGAGCTAAAAAGCTCTAAAACCAGAAAAAAGGGCTAGGTAAGAGCTAGGGGGTTGTCCTCATCATCAAAGGACTGGTTTGCCAGGTGACCCTTAGTTTTAGAGAGCATCTCTTATTTCACAGCCCTGTAAATAGAACATAATGGACATCCCTTATTTACATAACAAACCTTTATTCCGAACACCACAACTCCATGAAACATAATGTGTGTTCCTTAGTAGAGAATTCCTCTCCACTCCCGTGGTGTCCTGTATTGTTAAATTTTTGATCTGTCAATATTAACCAAGGGACATATGACCCCTCATGCAGTGCCTGTCACCTTATCAAGTTGTTCTGTCCCTTATGCCATCCAGCCCCACAGGCACCACAGTAGAGAATAAACAGTTGTGGGTAGCAGCTCTGTCTGTGACAGCCACCGAAAGGTGATGCTATAAGAATTAGCTTTGGGAAGCAAAGTGAAGATTAGCTACAGATAGTATGAAACTATTCTCCTTTTCCAGTGGATGGGGTAGCAGAAAGGGTGGCAGGAAATATTTGGAGGGGAAATTGCCTCTTCTACCCCTTACTTTCCATTGGTGTTTTTCCTGCAGCCATCCTGCCTCAGTGCAATAAACGAGCACTAACACAAATCGGCAATTTTTGCAAGCAGCGGTGTCTCCAGGAAGTAGATATTACTCCATGTATCTCCCAGAGTTCTCAATTTGCTCTTTCTTAGGCACCTTAGTTTCTGGCAAACTGATCCTGCTTTGTGACCCCACCAGGCCTGATGTCCTGGATCAATCGAGACACATTTCCATTTCTGGTCATGTTTTGGCTTGCTCCAGACCTTCCAGGGCTCATTTTAGAAAGGTGTTAATAGGCTTGTGTCCACAAAAATATTTACCAGGGGGCATTTCACGCCATGTCATATTGCTCCAGGACTAATGCTTTGCATGCTTCAACATAGTGTGCATGTACAGCCAAAGAGCAATTGTGGCAGTTGCAAATTACTCTGGAGGTGCACAGGAGTAATTTGCCCTGAGGGAATTGCCAAACCTCACTGGGACAACACAGCTGGCACTGTAACAGGGCGTTTGAGCAACTAGCCACGGGACAAGATGCCCTGCTGTAAATGTTCCTGTGGATCCTAAACAACATTTTTTTTAGGGATACATCCCTAAACAAAGGGGTAGACAACCCTTTCTCTTCCATGAGACAATTTGAAAATGAGTACAAGCTGCCCAGGCTAGATATAAGAGTTGGAGGAGCAGGGAGCTGAAGACTGTGGTCAGGATGGAGAAGGAATGAGAGGATCAGATCAAGAACCTATGCCCGGAGTGGAGAACCTCAAACTCGGGGGCCAAATGCACCACAAGGCTAGTTTTTATTTGGCCCCTTCCCACTTTCTGGATCTGGACTGAGTTCTTACTCCCAACCACTGAACACTCACGTGTAAGATAGGGAAGTAGAGATGAGGGCATGTGCACGAGGATAGGGGGATTCAGGGCATAGATCCATGATCTGGATCCTCCTCTTTCCAAGCACACCCCTTAAGCACCCCAGCCCCCAACTTCTATGGGGCTCTCAAAGCTTGTACTGATTTTTAAAGTGGCCCCTGGGAAGGAAAAGATTCCCCATTCCTGATCTACACCATGGATCCATTACCTGTCCATGAGTATCTGGCCACATCTGTTTCTTGCCCTGAACTCAGTTTTTTCAATGGTAGAGGATAGGGGCTGGATCCAGGGGCCAAACCCAGGAATTAGAAAGGGGGCAAATAAAAAAGCTGGGGTCCCACCTACCCACCTCTTCCTGAGATCCCTTTACCTAAAAACTGACATTTTCAAACTGATACTGGGCATGGATCACTCCATAATTGCCCTCGTATATACTTCCTCTGCAACATTATTAATATTTTATTTATATAGCATCAGCAATCTGGTACTGACCACTGAGAGGGAAAATAGTGGACTAGATGTATCGTTTTGCAGTAGTTCTTATGTTCCATCAATGCATCAAACATCCTTGGTTTTCCAGTCCTTTTTTCATTAATTATCATTATTTGCTCCATCAACAGCTCTAGGGTATGCCAAACAACCCACATAGTAAAGGGTGTTTTTAGACAAGCACCTCCCCACCCATCACGCATGTCGCAGGACTGCATAGTGTGCCAATGTTTCCCTGCAAAACATGCATGATAGGTGGGTGCTTGTCTAAAATCACCCCAAATCTCATAGCTGGGTTTTCACTCTGGTATCCTCAACAGTTATACATGAATGTACAGATATTTGTAATGAGACAGCATAAAAATAATCTTTACAGAATATGTTTTCCATTCTGATTCCATCAAATATCTTTTTTTTCTTTCAGTCTGGCAATTCTTCCCAAGTTTCTAACTATTTATTATGGTGTCACTGAATTTTCTTGAATTTTGTAGGTATGACAGGCCAGTCATATCATAATTGGTTCTAATATGTGCGCCATGAAATTGTAACATCCTTTCCTGTGTCTGAGTGGCACTTTAAAGGATACAAACTTCTTTTCTATATTTTAAAACATCAAAGAAAATCAAAGCAATCGTTTCCAATCTGGTTCCTGTAAATGAAAGCTTCATTGATAAGAAAGGGGCAAATCACATCTGCAGCAGGAAGTGTAGCTATCAAATCCATAGCTATCAAACTTAGTTTGATAGATAGTTAAGGTTCTAGATCAGTTGTTCCCAAGCATTTTGCCTGCACAACCACAGTTTAGATGATTAAATGTAATCCTGTAGCCCAAGTTAGAGTCCTGAACCATAGTTTTGGGAATCTGTGTTCTAATTTTTGCCAGTTATTTTTCATTGAGACATCATCACAAGTTCTAAAGTATTTTTTTAAATGCTAAATTCCCATTTTCATGTTTTCAATCTGATGTTTGGTGACATTTTCATGCTTTTATTTCAGGTTCCACCTCATCACTACAAAAATAAAACATCATGTCCAAAAAATGCAATTTGTCTAAGGAAGAGAAAGTGCGTTTCATTTGCAGCTTGCTGTATCAGGCCCCTCCGGGCGAATTCAGAAATGTTTTTGGAGATCTCTGTACTCTCATCAAGGATGATGATCTGATGAGGCAAGAGGCTGCCCACGTGTGTGCCCATCACAATAAGAACAATTTCACCAAAGTCAAAGTGGAAGAGAGCAATGCCCTGGTGACTCGCCACAATGATCTAGGAGGGAATCGTTTCTATGACCCTCAAAGCAAACTCTCTTTCCAATTTGACCACCTGCGAGAAATAACAAACAAACTTCAGCTTCATGGTGTCATGAGAGACAGCACAGAATCGTGGAGAACAGTTTTGAATGAAGCTTTAACTGTGTATGTGAACAATCACTTTCCTTCAGGAGGTTGTAGCGTCTTTAGAAAAACCTTGAGTAACAAAGAGGTCTTTGTGGTCTGCATTGAGGGCCACAAGTATCAGACTTTAGGTTTCTGGAATGGCCTTTGGAGATCCGAATGGACTTTTGCCCTGGCTCCACCAACTACCCAGATAACAGGGACCATTCACATGCAGATACACTACTTTAGAGATGTAAACCTCCACATGACAGCTTGCACCGATGTCAAAGAGGACCTTCATGTGATTGACCAAGCCCAGTTTACTTTAGATTTTGTGAAGTTCGTGGAAGCTGAAGATAACAAATTTCAGACTAACTTACTTGAAAACTTCCAGGCCTTGTCAGATAAATCATGGAAAATTTTTCGAAGGCACCTCCCAGTCACTCGCACTGTCATCAACTGGAATAAACTAATAAGACTATCGAGGCCAGCAGTGATGTACCACTGAGCTTGCTGAAATGTGTTTGAACAAAATATAGTCCAAATCAAACTCATAATCACTGAGCAAATTCAGATTTATTTACTGATTTCATTTATTTTTTGATGGTGTAAGGGAATTTTGAACCTTTCACTACCTTGAACTTTATCCAGGCCAATAGTCACTACAACTTGTTAGTATTTAGTGGTTATGCAGTGGCTACTCTACAGTTTCTTTCATCATCTTCTGAAGTAAGATTTTGAAGGCTGTACTAGCCACTGTCAGAGACATGGGATGTCTCCAGAAGAGACAGAGAGGAGAGGCTTCTGGGGCCTTGGGTAACCTTACCCCGCCCTGGGCACACAAGCCATATGATGTATGACTTGTGTGGGCAGTGGCAGCCAGATGTCCATCCCACCTCATGGCGGGTGAACAGCTGCCTGCTGCACAACGCATCCTTAAAAAAATTCCGAGGACACACTATGGAGCAGCCGTACCCGCATATGGGGTAAGACTGCCCAGGGCAGGGCAACCCATGTGATAGGACGCACTTGCCCCACCATGCCCAGTGCAACACTGTGGGACCATGAGCGATGGGCGCTAGTGCCCATTACACGCAGCCATGTCACAGCCAGGGGCAGGGGCTCTCAGTCTGGCCAGGCTGATCAGGGCATGCTCCTCTGAGCTCCTCCTCCCTGATCAGCTGTTTGTCAGAGTGGGGAGAGGGGCATGCACACAGCCCTCTGAGGTCCCCCTCACCCTGCTCAGTTGTTTGTCAGGGGGAGGAGGTATGGGAACTTGCTGAAATGATAGCAATGCTTCCCATAGAATCCGATCGGTTGTCCCGATGAATTACTTTATTGAAAACCTTTCTATTGTAAGTATTTGAAATTTCTTCTGTCATTCCATCCACTTCCTTGGGTATCTGTAATCTTCTCAGTAATTGCTCCCACTCCAGTAAGTAGGCTTCCAAAAATGTGCTAATTTGTAAGCGAGCACAATATAGAAGAGTGTTCAACGTCTTTACTGCTTACGTGGAACGGAAGTGAAGGCATGTTCCTTCACCTACAATTCCCATGCTTTTTTAGTGCTTGATGGAATTTGTAACCACCTTAACGTCTCTCCTAACCCAAAAGGTTTTTTTAATTTCTGAATTTCCATTGTTTTTGAGAATACAATGCAGTGCTCTATATTCATTCTGCTGCCACATTGTAATGCTGAGCAATGTAACCATTTTGCCAAGTTAAACATACGGTAATGTTCTCAATTACCCTAAGTGGGGGCGAGTGCCCCCAGCTCTCCCTGAGATCTATGGATATGTTTAAAGGAGTAATGATTTCCATTAACATTGATTGGGAAGTATATGGGGTATATGGAAGGGGAGGGATAATGGGGTACATGGGTGACATGGGTGTGGCAGCGTAATGGGGTACATGGGGTGACATGGGCTGGAGGGGGAGGGGTATTGGGGTACATAGGATGAGAATGGGGCCCAAGGGGGAGGGATAGTGGGGTACATGGGGTGACACTGGGGCCAGAGGGAGGAGGGTTGGAAAGCAGTGCAGAATCTAGTCTGAATTGAATGGATCTTACATCCCACGGTCCAGAAGCTCCAAGTCCAAGAGAAAAAAGATGGGGGTGCCTAGTTCACACCCATGCAGACAGTTCTGCTGTGTGACCCTATGGGTTTGCAAGCTCGGAATCTGAAGCAATTCCTGAATGAAGGATTTTTTTTGCAAACTCAAAAAAATGTGAAGTGGAACTAAACTATTTCTCCCAGTTCAAATTTACTGAGGAGTGGGGGAGGGACTGTGAGTACCTGACAGAAGAAGAATCCTGTGTGTGTGCACATACATGAGGGCCTTGCGTGTGAGTGCATGGTTAGGCCGGCATGAATGTGAATGCATTGGAGAGAGGGGTGTATGTGTGTGTGTGTCTGTGTGTGAGAGAGAGAGAGAGAGAGAGAGAGAGTGCAGAGGGAAGAAAGACCTCTGTGTATGAGTACAGGAGGGCTTCTGGGTGTATGAGTGCTTACAGTCAGCTCAGCCCAGACACAAACCCTACTTGTTGCTAGCCCTTTCCCAGATGAAGATGGGAGAATGGTTCATGTTTTACTGAGGGCTGCCTTGGATCTCTCACATCCAGTCTTGCCCCTGTGTTGCCCCTCTCTGGCTTTGCCCCTTTCTCACTTGCATCAGTGCAAGTCCAGGCAGAAGTCACCCAACTCTAATTTCCCTCATCTGCCTGCTTTCACTCTGCCCTGGTTCCCATGCCCGCTGTTGCCGCTGCCTGGGAGAAGGCTTTCTCCCCATGTGGTAAGCTGAGGGTGGCCAGCCAAGGATACGTATGTAGGCATGTGGGGAGGAGCGGCAGGCAGTGTGGCTCACGCAGCGCTACAAAGGTCGTTCAAGTTGTGGTGGAAAGTGCCATGCTAAGGGTTAGCAAGAGCTGCTGGAGGAATGCCACAGCGGTGATCTAACGGGGGATATGAGAGCAGGGGAAACACTCAACTATAGTGAGGGCTCAGCGCCCCCACACCCACCCCACTGTCTCTTATACACATCTAGATGTGTATAAGAGACAGGCAGAATGTCACTGGAGATGTCAGGCTTGGGCAGTCCTGTAGGCAGATGGATGAGCCCAGGCTTTTCCATTTGGAGCCGGAGCAGAGCTGGGATGAGGCTAGTCTGGTAGCTGCTCTTCCCTCTGGGTCCAGACCCTGATCCAATCAGAAAGGTAGGGATGCAGGATCAGCCCCTGCGGGTAGGCTGAAAGCCGCTCCCCACGGCTTGTTGCCACTGAGCTTCTCAGCTCTCCAACTTCAGCACGTACCCCAGCTCAAGCTGACTCTAGGGGGTCTACATCTGCCCCTCTCGCTTCAACATCTGGCTGTGCCAAGGCTGGGAGAGGGGAGGCCTGGGGGCAAGACTGTATATTGGAGAGTCACCCCTTTGGCGAGGGTGGGGGGTTGGGGTGCAGAAGCCTCTGCTTTGTGGTTGGGCTCCTCCTGTCCTGCAGGGACTATTTGAGGTGGCAGGGGGCGCGCTGATGGGAAGCTAGGTGAAGCAGCAGAGGAGTCTCCTCAGCGCTGTCTCTCGGATGGGGGAAGCACCTCACAACTGGATCCCTCAGTCCAACTTCAAAACTGGGATCCTCCTCCCCCGGAGCCACCATGGCAGCCATTCAGAGCTTATCTTTGGCATCTCTGACCTTTTCCATTGGCTTTGGGGGGTGGCAATAAGGAATACAGGGGCAAGTGCCACAGCTGGAATCTGAGAGTTCCTAGAGCACTGGATATCTCCTACCCCCCCCATGGCACAGCCAACTCCTTTCCATCCCAGGGAGAGTGGGGCTTGTGTGTTCTGCTGTGCCTGGCACCAAAGGTAGGTGAGGTTCTGTCTGTGTCTCCATCATGGTGAAGAGATGCCCCTGAATCCTTCCTCTCCTTTCAGATGTGCGGAACTCCTCCTGTCTCTCATCAGAGCCGCATTCCCCTCAAGTTCGGAGTTGCCTGAGCTTGAGCTACCATTCCACAGCAGGGCTATTTTCAAGCCCATGAGCCTCCACTGTATTTCCAAAGTAGAGTCTTCCCCTCCCTTGGTGCTGCTGCCACCAGAGCTCCCACGAGGGAGCCTGCAAGGCACTTGGATTAAATTGCAAAGCAGCCCCTTACCTCTAATTGTGCAATTAAAAACCCCCACTTACTTCTGATAGCTGAGTGTCCCCTCGCACACAGCTTTGCAGAGGGCTCGGCCACTTGAGGAGGTGGTGCCGTGTCAGTGGCTGGAGACAGTGGATCTGGGCAGGTGAGGCAGCAGCGCATCTGGCCCCATGGAGGAGTGCTGGATGCAAGGCAAGACCAGCCACCCGCACATTTGTTTGCTGAGTTTAGCCTCACGTGGGCGTGGGTTAGATGCCCTATCCATGGAATGGGGGGGGGGCAGCTCTCTGGCCACCAAGGGGTCACAGGTACATATGGACCATGCCACCCACTGTCTTGGAGAGTGGCCATCACAGTTTTCCAGCCCAGGTGGCTGTCCCGTCACCTGCACATTTCTTTTTACCCAGTATCTAAGTGGTGGCGATGTTGACATCCTTGGCAGTGGAGTGTTAAACAGAAGTGAGAGGGTCAAGATGAGAGCGAGGAAGGCCAGTATAAAGGAAGTTGCAGTAGTCAAGGTGAGAGATGACTAGAGTCTTAGCAGTGGGAGCAGTAAGGAAGGGCCAAATTGTAACTGTTATGTAAGGAGAAGCGACAGGCCTTAACAACAGACTGAATATGAGATGTAAGGGAGAGGAGGGATTCAAAGATGAACCCCAGGCTATGAGCCAGAGGAATGGACTGGATGGTGACATGATCAATAGAAACAGAGTGTTAAGTGGGAGATAATGGTTTATGGGGGAAGATGACGAGTTCAGCTTTGGAAATGTTAAGCACCAAAAAGCATGGAAATTGGCCTTTGTCTTCACCCACGTGCCATGTGGTAAAGATGTTGCAACCTATCCCTAACAGAAGGTGGGTCACCGCGTTCTGCACCAGCTGCAGCTTCAGAACAGTCTGCAAGGGCAGCCCTACGTAGAGTTCATTGCAGTAGACCCATATAGTTGAGAAACCACCCATCCTTCCATGCCCCACTGCAGCCCCTGCGATCGGCCAGGAGCGCCTCCTCGTGGGTATTACCTATTAGTCATGTTTGCACGGTGAGGGCTCGGAGGGAGGCGTTCTCATTTGCTGCCCGAATGTTGTGGAACACCTTTCCCCCTGAAGTTCATTTGAGTCCAATCCTCGGGCATCTTCTGGAGGTGGAGCAAGACCTTTTTATTTGTATGGGCATTTGGTGGGCAAGGTTAAGGAAATGGGGGGTTGGTGGGTGTTTTGGGGTAAGAGCATGATGGGGAGAGTTGGGCAGGGATGGGGAAAGGTTGAGGGTTTGTTTGTTTTTCTTATGCTGTTTTCATATGAATTTGTATCTATTTTGTAAGCCACCCTGAGCCATTTGGGAAGGGCAGAGCAAAACGGAGCTAAATAAATAAATAGATTAGCCTTGAGGTTATGCATGATGGTGGCCAAATCCGAATTGGATAGAAATGTTCACAGCCTTCTCACCAGATAAAGTTGGTAAAAAGTGCTCCTGGCCACCACTGCAACCTGACAATCCAGGTGCAGCAGTGGATCCAAGAGCACCCCGAAGCTGCGAACCTGAGTGACCAAGGGAGGACAGACCCTGTCAATGACAGGGGTTCCTACCTCCCCCAGGTCATAAGATTGGCCAACCATCATCAGCTCAGTCTTGTCTGGATTCGGCTTCAAATTGGCTCCCCTGCATCCAGTCCCCAGTGGCAACCAGGCACCACTGAGACTGCAGGACCTGGGTCAGATGAAAGAAGAGATAGAGCTGGGTGTCATCTGCATATTGAGGGCACCTCACTCCAAATCTCCAAATGATCTCGCCCAGGAGCCTCAGATACTCATTGAACAGGACTGGCGACAAGATGGCACCCTGTGGGACCCTGCAAAGAAGCTCCTGAGGGGACAATGAGCCACCACCGCCCATCACCACCCTCTGAATTCTCCCAGCCAGGAATGAGCAGAACCACACAAGAGCAGTCTTGCGCACCCCAGCCAGGTCTCTTGGCCATGTCAACAACACTCCATGGTCAACAGTTAATGGTATCAAAGGCCACTGAAAGATCTAACAAAATCAGCAGGGTGCAATTTCCCCTGTTGATTTCCAAGCAGAGATCATCAGCGAAGGCCACAAGCACAGTCTTGGTGCCATGCCCAGAATGAAAACCTGTCTGACATGGGTTCAGGAAACTGATAGCATTGAGGTTTGGAGCCTGGGAGTGCTCCTTGACTCGCAGCTCCATCTAGATGCCCAGGTTGGGGCTGTAGCGAAAAGTGCTTTCCGCCAATTAAATCTGGTGCGTCAACTTCGGGCATATGTCTCAGTCTCCGACCTGGCCACTATCATCCATGCTTTCATTTCCTCGAGATTGGACTATTGTAACGCGCTCTACGTGGGGCTGTCCATGGTGACGGTCTGGAGACTGCAGCTGGTACAGAATGTGGCTGCCCGGCTCCTTATGGGAATGGGTCGCCGGGAGCGTATTACACCGGTGCTCCGTTCTCTGCACTGACTGCCTATAGTCTTCCGGACCTGATTCAAGGGCTGGTTCTTAGCTATAAAGTCCAATCTCTAAAGGTCCAATCTATAAAATCTGGGCCCCATCTATCTGTGGGATAGCCTCACTCCCCGTGCCCTTGATCAGCGCCTGCAGTCAGCCGGGAGCACCCTTCTCGAGGTCCCCTGGGTATCCTGGGGGGCTACTATGGAAAGGGCATTCTTGGTGGTCACCACGAGGCTGTTGAACTCTCTCACGGCAGAGGCCCGGGTGGTCCCGGACCTTCCTTCCTTCCTTCAGACATCAATGCAAGACCTGGCTGTTCCACCAGGCTTTTGGCGAGGGAGATGAAGGGGGGAGGGTATTATTTTTGGTGGGGGGCTGGGGTGGGGTTTTAAAATGTGTTTTACTATTGTTTTTTTGATGTCCCTCTCCATACTGTAGGGACTGTGTTTTCCCTCTTTTGTTTTTGCCCCTTTGTGTTGTTATTTTATTATGTATTTTATATATTTTGTTTTATATTGTAAGTCACCCCGGGCTGCCTTTGGTAGGAGGGGCAGGGTAATAAGTTTTTATAAATAAATTAATTAAGTTAATTAAATGATAGGCACTGTGGGCAGGGGACACAGCCTTTGCAAGTCACAGGAACTAGCTGTAAGCACTGGGGAGCCTGAGTTCCTCAGTGCTCATGGGACATGTCAGTTTTAAAGGCCAGTCCAGTGTGCTTCTTGTCCCCCATGGTCTGTGGCAGGGGAAGTGTGAGGCAGCTTCCGTAGTAGCCGCACCAGGAGCTGCCTGTTAGAATCCCTCCCTCCCCACACACTCCGCCTGAGTGGTTGCCGTGCAGCTGTGCCACCCAGCGATCACGGACACCCCCCCACCAGCCTTGCTCATTACAAACACCCATAGAAGAAGCAGGGGAGAAGGGATGAAGATGGTTTAGGGAGCAAGAGACTCTGGGATAGCTGAGGGGGGCAGAGGAGGAGTGGAGTTCAGGGGTGCGAACATAGCTGGAAATGACAGCATAAAGTTAGAGCCTGGAAGGTGACAATCAGGAGTTGGTACTGGATCGGAAAGGGGAGAGAGAGCCAGTGGAGGTAGCAGAGAAGGGGTGAACATAGGGTAAAAACAAATGTGACGTGGGTCCACTATGGCCCACCTGGCCCGGGGACTCATCCACACACGTGTGGTCCCTCACCACCAGATGTGGGCCTGCCCCAGCGCAGGTAGGCAGTTGGCCCAGGATGTGCCATGGCCACGCTCCGAGGTGCCCATTCCAGGCCAAGTGTCCCTCACACAGGCCAGCACCTTTGCTTGTCCCCACCATCCCCACCGTGGGGCAGAGGCTGCTATGGCCATGTGCCATGGCTGGTCACTGCCATGGCTGGCCGTCATGGCGGGGTGCTGGATATAGGGTGAGGCCCACGCATTGGTTTGCTGAGTTTAACCTCACGTTTACACACCTTACCCATGGCATGGGGGGGCAGCTCTTTGGCCACCAGGGGTCACAGGCACATGTGGACCATGCCACCCGCTGACCCGGAGAGTGGCTGTTGCAGGTTTCTGGCTTTTTGAAGTGCCTTAAAGAGCATTCCAAGAGTGAAAGTAAACAGTCACGGTGAATCCCAGTGAGAGTGCTCGCTCCTGAGACTGCTCTAGGTGCTGTGCCTGGGATGGTCCTGGAAGACCTGTATGCAGGCAGAGGCTGCATGCATCCTTCCTAATAGATAGGAAGCAGTCCTGTGGGCACACATTAACCAGGATTAGCCAACATTCACCTGCAAAGCCAGCTCCACGTTCTCTGAGATGACACCGTAAGTGGGGGCTGGGTGGCAGTCACATGTCTGCTGGGGGCAAACATCTGGCGAACACCTAATAAACTGTGTGATCTAATATGGGTTAATGTGGGCTTGTCTTGTTTGTTTTCATCCAATGAGTTTGTCAAGGGACAGGGTGTAAAGGGAAAAGAGAGCCCAGGACAGAACCCTAGGCGTCTCTGACCTAGAGGGGTGGGAAGGTGGTAGAGGTGTCAGCATGATTGAATAAGAACACTTATCACAAGCAAAATACATAGAGTAAAATGACAGGGAACTTGTGTCTAGTCTCAGGTGCATGATGTCGAAGGATATCAGAGTTTTTGTTTCGATGTTATCTATTATTTACTAGTTGTATTACAGAGGCCCCTAGATAAAAGGGTCCATTGGGCTTGGTGGTGTTAAAGACACAAATAAACGATCTCCTCTACCACAGAGAGCTTACTGTTGTAATGGGAACACAGCGACATCAGAGGGATAAAGGACACTCACAATTGAGAGAGGTGGAGGAGGGAGATGTGGATGGAGGGAAACGGAGCACAGCATCGCGTACACATGCAGTGGCTCAATATTCTAACCTTTTGTAATCTTGCTCGTTTGAAAAATATATCTGTTTCTGTGCTAATATTTTAAGTAACTATCAATAAAAGATTCCAACCCCATTGACTCCACAGTATATTGAAGCCTACCTCTCGATTCAGAGTTTTATTTAAAAATTAAAAGATAAAAGGTGGGACGGTATTTAATGAAAGGTTCATTATATCTAGGGAAAATGTTGGCATAGGTTTGAAAATATAATAGAATTGATCCAGAAAGGGTTTCTTAAAAATAAGCCAAATAAAAATACATGCCGGTAATTAGCTTTTATTTGAAGAATGAGTACCGTGAATGTTGCTTTTAGTTTGCTTATGGCAATCATCTGGCAATGTAGATTAAATCTTATTACCCAGAAGCCATTTCCAGCTAGAGATATGCTTGCCCCTCTCCGACTGATCAATCGAGCTTTCATTTACCAAGATCAGATTGGAAGTGATTGCTTTGATTTCCTTTGATGTTTTGAAACATAGAAAGGAACTTTGTACCCTTTCGAGTGCCACTCAAGCACAGGAAAGAATGTTACAATTTCAAAGAGAGCACATTAGAACCAATTACAATATGACTGGCCTGTCATGGCATTAAAATGCTGTGCAGTTATTTATTTATTTATTGTCGGATTTGTAAAACCACAAGAGGTGCCTTGCTTCTGTCTTATGTGTTCTTCCCCTGGAGTTAAAATCCCCATTAGCATGAACTAACAAAGTCTGTAGTGGTACAAAAACGTTATTTAGATGCAAACAAATGTAATATTAAAACAAAATTCCACTATATACCTTTGATACACAGTCTGGGCCCTGCCTATTTGCGAGATCGCCTCACTCCCCAGGTTCTGGACCGGCCCCTGTGGTCATCTGGGGGCGCCCTGTTGGAGGTTCCCGGGTTTCCTGGGGGGCTACGCAGGGCAGGACATTCTCGGTGGCCACATGGCACCTGAGGAACACCCTCCACCGGTGCGGGCCTGTCTGGCCCCAGACCTCCCCGGTTACCATAGGAATTGTAAGACCTGGCTGTTCCATCAGGCATTTGGCAAGGGAGAAGGGTGGGGTGGATGGGATGGTAGGGGTTATGGGGGTTTTTCTCTCCATTTTTATTGTTGTTTTTATTGAATGTGATATATATATTATTGTATTTTTATTGTATTTTATTGACTGATTTGCTAGCCAGCCCGAACTGCCTGGTAGGAGGAGCAGGGTATAAATTTTCTAAAGAAATAAATAAGATATTAAACTGGATTTGAATAGAGTTAACTGTCTGTTCAACTTTCCCATCAAGTCTATGGTTGTCCGTTTAAGTTATATGGGACCGTGGCAGTGTGGCCTTGGGCTACAAAGTGTGTCAGGATCAGTGTCCCAATGAGGCACACCACACCAACCACTTTCCACCACCAAGTGCAGATTTATTTACAGACATACAGCAAGATCCAAATATACAGTCCAAAACCTCTGACTAGGACACTGCAGTGCGCCAGTCTCTAGGCATCCAGCCTATTCTCCCACCAGGCTTTTACTACTACTACTTATTTCTATAGCCCTACTAGGCATATGCAGCACTTCCCAGTCACAGCTTTTATTGGAGACAGGTCCATGCACAGTGGGCTTACAATCTAAGATGGACAAGGATGAGGGGAACAGTCACACAGGGAAAGACAGATATACACACATTCCCATTTTACAGATGGGGAACTGAGGCAGAGAGGTAGTGACTTGCCCAAGGCCGCCCAGTGAGTTCATTGGCTAGGATGAGATTCAAACCCAGGTCTGCCAGGCCCAAGTCCAGCACCTTATCCACTACACCACACTGGCTCCAAATGCTTTTCTCAGGCAGCACCTTGGGCAGCTTCCATGCTGCTAAGTTCCTTCTCCAGTCCCAGTCAGATACAGACAGACCTTACTGCACAACCTCCTGCGTTTATATGCCCAGGAGAGGCAAGACCTGTGGAAGCAGTCAACTCCCTTAAAGGGACAGTCACTCCCAGCTACTCAGGAAGGCTACACCCTAATCCTGTAGCCAGTTAGGGTCGACCATCACAGGGGCCATCTACCTTTGCATTTCTTCTCTTCCACAAGGTAGAGGCCGAGGGTCACTTTAGTAACACTGTTGGTTTGGCATTGCCCTGCACAAACACTCCTCTTTTGGAGATCTGATTGGATGCAGAGCTCGACTACGGGAGGGCATGGTGGAAGAGGTGGGGACAGAATTCCCTGCTCTATCCTGATTGTAATCACTGCATGTAATAATTATTCATTTATTTTTATTTATTTATTTCAGCACTTCTAACCCACCCCCTCCTGCCACACGGCAGCTCGGGGTGGCGTACAACAAGCAGAAATACAAAGTGATAAAACAATATAAAAAAGAAATAATTAAAATTCATTAAAATAAACAGTCACAGGGTCAAACTATTATTTATTATTATTATTAGCATTTATATAGCACCAGCGATGTACCTGGCGCTTTACAAAAAATAAGGTAGACACGGTCCCTGCCCGAGGGGACAATCTAAAGACAGGGGAAGGGGGAACAGAGGGAGAGACAAGGGAAGCGCATTCGTGACATTCAACTAAAACCCCACCAACACCAACACCAAACTAAACTAAAGTTCCAAGATGTCACAACCCTTGGGTCCAGAAGCACTAGCAAGATTGGGCCCACGGGTCTGGAAGGGTCAGGCACCGAGGTAAACTGCAGTCTCAAGTGAGGGGCAGGGGAGATGGAGGGTGGTGAAGCAGAGTTCTTGGTAGAGGCAAGTAGGCTCAGAGCAAAGTGTGAGCAAGTTCAGGGCAGAAGACAAGTGGCATGGCAGGCCACGAGAAATGCAACACTGGGTGTTTTTAGATGGACACCTGCTCTGCTCCTGCTACACTGCACCCCCAGGAGGCCCAGCTGTGTAAAGGCAGGTCACCCTGGGGTGCAGTGGAGCAGGAGAGGAGCAGGTGCTGCCTGCTCTAGGCAAGCTTCAATTGCGGTGTGTCACGGGGAACCAAAGGGGACACCTGGGCCCAGCAGGTGGTTATACTTGCAACCAGAGGTCACACAATGTAAATGTCGCAATATGAATATCACAATGTAAAACCTGGGAGGAATGGAACGTGGGATGTTTCAATATGAAACCTGTGATGGGACATTGGGAGAGTGCTTGAGTGACAATGCAGGCTTGCAAAGGAGATGTCCACCCAGGGGCGAGCAACAGCCAGCAATGGGCCATTGGTAACTATTGCCGCACAGGTAATGGTCCATCAGCATCATCGCATGAGACTGGGAACAATGGAGGTGGTGGCTTCTTAAGACAAGCCCCAAAGAGCCAAAGGAAGAACCATCCCAAAGCTGCATAGCAGGAGGGTCTGGAAGGACATTCAGACGCAGAAGGAACCAGGACTAGAGTAAGAGGGCAGTCAGCCCATGGCTAAGTAAGGCAGCTTTGCGCACCCTTTTGGAATTTATTTTCTAACGCACATTCTCTATTACTCTGAACCAATACTTGTCTTATATTCCCAACCAAAAAAGAAAGGTGTTGGCCGATATGTGGAACAAAAAAGTGCTGAGCACGAGGCCAACAAGCTGGATCGCTGGACAATTTTGATACACACTACATATACAATTCCAGAAGGAACAACATGATAAAATTGAATTATTTATTATACATATGTCTGGACCCAACCACAAACATGGGTAACCATATAAAAATGATGACACCAAACATAACAAATGTCCATGCACATGTCCTACGAGATCCCGGGTTATATTCTCGTTTCAACAGTTGGTCTTTTTCAAGAATCTTGAACAGATATGGAAATCACAAAACAGATGCCATCGCTAA
>QEPC01006340.1:1523969-1535075 GCA_003113815.1 Sphenodon punctatus
GGCGGGGCCAATGCGGCCGCCGCGTCCGGCCGAATGTGCCACGGCCCGGGATCCCGCCGGGGATCCCAGGCCGTGGCGCGCGGCCAGATGTGACTTTTCGTTGGTCACGGCCCGGGGTCTGTTTAACCACGGTTCCCGGGACCTTCCCCTGGCTAGCCCGGGAAGCGTGGTTCAAACGGACCCCATGTGGGGATTCACCGTGGCCAACATCTGGCGCGCCGCAAACAGATGTTCAAGACACGGTGACCACAGGTGGGTATTCACCGTGGTTCACCGTGATCTCCTAACGTCTGAAGGCACCCTGCAGTCCCCTTTTCCACTCTCACCTTGACTCTCTCATTTCTGTCCAACACTCCAGTGCCAAGGTCATCCACCTCGTCCACCAATTTGAACATGTTCAGTCCCTTATCTCCTCCCTCCACTGGCTCCCTTTCCCCTTTCGCATCCAGCAAAAACTTAAATTAAGATTTTGTTACCGCTCCAACAAAATGTGAAATGTATTTAAATGTAACAGTCAAATTTTCTTCCACAGTTACTTGATTGCAACTTCAATGAAGGCATAGGGTTAACATCATCATAACCACATGTCAGAACTGGGCCAAAGCTTTATTGCTGACAATAACTCAGTCTGTTCTGTTGGCTGTAGTCACTCCTCTGGAAAATACGGTTTTGTGTCTCACCAACAGCAGTGGATCTCATTTTCAGATTAGTTAACTCATTTTCAACAGGCATTAATATTGGAAGAGTATCAATATTTAATATTAATATTTAAATGGAATATAGAATATTCACTTAATAAAATTCTCTTGAAGTTAACCCAGAATTGCAGCAGTGTAGAATCCAATTTACTCCCCACACACACATACACACACACACATCACATCTCCATTTTATTAGTGTCACAGAAGAGGACACTTTAAGCAAAATGGCCGTCACCTTTCAGGAGGTACAAAAATACCGATTGTCACTGAAACATATCTCCCAGGTTGAGCTTTCAGACTGCTGTGCTGAGCAAAATAAGTGTTTTCTTTTTGATTTCATAATGGGTAGATGAATCTTTTAAAAGAAGTGAGGAGGACTCTGGTTATTTCCTGGCAGCAGCAGCAGTGTCTGCAGAATGGAAGGCAAGTTATCCTCAACGTCAGTAGTAAGCAGAAAAATCTTCATATTTGACATCGGGGGAAACTCTTAATCTCCTAGAAACTACTTGTTTTGTTTCTCTCTGTACAGTGAATGTTGACAACTCATCTAATAAAGCCCTTTTGGATGTTTGTGATGTTTAAGAGCTGGATAGTCAAAAACAAAACCAGCAATTGGGCCCTTACCCTGCTCTGAAGTGAGTAAGACTTACCTAACTAAATTAAAGGTCTAGAGCCTAGTATGATCGACTGGTCCCCCTCAACTAGTCCCTTTGGGTCCAAGTCAAATTGGATATTCTTTCTGCCTGAACTCTTTGGGCTTGCCCCAGATGGGGATCCCCAGCTGGTGAAGACTCTGCTGCCAAGGGAGCAATATGATGTCATGGTTCTGGCCCCTTCTCTTTCTGATGTGTCCCCTCCTTTTAAGGAGTGTTGTGATGTCAGGATGTTCTCTAAAGGGTGGAGCCATACATAGGACATTAGCTATGAGTGTGAGTCTGGCCCCAGAAGGGCCCAGTTGAACTGGACTTGCGCCTAAATTTCCAGTCCAAAGAGGATAGGACAGTAAATAATACTTGTGCCTTTGACACAGGCCAGGGACAGGGAAGTTCAAGTCAGGAACCAAGAGAAGACTGAGGTTAGATCTTATGTGTCTGCAGTCTGGTTCCCGGATCTGGCCCTGCATTCAGTTCTAACTGCCAAGTATTGAAACTGACCACAGGGGAAGGGAGCAGAGATAAGAGCATGCACTCAAGAATAAGGGGCAAAGCCACGGCAATGATCCATGAACTCTCTTCTTCCTGAGCACACTCCTGTCCCCAACTTCCATGCGGCCCTCATTGCTTGTGCTAATTTTCAAAGTGGCCCTGGGAGAGAAAAGCTTCCTTAGACCTGGTGTAGGTAAATGCTGAACTAGCAGAAATTGTACCTATACAAAGCTGAATTAATTAAAACCAACGATGGCTATAGAATGGTGGAGCTGGAAGGATACCAAAGGTTATCTAGTCCATCCCCCTGCCATTAAACAGGATCCACTGTATCAGCACCATCCCTGAGAGAGACCTGTCTAATCTATTTTTAAAGGCCTCCAGTGACGGGGCCTAAATAACCTTCCTTGTTAGGCAAACTATTCCACTGCCTCATTGTCCTGGCAGCTAGAAAATTCTGCCTAGGGTTCAGCTGAAATAGTTTCTCTTTTAATTTAAGACCCATTATCTCTAGTCTTATCCTCATGTCCCCGATATAGTCATATATATGTTACACTAAATTTGTGAAATTGCTTAATTCATGAAGTAAATAAAATGTTGCATTTCATGAAGCAGACCACGCTGCCACCTAATTCATGAAATAGCCCACAGCACTGCCTAATTCATGTCATGAGCAAATGCTCTACCTAATTTATGAAATACGCAGTGCCTATTTGCTTATTCCATTAATTAGGCGATATTGCCTATTTTGCGGAACACACCGTTTTTTGCTTATTTACAATGTCACAAATTGAATTAGATGTCTATAATACATTCTGATCTGATTATCTGTTTAAGCAGATTGGTTATAACAGAAAGCCATCCCCAAGTACCAATAGTTAGTCAACCACATAATCTCAAAACCTAGAAAATATTTGCAATATGTCGTCCTGTTACACTGTGTTAATAATTTCATGTGTTTATCATAGCACATTATGAAAGAAACTGCACTGCAGCTATAACACCCTCTTTCGATGAAACAGGTGTGTGGGAGTAATCAATGCAAGATTGTTATCCCAATTTTTTAGGTACAGAAGTTCTGTCAATTAAATGTATTTTGGAAAATTAGCTCTTTTGTTTTATAGGCCTAATTAATGTTTATAATTTTAACAAAGTGCCTAATGACTTTACCATGAAAGCTCTTTATCTTACCATTTCTAAGGTAGAACGTTAAAATGAATAAAATACATTTAGAGGCTGACAGATGTATTTCCCTTTCCAAAATATGGTGATAACAGAAAAATTAAAGTAGTAGAATACAAAGTAGAGATCAAGCAAGTAAAAGCTCCACCTGGAGCTATCCAGGATTCCTGGCCTTCCAGTCCTATAGACTCTTTTATTAGAGAGAAAGAATGAAATGTCTACAGAAGGACTAAGGGGAGAAAAAGTTGCAATAACAAGGTCGCACTAAGTATTTGCAGGGTAAGGTCCTGAATTTGCATGCTCCCATAAGTGATTGCAAGGTAGGTCCCTTTTGTAATGGAGCATCATTGCAAAACCAAAGTAATGCATCATTGCAAAAAGTCAGGTGAGAGGAAGTGGCTAGAAGAGTCTTAGCAGACAGCTCAAAAGGGAAACCCTCAGGAAGGGGACAGGGAGCTTGGAGAAGCCAGCGGGCCGAGAAGTCATCCACATGGGCAAGTACCCAGTCTCTCACCACCCAACACCTCCAGCCCGCCCACTATCCCATCCCCTGCCATGACATAGACCTACAAGAATGGTGAACTAAGCCTACAGCTCTATGGTGCCGGCAGACCTCACCTCAGGGCAGGGCTGCACAGGACTGGCCTGGTGGGAAGCAGTCTGTTATTCCCACATTGGCCCGGGTGAGACAATCTTAGCCTGTGATGCATCGCTGACCTTCTCTGGCAGACACATCGTGTAACAGCCGGCTGCCTGCCCTGGGGTGGAAGTGGGTGAACATGTGGCATTTTTAAACTGGCTGCGAGATGCAAGCTCCTGTGCACCACAGAGCCTCCACTCACAGTGGAGTCCTACCTGCGGGACCGCCTCATCCCTTGTGTCCTGAATCGACCTCTGTGGTCTGCTGGGAGTGTCCTCCTGGAGATTCCCCAGCTATCCTGGGTGGCTACGGCTGAGAGGGTGTTCTCGGTGGCCACACCGAGGCCATGGAACTCTCTCCCGGCAGAGATTTGCCACTCTGTGGATCTCCCCTCCTTCCGTAGACAGTGTAAGGCTTGGCTGTTCCGCCAGGCATTTGGTGAGGGGGATAGGGTGGGTGGGGCGTTTTAGGGGGGTTGAGGTATTTATGTTTTTCAGGTCGCAGTATTTTATAGATACATTTTTATATTGTAATATATTTATATTGTTTTATGTTATGTTTTACTTATATTGTTCGCAGCTCCGAGCTGCCATTAGGCAAGAGGAAGCAAGATATAAAATTTTATAATAAATAATAAATAAAATAATAATGTGTCTGCTTCCATTTATTAGGGTGTGCACAGTCTCCATGCAGACAAAGCACGTAGAGCAGTCCAGCAGTCAGAGCAGTGAGCATGCTCACCACTCTCGCTTGCCCTGGGGCTTGTAATGCTTATTTTCACTTGGGAGCATTCAAAAAAGGCACTCCAAAAGCTGGGGTGGGAAGACATCGAACAGCGGGGGGAGCTTCCTGGACCCAGAATTCCTCACGGCTGTGAGTTATGAGGGAGGGTTGTTGGTGAGCAGAGCACAGCACCTGCCCATGTATTAAGTTTGATGCACGAAACCCCCTGAGTGAGGGCTTCCCTGACCAAACTCCTGCAGGCTATCGTCTGTTTATTTTTATCCTATGGATCACTGTATGGACAAGATACTGGTGACAGACAGACTTGTGAACGGTGTTCTCTGTGGGCTTGAGTCAGCCAGGACTTAATGACCTTTTCCAGTCACCAATATGGGAAAATGGGAGTCAAGCAGACCATAAAATGAGGAGAGAAGCATCCTTTCTGACATTTCAAGTGGCCCAAGGACATATGCCCCTCCCACTTGTCCTCTAAGTACCACCCCTTCATTTAGGTATTCAGAAATGCTGGTTACAAGTTACTACCCCTCAGTGACTTGCCCAGGGTCCCTCACACACGCATTTACTCATGCACACACGCTCACCCTCCCTCTCTCACTTACTCTCTCTCTCATACACACACACTCATTCGCTCTCCCATGGTAGCATGGGTCAACCTTTTCCAGTCACCAAGCTTCCACGGAGCCCTCATGCCATCAGAGTCCACGAGGGGAGTTGCAGCTCCCCGGCCAGCAGCTCCCCATTGCTACCAGTGGTGATGGGTGGCAGCACCTGCTCCCTCTTCCAAAAGTGAAGCATTGTCTTCCAATCGCAGGAGCACTGCATTTTGCCAGAAGACGGTGGACCATTCTTGTAACAACCTTCCTCCCCTACCTCAGCTAACGCTGAATATACGGTCAACAGAAGCTGGATTCTGGAGAAGAAATTGAATATCAATTATATTAGGGCTCAGTTCCATGAATTTCATCTTTACCCAGGGGCTGACCTTAAGCAGGGCCAGTGGGGGCCATAACCTGGGGCCCCCACAGAGGGGCCCCCACAAAAAGACCAGTTCTGATAGGTAGTCATGTTCCTGAGGCTCCAGGACAGACTTTTTTGGAGGGGGGAGGCTCTCCCTTCCTCCAATTCTCAGTCCTGAGTGGCTGTTCTTGTTTTCCTTACCTACTAGGGTGAGGGATCAGGACCCTTCCGAAAGACATTAAAGGGGTAGGGTTATGGAAAGTGGGCACATGGAGGCCCTGTAATGTTATTTTCGCCCTGGACCCTGCAAATTCTAAGGCTGACCCTGTCTTTACCTCAGCCCTTTAAAGGGTTACTGAGCTTCTCTGGTGGAGAAAACTTGCTCTGTCCTTCAGGGAGTACATAAATCATATGTCTTGGAAGGAGAAGATTACAGCTAGGCCTCACACATGAGCTAGGCCTTTTACAGGACGTGTGTGTGTGTTTGGGGAGCGGCCTGTGTTTCCAAGACTGGACTGCAGATGTTTTTCCCGCAGCGCTGAGCTGCACAAAGTGTTATAGGCTCTGGATTTAGTTTACCTTGGATTTACAAGGTAGATAATACAGTGTTCCCTGGGGAGGTAACTACTGCAGGAAAAGAGGAAGAAAACCTTTTATGCCTGAAACTGCTGGTGCCTTGCTGTGTAAATCCCAAAGTTGGCTGTATTCCAGTGACCTTGCAAGAGTTGCTCTAGATAACATAGAGTGTTATCACACAAGATGGGGCCCATTATGAGTAAAACAAATGTCCAGCCATCCCAGGGAGGAGAGTCACTCCCAGCTGGGTCAAGCTTGGGGAATGGAACATACATTCCTGTGGCCTGAGACATCTGGGGAGGGAGGTGGGGAGCGACGTCTGGCCATCCAGCTCCGCCCCCGCACTGCGGTCGGTGCCCCACACCCAGCCATGATAAAAATAGACACGCCTGCCCGGTTCGGCCCACTCTGGCTTGCCTGGCCAGCTCCTGGGTCCGGAACATGGGCCCAGTTCCTTCTGGGCCCACATTTCCGGCCCAGCTGCCTATTCCGCCAGGGTCTGAAATGGGCCCACATTTGGCAGGCCCAGAACAGATATACGGGTTTTGCACCGAAAAACCAGGTTAGCGTCATTTCTGAAAACACCCATTGGCCCCTCTTTGCCTCAGATTTAGCTGCCTATGTCAGGGGCAGCCGCCAGATGTTCACCTCAGTTTGGGCCAGGGCAGCTCCACACAGCGTTATCCCCAGAATGGTAGAACATGCCATGTGGGGTTACCTGACCCAAACTGGGGCAGCATGCTGCCCCAGGGCCACCTCCCATCTGAAGGGAGGGCCACAGGCTGAGGCCACATTCCCCACATAGAGTCGCAGTCACAGTCTAGAGCAGTCACGGAAGCGACCACAACTTCATGGTGGAGGAGGGGCAGTGCACAGGCAGATCACAGCCGGGAGAACTGCTGGCTCATGTGCTGGGGTCCTCACGGAGTCTGCAAGAGGTGGCTTCTTGGTGGAGACACAGAGCAGCTTCAGGGTCCGATGGGCTCCCAGCCCATATGTTGACCCCCTCAGTATTTGGGTAATTTCAGACACAACAAGATCACAGTCAACCACCCCGAATCACAGTGGATTCAGGGTGGTGGCTGTGATCCCGTGCACATCTGTTTGAGCCCCGCCAGATGTTCACCACAGTGAATCTCTGGCAGGGATCAAAGCTAACCACGGTTCTGAGGATGGTGCCGGCCCCATCTCCAGAACTGTGGTTAGCTTGACCATGATCCATGATGGGCCAAAAGTAACATCTGTTATCTTGGCCCATCATGGATCGTGGCCCCGACCGCGGTACGGGATCGGGTGCAGTGGCCACATTGGTTGCTGTGCCCACCTGTCTTCCCAAGGAGGGGCAGCCGGGAAAGCATGGGGGTGGGGCCGTGGGGCCACACATTACACTGCATGGCCCCACCCCCTCCAAGATTCACCAGCGTGATGAAAGCCGGCATGTCTAAAGGACGACCGGCTTCATCACTGACTGGGATCCGAGATGGATCCCGGTCCGGGGTTCAGCATGTTGGGCCTCTGGGCCCTGCACATCTGAAATCACCCTTAAAGGCTATAGGAGAGGGAAGTTTAATAGCTATTATAAAAGGGCCTAGCTATAATAGGGGCAGGTGGTGCCGCTGCACTGGGGCCCACAAGCCTGGATGATCCATGCTTCTGGGTGCAGCCATGTTCCCTGTTTCAAGGACATGGGGGAGAGGGGTTCTATATCATCTGCTGCATTAGGGGCATTCCAACCTGGCTATGCCTCTGCTATTATATAATCATAGAGTCATAGGGCTGGTGATGGGACCCCAAGGCTAATCTAGTCTTTTGCACCAAGACAGGATTTATAGCATTGCTGACCGATGTTTATCCATGTAGTATGATAAGGATGTTACAGTCATCTGCCTAAAGGAATAATTTTAATTAGAAATAGATCCAACATTAACACTCTCTGTTTCTTGACTCATGGCATGTTGAAGGATGGAAGATATTAATCTCCTAAATATTTGAGGAACCAGCAGAACAAAGGTTCCGATGCCATAGGTTAGGGCTGAAAATGAGTGGGGAGGGGGTCACACCATCTGCACATGGGATCACAATTCCATTAATACAGTGTGGTGTAATGGCTAAGTGTGCAGTACATGGACCAGGAGGTGTGGGGGGACCCCAATTCAAGTCTCGCCTTAGCTAGAAACTCACTGGGTAACCATGGACCAGTCACAGTGTTTTCTCAGCCTACCCTACCTGACAGGGTTGTTGTGAGGATGAAAAGTTGTGTTAAATTGTTGTATGTAAAGCACTCCAAGTGCCATGGCAGGGGGATGCTGTGTAATAATAATAATAATAATAATAATAATAATAAATAAAAGTTGCATGTGTCAATTCTTGTCAGAGGTTACGGAATTATAGTTAAACCTTTAAAATGGAATCACACAGGCGAATTTGGAGAACCACTATTATAGAATGTCCTTTACTAGCTTTTAACTAACAAGCAGGCCTTTCACAGGAAGTGTTTGTTTTTTGAGAGTGTCCCATGTTTCCAAGACTGGACCGTGAATGCTTTGCCTGTAGGGCAAAGCAAAATCTGATGACGGAGATCAATAAAGGAATTGTTCTAATGGGAAAAAGCCAGTGCAACATCTTAGTCATTTCATCGTAAATAGTTTTGATGATGATGATGATGATGATGATGATTGATTGATTGATTGATTGATTGATGTATTTATATATCACCAGCAATGCACCTGGCACTGAACAATCAGTAATGAGAGACAGGTCCCTGCTCCGGGGCACGCATACAGTTTAGGAGAGACAAAGGACAGGAGAATTTAGAGAGAGACAGGGAGACATTGACAAAGCTGGGAAGTCTCAGGTGCACATTCTTAGCTTACTTACAGGGAAGAAAGGGCCCCTGAGTGAAGGGACACTAGAGGAAACGTCATACTGAGGAGCTGCATTCCATAAGACCGTACATTCTCGTTGTACATTTAATTGCATTCTCATTAGAGAGTAGATCTGAAAAGCAACGCTTTTTTCAAGTATCTATTATTCATACTTGTATTGTTAATGAATTAATGCCTCAGGTGCCTCTGTACCAAAAAGTAATCTTCCCGTTCATCAGTTCTGCACGTCCACAGCGTAAATGAGATAGCTTTAGGTACTTACACACACACAGCGCCATTGCTTTACTTATATAACATATGCATTCAAATGTATTCTGTTGTTCTTTCTTAAATAATTAACATCATCTGCTAATATATTCCTGCCCAGTCCAATTCCTTTCATAATTATAAGAGTGTGTGCAGTTTTAATATTCATCGGAGCATCTCTAGGTCAGGGGGTTGGGTTTTTTTCTTTTCCTCGTCAAAAGGTCATTTTGGAGGCATGTCAACAACATGCTTCTTATGATCTGTACAGCCTGCAAAGGACAAGCTGTTATTTCAGCCTCTGGGCTCTTGTCCCATATGCCTAAAGCCATTACAAAACATGGATTTAGCAACATTCTAGGAAGAACATAATCAAGTTTTTTTTAATGTGTGTACAACAACTTGTTTTCTATCATCAAAGTTATTGAGGCTGGTAAAGGTAAACACTAATAAGAAGTGCCATACTGAGAATGAAAGCAGACGCACGGGAGGAGTGGCGGCTCCCCATGACAGGGCGGGAACCAGTGGCTGGCACTCTCTGGCTCGGGAAGAAGCACTAACCAAATGTGCCCGTGGCTGGATAGCCATCTCAGTGCTGTCACAATGCTCATATGCCCCGGATAGAAATGGGGGGCACAACAGATGTACGGGCAGTCGTCCCCCTCCATAACAGGAAGCCATAGCAACTGGCCATGATGGCCCCTACCCCACGGCAGGAATGGCGGGGCTGAACAGATGCATTGGCCTGCTGTGACCCACATTGACCCATGTGGGCAGCCCAAATGTGCACCCGGGATCATCCAGGGGACGCATTCCGGGCTAGCCGCCCACTCAGTCGGGGGCAGCCCTGGGCCAACATCTGGTGACCGGGGAACAAATGTGCGGGTGGTTCCCTGGCCCAGACAGGCCATAGCAAGCCCACGTCACGTCTGGCTGGCCTTGAGAGAGAAGATGGAAAAAGGAAGTGAAACTGAAATTGGCAGCAATGGGGAGTTGCTGGCTCCTGTGTTAGCAACTGCCTGCTTGGCTCTGCTCTTCCTTTATCCTGTTGCTGCCCCAGTCTTGGATCCCCATGCACACACACACACACCGCAAAGGGAGAAGGGAAATGAGAAGCAGCCACAAGAAGCACAGAAGCCAGCATGTCTCCCTGGCAGGCAGCAGCAGGGGCTGCAGGGAGCTGAGGCAGCATGATCACAAGAGACAGAAGCAAAAAGTGCAAAAGATCCAGCACCTGAAGTCCTTGTAAGGTGCCTGGAAACAGTGGAAAGATCAAACTGAGACTCCTTGAGTCCTTCTGTGCATGGACTATGGGACTGTTCCATTACCCTTGCACCCCCATACCTCTGTGCATGGAGTATGGGACTGCTCCATTACCCTTGCATCCCCATACCTCTGTGCATGGACTATGGGACTGCTCCATTACCCTTGCATCCCCATACCTCTGTGCATGGACTATGGGACTGCTCCATTACCCTTGCATCCCCATACCTCTGTGCATGGACTATGGGACTGCTCCATTACCCTTGCATCCCCATACCTCTGTGCATGGACTATGGGACTGCTCCATTACCCTTGCATCCCCATACCTCTGTGCATGGACTATGGGACTGCTCCATTACCCTTGCATCCCCATACCTCTGTGCATGGACTATGGGACTGCTCCATTACCCTTGCATCCCCATACCTCTGTGCATGGACTATGGGACTGCTCCATTACCCTTGCATCCCCATACCTCTGTGCATGGACTATGGGACTGCTCCATTACCCTTGCATCCCCATACCTCTGTGCATGGACTATGGGACTGCTCCATTACCCTTGCATCCCCATACCTCTGTGCATGGACTATGGGACTGCTCCATTACCCTTGCATCCCCATACCTCTGTGCATGGACTATGGGACTGCTCCATTACCCTTGCATCCCCATACCTCTGTGCATGGACTATGGGACTGCTCCATTACCCTTGCATCCCCATACCTCTGTGCATGGACTATGGGACTGCTCCATTACCCTTGCATCCCCATACCTC